>JADLZL010008336.1:0-491643 GCA_015844335.1 Chrysopogon serrulatus | reverse complement strand
CTATATATGTGTTGGCAGGGGTCTATACCAACGCATATGATATGCGTTGCTTAAAGTGGTGTTGCAAGGGTCTGTTGCAACACTTACTTATGTGTTGGTAACACATAGTAGTAACCGTTGCAAACTTGCAACGTATAATGATGGGTTATAGCAACACTTATATGCGTTTGTAAATACCATGGATGAACGACTTCTATGGCTTACTACAACATATAGATTTTGTTTGTTGCAACACTTAATATGTGTTGCAAGGAATAAACCATTAAATCTTTAATATCATAATTATTTATTTTTGATACCAATATAGAATCAATGCATGTAGAAATTATAATGAGAAATGGAAGATGATACCCAACACATGAAAAATAAGGATACTCAATCATATATTATGTTATAAAGAATTTGTTGCATTACAATGAGTTCCATATACATAATTCATGACACAATTTTTTTCAGAGTAGATGTTCCTATGGCAGTAAAATATAAAACATCTTAGTATGCCAGCGCCCCTTCTTTCTTCTTCTTTCTCCTTCCTTGTTAGTGTAGTATTCCACTGATGTGATCATCCATTACTAGCCCATTGACGTTTCTACAAAAGTATATATACGGAATTTAGTCTACAGCTGGAAGCAATTAAGAATAAGAACAGAATAATATGAAGTTTTAAAAGAAGTGTCTTATACACTAGCATCATATTATGAACATATGTACATTATATCTTCCACAAATATACAGTATTATAACTGTTTCAGGAAAATGCTGCTTGATCACAAAAAAAAAATAGACAGTATCATAACTGTTTTAGATGGTTCTATCGATTATATAACATTCAGACATTTGGTAGGTTCTACAAAAAACACTGAGTTAACAGAATACTAGTGAATCAGCTCATGTATAAAATGAGTTAATGTAAAAGAATCATACCTTAAATCTAGTAGAACCATTAATAGTTTACATCATTGATCCTTATTGACAAACCTTGGATGCATAGTAGAAGTAGGTCTGTTACACAATTCTTTAGCAGTATTAGGCTATAAGATATCATTTGATCTAGAAAGAAACCATCCAGAATTAATGTGAGATAATAAACAGCTACTACCTGTATTGATCTAGCTTTACAGATCCTGGATAAGATCGCATTTGCTTGATCCACCTGAACAACAGAAGAAACTAAAATATTGCTTATCAAGAACATCACTTGTAGGTGCAAAAAATATAACAAAAAGATCCCACACTGGTGGGACATGACTCACAATGAATCTAAATCGAATGGATAGTTATGGTTGAAAGCAGTACCAGGGCTGCGTCCTGCTTGGCAAATGCTTGCCTCGGTCACCACTCCATTGCAAAAAGATATTATGCGTTGACTTGCAAATTTGGATTATATCTCAAACCTAGAATTAGAACCCTGGAGTCATACTGCAAACATATTTGCAGATCATCAATTTATATCTTTTTTGCTCTGACACAGCAATATCAATTTATATCTAACGCATCTCAAATTATTTGCTCTCACACAGCAATATCAACGCTTACAAATCTTACCTAATTACTATCCCATTCTTCAGCAGGGCAGCAAATAAAAACCCAATGTTCTAAAAGGACACATGCCTGGGAGATCCAAATGGATGGGAAAAAGATTGGACCTTTTTAGTTCACTGATTACTTATAGAGAAATCAAACAATTCAAGAAACTGCAATATACGTACCCTAATGAAGCCGGTCATCATGTTACCGTAGTTCTAGTACAGCAGGCTGCCCAGGTTTTTGATTTTGCTCTCATCGATACCTGGCTTATTCTCAACCCTATAATCTAGAGTTAATGATGACAAATGGGAAAAAGATATAGGCGTTAGTTCACTGAAAGTTAAGAGTAAAACAAGCAACAGTCATCAATAACAACAGGAGAAGAACCTCACCTTCAATGTCCTTCTTGATGTGGACAGCGATCCAGGAGCTCAGCGGGTACAGGGTGTGTCGATGTCTGCAGGCAAGAAAAAGTCAGAAAACCATTGCATCTGTGAAGAGCCAGATGAAGAAGGCAATAATGGAATGAAATTAAAATAAGACAGCAACAGACAGCGACATTTTTTTCGCAGGAAGCAGAGAAGCGGCTTGCGCCAAGAGCAGGGAGTCAAACATGGGCTCCTGGAACTTGCGGCAGCGGATCTCGCCGGCCCCAGGTCGTAGGGAGCCCGGTGGTCACGCCATGTGAGGAGAGGGTGGCGTTGGGGAGGATAGGCGTGGGGAAGAACGAGATAGAACCGGGGCGCCGTTGCCAATGGCATCCTCGAGGTGAGGTCCGAGGCCGAGCGAAGGTCGGAGGGAAAATCGACGTTGTTGCTAGCGCCGGTGCCGTCGCGTGAAACTGTTGCTCGCGGTGGAGGGAGCCGCGGCGGCATGCAGCAGTGGCTGGGAAGTTGTAGACCAGCGTGCGCTCCACCCTGCCAGCCCCGGCGACGGTGGCGCCGCCCGGTTTCGCGCCTCGCTAGGCAATGGCGCGCTACCCTGTTCGCGGAAGGGAAGATGCGGGAGATGGGAGATGGGAGGTATGGAGTTGTGCGATCAGATAAAATAAAGGAAGAGTTGACGAGATCCACGATTAGCGGGGCAGGCAGTTCTCATGCTGTTTTTTACACGGTTCTCTCTAGTTAGTCTCAATGAAAGGTGGGACCACTATTGGGATGCGGGAAATCAGATTAATATGGGATGCGGGAAATCAGATTAATATAATTGTGATGTGAGAGAAAAGAACTTAGACTGCGAAACAAAAAAATCTGGAGGGAAAGATCGTGGGAGTCAAAAAAAATAAAGAACCGCGGGAGCGAAAAATTACAAAAATATCTAGAAAAGAATGGCGGGAGCCGGACAAAAAAAATTAGATTACCTTAAATTTATATTCAATTAAATTAGTGTTAGGAATTACAAGAGATAGTTAAGAAAGCAAAAAAATAGTTGATGTATATAGCATGTACTTTTTTCTTGTACATTCATGATAAATAACTCGCTCCAAAAATAGCTCGATCCAGCCCAAGCATTTCATTGGGCTTCACAAATTAAATAAAATTAGTTTGAACTTTAGCTTTTAAAATTGTGAAGAACTTTGATTTCTCCTTTTAATGTTGAGCTAAAATTTGTAACTAGTCTTTCTTTCTCATCTTGGCTCTAAATTTAATGATTTTTTTCTAAAAATTTCTAAAATCATTCTGTATCAACTCAGTGTATTGTTACATATATTATTTTTATTATTTTTTCATATGACTTCGGTTTATCGATTGAAAATTTGAATTTTTTAAAAAATGATAGCTTGAAACAACATTTTGAAGCAAGTAAATAATTTCAGCTGAAAAAGTCATAAGCATAAAAATTGTAGAACTCATCAAGATCTACAACTTTTATTTTGGTCATTCTTGATAGTAATGTTGTTTACAAATTTTATATATCTCTCTACAACGGGATTATTATCACTTTGTTGAATGAAAAAAAATGATCAAAATAAAACTTGTAGATCTTAATGAGTTCCCCAACTTTGTTATTCAAGACTTTTCTTGCTAAAATCATTTATACTTTCAAAATATTGTTTAAACTAGTCAATTTTTGAAATTCAAATTTGAATTAAAAAAGTTGTATGAAAAGATGATCAAAATAAAAGATGTAGATCTTCGAAAGTTATAAAACTTTTTAGTTGATAACTTTTTAATTTGAATTTATTTTTTCATAAAAAACTATGTTTGAATTTATTAAATTTGAAATTTAAATTTTTCAAATGACCTCGGATCAAACAACCTTTAGAAGGAGAAACAACCAAAATAAATGTTCTAGATCTCAAAAAGTTATACAACTTTATAGTTGACCACTTTTAAATTTGAAATTATCTTGTTTAAAAAAACTATAGTTAAATTTCTCATATTTAAAATTCAAATTTTTAAATGGCCTCGAATGAAGAAACAACCTAAATAGAAGTTGTAGATCTTGAAAAATTATACAACTTTATAGTTGACAATCTTTTTATTTGAATTCGTTTAGAGCTTCAAACACTCAATTTAAACTAGATTCAGTATAATATGAGTAGGCATGAAACCAATTTTGGGCACCAGTGACAAAAGGGTGGAGTGGTAGACAAGGTAACACGCAAGGCTAAGGTCATAGGTTCAAATCCTTGCAATTGCGAACTGTTGTGATTTTTTTTGCAAAAAAAATGCAACGTCTTTAGTGGGGTGTGGGCCTCGTCAAATTGTTTTTTTTTTTGCTTTTTGCCCTTTTTTTTTGAAGTCTCGAAATCGATTTGTAGGGACAACTAGAAAACCACCCCTCAGCCGCCCTACAGTGTTTTTTAGTAGTGTAACGGAGGCAGTCTTCTTAAGATGCGTCCCTCTGTGAGGTTTTTTGGGAGTCAAATTTTGAATTTTCAAACTATTTTGTACATCACCATAAGATCTAAAACTTTGAAATTGATATTCTTGTGATTTGAAATTATTTATGATCTCCTAATATTCTATTCAAGATTATGAAATGTTCATACAAAGAGATTGAATCTTATATACATACATATTGACAAATGAATATATACTGTAGTGATAGGAATATGCTATTGGATTTAAGGTCATGAGTTCAAATCATATATCAAATACATCAAACATCCTTTTTAAGAAAATTGGATTTTTCATATTTTTTTAAAAAATCACAACATTTATATTAAACACATTTTTTATTTTTTGGATTTTCGTACGTGCTGGATGGGAGGGCGCTATATGCTTTGTAGCCTCATTTGTAAAGGTGAACAGCACATAAGGTTAATTGCTCGGCTGGTTATTGGGTAACACTGTGCACACTTGTGGGAGGTTTCTTGTTCGAACCCGTGAAAGCTAATGTTTTTATGTGTTTAACGTTTGATTTTTATAGAAGACACGTCCGGAGGAATATTTATAACATTTGATTTGTAGAAAGGCAAGGCCGGAGGAATATTTGTTGGCTTCCACGCCTGTGTTGTGTTGGCCTCCGCAGTAACGCATGTTGCTTCAATCAGGTAGTAAGCGTTGAAAAAACTATACCTTGCAATGAATAAATTATGTGTTGCCATGTATCCGTTGTTAAAGAGAGGTTTCTCTTGTAGTGGTGGTGCACGAGCGCGAGCGGATGCCGGCAGCGGCCAGAGCATCGCCGCCCGCCTCCTGCTCTGTGTGCTGGCGTTCTCGGGGAATAGAAGAATGTGGGGAAAAGATCGGAAAGATTGGGATTAGGGCGGTGAAACTTTGCACTGTGTGCTGCCCAAAAATGTAAAATAGTCTATGGAACAATGTGGTGAAACTTTGCACTATGAGACAACCCTATTTCATATGAAAGTTTCATACGTTGGAAACTGGGATCTGAAACTTAGCATTGGGACTGGCCTTAGGTCAGGGGGCAGGCCCCTACTCGTCCCTTTGTCTCCGTCCCTGCTACCAACATGTCACTCCATCAACTGGTTGAGTGACCTTACGTTCCATCTGGGGAAGAATCTTTCACTAACCCTAGGAAACATATGCTCACATATTTCATGCGGAAAATAGCATGACTTATCTAGAGGGATTCTTCTGCCTCCACTACAACATAGTAATGCTCACATATTTCGTGCGCAAAATAGCATGACTTATCATTGCTAGTTCTCTCCCTCATTTGTGATATTCGCTGGTGATAAGCAGGATTATGAGCACTGACTTGTTATACAAACTATGATAATAATAAGAAAGAATGAAATATTAATGGTTTATCACCTCATGCTGGGATGATGTCAAGTTCTTTTTGGAACGGATATAGTATATATTAATTTCCAGACCAACCACAAGGAAGCATCATATAGAGTTCTGTATTATTTTTTTTGTTACCAAAGGTTAACTATTTATTGACCATAGATATATAGACACACTATTTTTCTAGTTACTTACCAATCTACCTATAATTTCTATCACTTTCCCAGTTTGTCTGTATATTTATCTTCATGTCCATCTCTATCTCTAATATACCTATCTCACTCTACATTTATATACCTCTATCTCAGTTCTATAGACACACTATATTTCTAGTTACCTACCAATCTACCTATAATTTCTCTCACTTTGCTAGTTGGCCTGTATATTTATCTTTATGTCCATCTGTATCTCTACCTTACCTATCTCACTCTATATTTATATATCTCTATTTCAGTCCTCTATCAATCATGTCATTCCATTGATTTCTCAATCTACATGTATCTCTATATCTAATTTCTCTTTATCTACCTACGTATCCTATCCTATCCTATCTATCCTATCCTATCCTATCTATCTATCTATCTATCTATCTATAGCTCTATATCTCTCTGTCTATCTCTATCTACATATAAAAATCCATAACAACATTAGGATTATGTAAATATGTATCAGTAGGGAGTTATCTTTCTATTTAAATGGTGCTTATGCATGATTTGGAGTTCTACATAGGTAAGCTGCATTGTGTTCCATCCTTGTTCCTTGGCCTACTAGTTGATAACTAATAGGTTACCTTCCATAATAGCATAGCAACATGACATTTGGGAAATTTGCAACTATCGTCGTCTTGCTTGTGTGTACACAGTTCTTAACTTCCCTCAACCTTGTGACCGGACGATGTACCGTCCAAGACAAGGAGGAAGTACTCAACATATGTAAAGACCACCTCAAGCGCAATACTCCCATTTCACATATAGACGATACCTGTTGCACGGAGGTAAGAAAGGTCAGGGACATGCCATGCGTCATGAGCCAAATGACAGATGCAGACAAGACGACATACGATCCAGCTAAGGTTATCCTCCTTCTAGTTTGCCTGCTGCCTCCTCATCCAAATCAAAACCAGGTATAAATCATGCTGATCTATTTGTTTTACCAAGCACAATAGATAATGATATATAGAGAAGTATAACTCCCTCCATCCTAAAATATAAAGCGCGATTTAACTCGGCAGGGTCTTCAAAATCATACTTTATCCAATAATTTATACTATTATATATAATTTATAGCAATAATAAAAATATCCTTAAAAAATATGTGTAAACACAAATCTAATGTTACCATTATTGTACTATAAAAGTTTTATATTATTTAACTAATTACTAGTTAAAGATAATAAAGTTTGAATTTTGAAATACGTGCGTGCCTTATATCCTGGGACGGAGGGAGTAGCTAAAAGAAGATTAGCTATATATGCTTCTTGACAGATCACTGTGTAGAGGGACACTAATGGAGTGAAGTGCATGCGCGTAATAAGGAGCTCCAGACAAGAAAAAACGAGTGTTAGTTAATGAAAATGATCAATTGGGTTACATTGTAATATGTAATATTTTTTATTAAGTAATATAAAAGTGTCTGGTCAATTAATGTTTGCAACTCAATTCCTCTTATGCATTTGCATTGCACTACCTTTCACTGCCAGCATCATTACTGTCGGTTTTTAACAAAGCCACAGTACTAGTACCTCCGGACCCGTCATAGGGTAAAACCGGCGGTGATAGAGTCTATCGACATTGACACTGGGACATCACTATTGGTTTTTGGCTAAAACCGGCGCTAAGCTATAACTATCTGTTCCAGCCACGAACCGGTGGTGATAGGCTGCACGAAACACTTTGTAACTCTCCCATATATATGATGTCCGATGAAGACGAACTCTATATCAAACTTGTAGTGCTCGACAAGATCTACAACTTTGTAGTTCAAGATTGTTTTTGTTTGACATCATTTTGGATGTCCAAATATATATGACATGGTGTTATAGAGTTATTCAAATAGAAGTCCTTATGCTCTACAATGACAATTGGGTGTGTCGTAGCACTTAGTGTTCTCGGATGGAGAAGCGACCAAGTAGTTTACATTTTTTTATTTGAAGCTATTTTGATGCTGAAATATTTGATTGACAAGATTTTATAGAAGTAATTCATATCAGAGGAGTCCGAATGGGGTCTCTTAGTATTAAAAATAATTTTCCATTTTTTGTTGATCTTTTTTGGGGTTTTCTAGACAATTCAACACTACTACTTTGGTTGTGCTACCTTGGTTGTGTTGGTTCAAAATTCGGCAGTGACGAGGGGTTTTGAACCAACACCGAATGTCTGATCTGGAGTAGTGTTGTCTCTATTTGAGTGAGGTATTTTACAATGGTTGGACATGTCACATTGATACTTTCTGTACTTTTATATTTTCTGGGCAATTAATTGAGGAAGAACATTTATAAAATATAGATTTTATTGCAATCTAAAAAAATGTAGGTTTTACTCTGCAGTAGTTTTATATTTTCCGTATGAGAAATAGCGCCCTGGCAAACCGCCGATGTTGCTTCCGATCGGGACAGGCTCCACAGCCGTCGTCGCCACTATAGCTTCCTCTTAGGCCGTAGCAGCCTTGGCCGCCATCAAGGCCGGCTAGGGCCTCTTGCTGGTCGATCTTGGTGGCTACTGATGACTGGACTTCTCAGGACTCTTTAGGCCTGATTCCGGTGGCTACGTTTACTTTGTGAGAGTAAAATATATTGTGGGTCTTTAAAGTTTTCTCCTTTTTTCATCTATGTCTATAAACTTTTTTTCGCTTATCTAGATCTATAAACTGTGTCTACGTCATAACCACCATCGAAAGCAGACCATGTAGGATATTGCCGCATACATGGCATCTGATGTGGCGCCATAGTGGCTGCATCCCCACCCATCTCCCCTGCCGTGGTGCTACACGCCAATGCAAGCATCTGTTGGGGCCGTCTAAGCCGCCGTCGCCCATGGCCCATGTCTCCTACTTGTGTCCGGCGTCCGTGCGTCCAGCCAGCTCCACACGTGGCTGTGCATCACTTGGCGCGCTTGCCCGCGGTTGCCACCGCGCAGCATGCGCTCACTTGTGGTAGCTGTCGCCGCACACTCGCTGCGGCCACCACCGCTGCCATGTGGACGCCGACGCGTGCTCGCGCACGGTTACCACCGCCGCGTGCTCGCCCGTGCCACTCAACCTCCTAGCTGCCTGCTGTTGGGGGAACACCCTCGTGCTAGGGGGCCGATCGTCTTTCCGCGGGTGCGTCACGGTAGAAACTGGCGAAGACCCATTCGCAAGGGTGAATAGGGCATCACACACGGTATCAAGGGCAGCCAGATCGCATAGGTGGCATAGGTTTCGCCTAGGTGAAACGGTTTTCGTCGCAGCGGAAGGAGCTCTAGGGTCGGGGTCCGTGGGGCAGCCTTTCCGATCCCCAGCGTCGCCCCTTTCGCTCAGGCAAAAGGGAACTCACTGGGTGCTGGTAATCCCTCAACTCATGGAGTGCGAGCGCCTGGTGTGGTGGGGCTCCGGAGTGGTTGAGAGGGGGCAGGTGAGGCACGGGAAAGCATGTGCGGTCAACACGAGGGCGAAGATAGAAAAGGAACAATTTCCCAGTGCGAACACAAGTTTTATACTTGTGGTTCAGTTGTGATGATGAGTGATTGATTCAACTACTAGCATCTCGGATGGGGTGCTACTGATGGTGGTGAAAGCCATGAGTTCCACATGTGCCTTGTCTTGTGTTGTACAGGTGTCGAGCATGGAGGCGGTAGCCGACGGCGAGGTGAAGGTCAAGTAATGGTGGGCCACGCCGAATGGACCGGGAGCGGTGAAAGGGCGGGCGCATTGAGTCTTGGACTGAGGGACCCGGAATCACCGGGCGGGATCGTGTTGCTGGCGCTTGGCTTCGACAAGTGCAAGGACATGGGCTGGATTATTGGTTTGGGCTTCAAAACCAACGGAGGCAGGTTTCGGTGGTTTGGGCCTCAAAACCACCCGCGCGGGTTTCTGGGTTTCACCACAAAACCCTGGCGGAGGTCCCGAGGCGGACGGACGGCACGTGGCGGCATCGGGGAGTTCGCGTCGAGGCGAAGCTACCGGTGAGAAGGCGTAGTGGCCGTTGGATCAAAATATCTATCCGGCTCGGTGGAGTTGTACTATAATGTCCTTGGGCTAGGTAGTACGCTCGGTGTCATGTAAGGGCAAAATTGGAATTTGAAATAAGCCCCGGTCGATAAGTATGGTGTGGGGAGCTCTCTTACCCCTTCACCTCCTCATTCGCTCATTTTCCTTATTTTCTATGTTTTCCTCCCTCTAGTGTGCTTGAGTGTGAGAGGTCCACTAATTCCATCAATTAGTGTGTAAGAACTCAGATTACTCATAGGAAAGGAGGTCCTGAATCCTCCTTGTCTCCTCGTGGGGTTAGATTGATGCATTGATTCGTGTTTTGATTGTTGTTCATCGCGTTTTGCGTTTCTCCTCTTGTCCCCCTCTTATTCCCGAGTTAATTTCTTGAGTTGTGGTCCATCTTAGCACGCGCCACTTATTTCTACTTGATCCTTGCTGTGAGTAGATCCTTTCCACTGAAGGATTTCATCTGATTCCTCACGAGCACATAGATCAGGTCGAATCAAGGTGCAAGGGCATTTTTAGTGGTGTTCTTCCTTCCCTTTTGATTTCTCGTTGATTGGCTTCGAATTGGGTGATGACCTCTTAGAGGTAGCTCCCCTATTATCTTGTGATCATGCTCACCAAGTTTCGAAGTGAGGAGGCGATTTTCGGGGCGTTTTTCTTGTTTCAGGTCGCGCCAACCTGAAATTCTGGTCATCCACTGGAAGTTCCGGTCCAAGTTTTGGTTTGGTTTTGCTTCGGGGCGCTTTGATCGGAAGTTCTGGTCCCTGGCCGAAATTTTTGGTCCCTGACCGGAAGTTTTGGTCCCTGATCGGAAGTTCTGGTGGAGGCTGACAGGAAGTTCTGGTGAAACTTCCAGTCCCTGATCGGAAGTTCCGGTCCAACTTCCGGTCTCTCACCGGAAGTTTCGGTCCAACTTCTGGTCCGCGCAGTTTTCGCCGTTTCTTCGAGGGCTTGTCTTCGGTCTTTCTCGATAGTCCCGCTGTATCTTTATGACATCTCCTAAGGTACCCGGCCACCTGTTGGCTCGTGGATTTATCGGTTGCGCGTGTGTTTATTTTTGGGGTTGGATTTAGGACATTTGGTTGAAAGATTCAAAAGAAATTTTAGGCTCTCATTCGCCCCCCTCTGGTCACCACTCTCGGTCCTTCAATTGGTATCAGAGCCGGTTAAGGATCATTCCACCCTAATCGGTTCGTGATCCGCTAGAAGGCGACATGGAGCGCGGTTCGGGAAAACCGCCATTTTTCGATGGATCGAATTACCCCTACTGGAAAATACGCATGTCGGCGTATATCCAGAGTCTTGGCTCACGAGTTTGGGAAATTTGCGGGGATCCAAATTATGTTGTTCTTCCCGCTCGTGTTGGTTAAGAGCAAATCAAGCAACACGATGCCAATAGCAAAGTGTTGGCATTTCTAACGTCACTGCAATAAAACCCAAATCTCTATCCCACGCAATGACACTAGAAATGTTGGTACTAATTAACTTGCCTTTAGCAACTAGCCACTAGCCTCTTGACCCTTACTCCTAACTATGAAACTAGGTTGTCATCCCCAATTGTAAAGCTAGGAATAAACTTTGGTACTAAATCTTATCATTTTATGTGACTAGGCAGAAATAAATAAAGATGAATATAAACTAAGAATGATTCTACAAGCGGACAGATAATTATACCATTATAGCATTTTATCTAGAGTATTACCAGGTTGTCATTTATATTTTACCACTGGGAAGGCATTGCTAAGAAGCTACTTCATAGTATTGATAACATGTATATGTATATGCATTAAATAGACGATGTAACCAATGTCATACACTCTACTCATAACAGGGGTAAGTCACAAGATAAATAATATGATAAAGATAATAATGATGATAATGAGCCATGAATCAGTCATCTCCTAATAATACTAATCCATCATAGCACTCTAACCATGTCAGCATTTGTCTAATTAGGTAATAAAGAAATAACTCCTTTGTATTTAACTACATATCAAAGCTATGTCAACTAGTGCAAGTACATCTAGTAATCATGGTCAAGTTAGACTACCATAGTTCCCAAACACATCGGAGCAATGTATAGAAAAAGATAAGTATAGGAACCTCTTCTCAACCTGACAATCCCACTCTACCAATCTATCATACGGAGGAAGGCCTACAAAGGACTCAATGGGTCTATCACACCCACGATCTACCTCACTACCCGGCACAACTAGGGATATCCGCAGATAAGCAAAGCATCTAGACACCATGTCTACATATTGCTTACCACTCACCATATGATCAACTAAATGAGCGCTATACGAACCAGTGCATGAATATAATAGCAAAACAACTAAACTAGATGTATTAAAGTAGACAATGAACATAATAATTAAACCAAGATGAAGAACAATGTTGCTAGTAAATATCATACAAACGCAGATAATACAATAAGAAAGAAAAGCTTAAGAACTGTACCAGACTCTTCTCTTCTTGACAACTTCCGGAATCCAAGACTGATTAACACACCTTGACTCCCTCTAATCTAGATCTAACTATGCTAAACTATGAACTAGAAGGCTATGAGAAACTAGAGCTTGACTTGATCTTCAACTGGCTCAACCTTGAATGACTTGAATGAGGTATTGAATAAATTAGGGTTTCCAGGGGGAGGTCTGGCTCCGTTTATATAGCCCGGTGGGATGCACGGCAGCCGTTTGATCAAACCGACTTCACGTAGGGCTGAGATTGATCCTCAAAGGCGGTGGGGAACATTCTAGAAGGTGGGATGTGGGCCCCACAGGGTGGTGCCGCCGGCATTTTTGGTGGGGCCGGCCGGCCCCACCGGAGGTGGCTCCTCCCCTTCTTCGCTCCGGTGTCTTCTGGATCCTTCTAGAGTAGTTTGGCGTATTCCTGAGTTTCAGGTAATTTTATAGTGTAGATTTGTAGTTATGCCCCTTTTACGGTGTTTTCTGGATTAATCCCTGAAAACTGGTAAATCACCAAAACTCATGGAAATTGTTAGATAAAACCCTAGCCTTCTAGATATTGATGTTTGTCTCATGCCTTTTGATATATAAAATGTTGATGCTATCCACCGTCAACAACTCCCCCAAGCTTACCTTTTGCTAGTCCCTAAGCAAAACTTGGAGTTGGATCATGAGTTGCTACTATGCTTTCATTCTAATAAGTACACATGCTCTCAAGAAAAAATTTCTTCTAGATTAGACAAAACTGTTCTAACTTTCAAATTTACCCATATTACCTTTAACTGGAGAGCTTTTAACCTTCACGTGAGTCTTGGGTAATTGAAAGACAGAACAATCAAATCAAGCACTACGTCTCAAATTCTTTACTTAACTAGTATTCTAGAGTTTTGTAAGTTTTCGAAATAAAACTCAGAGCTTTAATTATATGACACCCTCAGTCTCTCAAAGTATGTGGTATTTATGAATCTCACTGAGGCATTCATGATGTCATGCCTTCCTAATTCTAGGGATTATAGTGGAGTTTATAGGAGTGGCATTAAACAAGGATTAGCATATTTGCAATTCATATATTGTAAAGTCAAACAATGGATCTATAGAGAATTGAGTCATATAATCAAACCTAGATATGCATGTGTGTAGAATATGGTGGATAGGTGTATATGTGGTGGCTAATTTTAATTCTACTTTTGCTCTTCAGAATGAATCTCTCTTCTTCTTTAAGCTTTCAGAACTTCTCAGGAAAACATGGGCTATCTTTATTCTCTTCTTTCTCTTTTTTTCATTGGGAGGCGGGCATCTGAGTACCCATTGTTTTAATGCTGGGACACTTGTCCATCTTTTACTCTCTTCTTATTTTTTTCTTTGCATAGCCACATGCATTCTTAGATACAATAATTAATTAAAGAGATAGTAATAAGAACTTAGAGCAATTAAACAAAGGCTGTCCTATGGGTTTATGTATATTTTTGGGTGTTTTCTCCCAGTGTAGGAGACAAACATTTTGAGGTGGATGTTGATAAGCATGGAAAATGGTTGTGCTTACTCTCAAGGTAAGAGTAATGCATATGTGGATGGAGTGCGTGAGTGATCTTGATTTTAAAAACATGACAAGACTCTCTTAAGTATACGACAAAGGTTGTAAAGCAAGTAGCATAAATGAGCAAAAGTTTTCTAATTTAAATATGTATCATATGTGGCTTTGGTAGGAATTCAACTTTGTCATACAAGAGCTCATCATATAAAGGTTTAGATTTTTTTTAAAAGATAAATCTCCAGAATTTAGCATCGCTAGGAATAAGATAAATAGCAGCTCAGACTTTCTTATATCATATCCGTCAATCACCTAGACTTAGCTTACGCATATTACTCCACCAGCTTCAGGTTCAAAACAAATTATCAAGTTAAAGCAATCATGTCCAAAACTTAGGAGAACTCAAGGTTGAAAACTAGGTGCTTGAAAGACTTCTAGCATAGCAAATATTCATCATCTTCAAGACAAAATTTCTAGTTCATAGTTGACTCTAGACACACTCTAATTAACTAGGATTGAATAAAACTTCTTTTTATTGCTTTTTAGATTTTATTTAACTAAAGACTCTTAAAAGACTCAACAGACGTGGACCTTCATGTGCCCATATATTTTTGGTATTTTATGACTATAAGACTGACTCGATAAATCGTATAGGTATAGTTACCTGATAACTAGGAGATGCTCCTCCCCTAAGCTAGATGTTTGCCATATTTCGCTCGAATGATCTTTAGAGTAAGCTTAGCAGCGGTGACCCACTAACTGATCTCACTCCTTCATAGTATAGTCTTGTAAAGGTGTACTCCAAGAAGAAAACCAAAACTCGAGGCTCGAATATGATAATAGGTTAGTGGTCAGCCAGATGAGTAATTGATTATCTCTATGAGCAGATATAAATGTATAGCATGCTCCTTGTATTTTTGTGCTGCCATAGTGAATATTCTTACGGGGTAAACCATAAGCCTAATCCTTTGGAGCTTTCTAAAGTTTGTAATAAAATAATAAGGAATTTTTTTAAACAATGCAAAAGAGTAAATATACTAAAGTAATTAGATAACTACTATTATTACCTTATGGCAAGAGTATGGAGTTTAAAGTCATCCGAATAAGACTTCTTGTGGTCATTATGTTGAGAGTTCTTCAGTGGATCCTGATGGGGACCCAGATATTGCATCTTCTATGGTTGATGACTCGGTTGAGGGGATCTCCTTCTTCTTCCATACTTTGATTGGTTGTGGATATTTTTCAGGTGTAGTTGATTTTTCTTTTGCTTTCTCCTCCTCAACTTTTCTTCTCAAGGCGCGGTGCTGGCTTCTCTTCTTGGTCCTGGTGAAAGCTGGTAATCCAGGAGAGTTATAGTCTTTAAAATAACAGCATACCTTTTCTCCTGGGAAGTGAAAATGGACTTAGCCTATTCCATTATAGATGATGGCTTTGGTGATGCTAAGGAATGGCCTCCCGAGTATGATAGGTGTCTCATCTTCTTTTTCCATGTCCAAGATTATAAAGTCGGTAGGGACAGAATGGGTGTGGATCTTAACCGTGATGTTTCTTGCTAGTCCCTTCCGAAATTCGTGTTGTGTTGTCTGCTAGCTGCAAAATATATGTAGGATCGATAGGTTCATTAAATAGTGTATTATATATCTGTTTTGATATTATGTTGATAGCTGATCCAGTGTCGCAAACTACTGAGTAGAGAGAGCTCTGTCCAATGGTGCACTCTATTGATAGCAGACCAGGGCCTTTAGCTAAGACTGGCAAAGCTGAATGACGACCCTATCTATATTCCGTTACTTTGACTATTGTTGGTATTTCTTATGGACAACTAAAATATGAAGGATTCTGCAAGCGCATAGAAAACCATTGTAGCATTTTACCGGAAGTATTCCAGGTATCGTTATTTATATTTTACCACTGGGAAACAATGGATAAAGATATTGATAGTTCACCATCATGTATCTACTAACTTAGTACACCAACTAGACTAGAGTAGGGGGTAAATGATAAATGATAGGAGTTATGCGTAAATGACATAGACACACAGGAGAATTCTATAATAAAATAGTAGATAGCTAAAGTGAAAGGACAACGGGAGAGTTCAAGGTTCCTAAATACTTTTTTATTACTTTGATTCTATAATAACAGGATTCATGGTAGATATAGCAATCACACAATAGCACTTTGGAGCAGCAGTACCTTTCCAACTCTCGAATAAGACTGGGAAGAAGGTAGTTGGGGAAGGCTACCAAAAGCTCTATGAAACACCAACTCCGACGTGGTGGAATACGAAGGCCTAACAGAGCTGTCACCTCTAGGGCTACCACAACTAACCGTAAGAATTGAGCGCAACCTCAGGTAACCTATAGCCTAGACTCCATATCTACACTATCGATTACTACCCTAGTCACAGCTAATAACTAGAGCACCTAATACAGGCGGAGATCCTATGCTAAAGTATAACAACTATACTAGCCAATCAAATGTAATGCATAAAAGTAAATAGAGAAGATAAAATATATTAAAGCATAAGTCTTACAAGAATAGATACAAATACCAGAACTCTGATGACTCCTCCGAAGACTCCTCCGGAACCCGAGCGTAGCTCCGCTCTCTCTAACTCTCAACTAGAACTAATCTACTACATTGGAAAGTCTAGCCCTAATTCTCTAGAGATGAGAGGTCATCCATTCGAGGGACGCCTCTACATCTCCATAATAATGTGGTGCCCCCAGGGAGGGGGGTCAGGCCCTATATTTATAGCCCGGTGGGATGCACGATGGCCGTTTGATCAAACCGACTTCACGTACGATCGATATTAACCCACAAAGGCGGTGGAGGAAGCTTCCAGAAGGGCATAGGGTTTCATTTTAGGGGAGGCCACCCGGTATTTTCCTTAGAGGCGGCCGGCCCTCCACCAATTCCTCTAGGCCTCCGCTTCGTTGTGGTGTTTTCTTGATCCTTGTAGAGCCCAATAGTGTATGTTTCCATCACGGTTATGTTTTGTTACTCCGTTTGATAGTTAGGCCCTTTTTCGTGGTTTTCTGGAACAATCCCTAGAAAATAATAATTTACCAAAACTCATAGAATTTATTAGATAAAACCCTAGAGTCCTCTATTTGCAAGTGTATTGATCATTTTACGGCGCCCAAATAGGCAGCGAACGTGGCCACCTGGCTAAGCCATACCAGAAGGCTGAGAGGAGGCGGAAGGCTAGGCGGGCGGAGAACGCCCGCCGCGGTGAGCGACTCTGACCCCCTCACCGATGGGCTGCAAGAGGAGCTCACTGGCCGCCCCGATTTGGTCCGGCTGTGGCTTCACGATCCGGCCCCTCGGGAGGAGAGAGCAGCCATGGGGCGGGTCGTCAAGAATCCCATCTCCATCGATGGAAAGGGTCGGATGAGGGAGCGCTACCGGGCGCAACCCCCTGTGATTTGGATGAGATGGCCCACACGGGGGGGCCATGCTCGTGCTTGGGTCCTAGGGTGCGACCCCTGAGCCGCCGAGCCAGCGGTAATTCGGAAGGGCAGGAGTCGCCTGCCCGACTCGCCGGTGTCGACCCCCTCCTCCACAGAGATGCCGGGCTGGCCGACCCGGCCCTCCCCCCGAGGCCCAAAGATACCGTCAAGGCGCCAAGGTCGGGTTATGGTCGCGCCGCTACGAGACAAAGCTCGCCAGGCAGATGCCCCAACGAGACATTCGGGGCAAGGGTAAGCGCCTTGCCCGAACACCGCAGCTGTCGTTAAGGGAGCTGGCCTCCAAGATATCGCCACGACGCCCCGGAGGTACGCCAAGAAGTTATTGCTCAATATATTTCGGCCTTGCTTTTCTGATCTCGACCCCTTTTGGTTCTGGCAGCCAAGTTCGACCCCCGTCGCCACGCCGCGCCCCTGTAAGGCGCCGAGGAAGCAACAAGAGGTGGCCGGTACCGCTTAGGGACCCCATCTTCGCGTGAGGTCCTCCTCCCCTCGCAGCACGACGGGGGAATCGACGGGGCGGCTGTACCGGGCCGGAGGGTCGAGGAGTCCTGCTTCGACGCAGGGCTTCAGATGAGGGGTCCCGAGGGTTCGAGCCCCCGGCGCCGGCCGGGTCAGGCGGCGTGAAGAGGCCGCCGCCCCGGGTTTTGAGGAGCAGAGGGCACGCGGCCCCAACGCTCAAGCGCCCGATCCTCCGCAGCCTATAGCGATGTGCTCCACCTTCCTAAGACGACGAGTTCTGCCGGGGTGGCGACTTGGGGCGCTCTGAGCCCCCCGAGTATTTCCGGGGATTCCCGCTTATGCCTCGATCCGCGTGATCCTCCTTGAGCCTCGGTGGTTGACGACCGCGCCGAGCGGGAGGTGCTCTCCTCTTCGAGGCGGCCATGGTGGCCATAAGCCAGAACATCTCTCGCTCACACCGCAGACATGGGCTTCCACGGCGCCGTTTCTACTGTGTATTGGCATCTCGCGCTTGCTTCGGCGCTCTTCCGGATCGCTCGCACCGGTGACTCATTCTCTTTGCCTTGTGGGCGCCGGGCGCCGCCAAGATGAGTCAGTGAAGTCTCGGCCTCTTGTACGAGCAAAGATCCTGGGAGGAGGCGACGGAGACGACAGATCTCCGCGCCCGGCTTGAGGGACGCCGACTACGACATCAAGGACGGGAGACGAAATATACCGACCCTCCCCGCACTAGCAGGAAAGCGATGACGCGGAGGCGAGGCGTGTCTCTGGAGGAGCTTGAACAAATAAGCAACGCCCATGTCCGGAGTGCGTTCGCTGATGCGAAGTACCACAAGAATCGCTCCAGCCGGTGGAGCAGATCTAGAGCAGAGCGCCTCGAGACGAGCGCCTGGGCCGTGAGCGCCGACGACATGCGGCGCCCGGAGACCCGTGATCCGTGGTGTGCGAACAAGCTACGGACGAGGTCGCCACTTCACGAAGCGAAGCAGAGCGCGAGCGGCGCAGAAGATGGACGCCGAGAACGCGCCCACCCGGTGTCCGAGGAGGTGGCAACGCCGCGGCGCCTACCTCACAACCGAGCGCAAAGAAGCCCCGAGTTCAGCAAGGCCGAACACGCCCTTGACGGCATCGGCGCCGACCCTGCCCCGACGGCTCCCCTCACCACGCCGGTTATCCTTTAAAGTGCCCCGGACGATCGTCACTTGGAGCGCCGATGCTCTTCGAACCGATCCGGAGGCGTTCGCCGCTATTTGCTCTCATTACGGTGAGAGTTTTAACTTTGGTGGCGCCGGCGAAGGATACTTCGAGGAGGTTTCGAGGCCGTGTCGAAGCTCTTCGCGTGCGGTGGCGGTAGTGCTAACGCTCTTTGCCGACTACCTGGCATGGACTGTGCTCCCTCACGGGAGTAAAAACATTTACTTGTTTTCGATTTGTGGGCTTTCGATGCCCCGAGACTTTGTTATCGTGTAATAACCGTGGTTGACTTGTCTTTGCTTAAGTTTTTTGAATTATTTTTCTCCCCCTTTTTGAAGAAAGAAAAATAATTCTCGAAAAGATGAGTTGCTTTTTTACTTGACACCCGCCGGTGAGACATGCCGCACCCAAAGGGTAGTTACCTTATTTAGGTGCCCACGCACTACTATGCTCGTCCCTTCGAGATTTTTTTTTGGATTGGGTAAACCGCTAGCTCTCCCGCCAAAGAATGCCCCTTTTACTTAAAAGGTCGTGTTAAAGTCGATATGGCTAGCCGACCCTCACCGACCGTGTCATTAGCCACCGGGCGTTAGACAAGGCGGTCGACGTTTTTTGGGTGCTAGGACCATATCCTTCCTATACACAATCCCTTGAGCAAGAGGACCGCGGTAGGGTTAAAGATTTAGACGGTTTGCCTTTTGGCTCTTAATAAGAAAAAATGTGTGCTGACCACGTGGGTCGAGAGTTTGTTTTATGAAACAGAAGTTTTTTTTATATCAAACGTGCTCAATTGATACAAGAAGCATAGCGAAGCATATAGTGTGAATCATAAAAGAAGATGAAAAACTTTTTAAGGATAAAAGGACATAACCGCCGATGTTCCGTGCGTTTTTGACGATCCGCCCCTTGTCATCCTTCAACTTGTACGCCCGGCCGGAGAACTTCAGCGATGGTGAAGGGTCCTTCCCATGGTGGCGTTAGCTTGTGACGCCCTTTGGTATCCTGCCGCACACGTAAGACAAGGTCTCCAACGTTAAACGCCGACCTCGCACCCGCCGAGCATGGTGCCGGCGCAGGGACCGCAGTACTTAGCGTAGTGAAGCAACGCGACGCCGCGAGCCTCATCGAAATGGTCCATGGCATCTTCCAGGTAGGTCTGGTTTGCTGGCTCCATATAAGCCCCCCGACCCGCGGGCCCCATACTCTAGGTCGGTAGGCAAACGGCCTCTCCGCCCGTGACCATGTAGAAGGGGGTATGCCCAGCTTGCTCGCTCGGGTCGTTTCGCACTCCACAAAGATCGCTGAGCTCTCGGAGCCATCGTCGGGCCATACCGATTGAGATGATTGAAGATCCGAGACTTCAAGCCCCGAGGATTAAGCCGTTAGCCCGCTCCACCTGCCCATTAGTGCGAGGGGTGCGCGATGCACGCCCAATCGACACGGATGTTGAACTCGCCACGTAACACCGTGAACTTCTTTCCTGTGGAACTGCGTGCCATTATCCATGATGATTGAGTTTGGCACACCGGCGATAGATGATGTCAAGAAAAACAGCACACACGGTCGACTTGATGGTGGCAAGGGGTCGAGCCTCGATCCACTTCGTGAATTTGTCGATCGCGACCGTAACGTGAGTAAAAGCCTCCCCGGCGCCTTGAGGAGGGGCCCTACTAGATCCAGGCCCTGCATCGTGAACGCCACGTGAGGGGATTGTCTGCAGGGCTTGCGCCGCAAATGTGTTCGCTTGGCATAATATCGGCATCCTTCGCAGGGACCGACGATTTTCGTTGGCCCGCCACCGCCGTGGCCGCAAAAACCTTTGGCGGTAAGCCTTGGCCACGATCGTCCGTGGGCGCGTGATGACCACAAATGACCGCGTGGATGTCCTTCAACAAGGCGCGTCCGTGGGCGATGGGAAGGCATCGATGAAGGACGCCTGAGTGTCCTTTTTTGTATAACTCCCCATTGATGATAACGAACCACTTAGCTCGGCGAGCTAAGCGCCGAAGCTTCCATCCTTCCTCGGGCGGGGTTTCGAATGAGGCAATCGAGATACGGCGTCCCTCCAATCCTCCTCGTGTTCGGGGCCAAGAAGTCGACCCTTCCACCGCTCCTCGTGACTACGAAAAACGGTAGGTTCAGAAGAGGGGTCGCCCCCCCGGGTCGAGCGCCACACCCCTCGGGTCGGAGGAGGCGGGGCCTGCCCGGGGTTGATCGAGCCGCCTTGGGGTCGGAGGTGGGATCGATTCCTCTTTCTCCAACTTTCACCGAGGGCCGGGCAAGATCTTCGGCGAAGATCCCACCGGGGATGTGGTCTCGACTTGAGGCCATTTTAGCCAGAGTGTTCCGCTTTTTATTGTCCCGTCCGGCGACGTGGCATAACTCCGCACCGCCGAAGGCCTTTCGAGTTTGCGCACCTCTTGGCGATATAGGCTGCCATTTTGGGGGTCGTGATGCCGACTCCTTCATAACCCGATCAACGACAAGCCGCGAGTCGCCGCGGACCTCGAGGCGTTTTCACGCCGAGCTCTTTGGCTATACGCAAGCCGCTTACTGTGGCCTCGTGCTCTCAAATGTTGTTGAGGCTTTGAAGTGAAGTCGAGAGCGTATTTCATCTTGACCCCGAGCGGAGACACAAACACTAGGCCCTAGCCCGCACCGCTCTTCATTAATGATCTGTCAAAGAAGAGCTTCCAAGATTCGTGGCCGGATGGGGGCCAAGGCAGCTAGACTTCGGTCCATTCTCGCGATAAAGTCAGCCGTAACCTGCGACTTGATCGCCGCGGCGAGCCGCTGTAGGTGATTTCATATCCCATTAGCTCGAAGCGCCCATTTTGGCTATCCGTCCCCGTGGCTTCGGGGATTCTGAATGACCTCCCCCGCAGGAAAGGTCGATACCACGGTGACGGGGTGTGCCTCAAGTAGTGCTTTAGCTTCCTCTTCGTGATGAGGAGGGCATATGCCAACTTTTGATTTGCGGGTAGCGTGTCTTGGTGTCGGACAAGACTTCGCTAATGAAATAGACCGGGCGCCGCACTTTCGTGGTGCGCCCCTCTTCGCTTCGCTCTACGATTTAACGCGGTGCTCACCACCTGAGTGGTTGCAGCGATGTAGAGAAGCAAAGGCTCCTTCTTCGCGGGAGGAGTAAGGATCGGGGACCGGGTTAACAGCCTCCTTGAGCTTATCTAACGCCTCTTGAGCCTCGTCACCCACGTGAACTGGTCGGCTTTTTTGAGGAGTCGGCATGCAGGCAGACCCCATTCACCTAGGCGTGATACGAACCGACCGAGTGCGGCGAGGCATCCCCGTGATATGCTGCAACCCCTTGAGGTCCCGAATAGGCTTCATATCGATGATAGCCTTGATTTTATCGGGGTTGGCTTCGATGCCTCGTTGCGAAACGATGAACCCCAAAGAACATCCTTTTCAGGCACCCCGAAAAACGCATTTTTCGGGTTGAGTTTGACGTGCTTTTTGTTGAGCCGATCGAAGGCCAACTTTAGATCGGCGACGAGATCGCCGGCCTGCTTTTGGACTTGACAACGATGTCGCCCACGTAAACTTCGACAATCTCTCCGATGAGTTTGTCGAAGACGCTCACCATGCAACGCCGAAGGTTGCGCCCGCATTCTTAAGCCCGAATGGCATGGTCACGTAACAAAGATGAACCGAATGGGGTGATGAACGAAGTTGCGTCTTGATCGGATTCACGCATCTTGATCCGGTGGTAACCCGAATAGGCATCAAGGAAGCATAAGCTCTCGCACCCGCAGGTGGAGTCGACAACCCGATCTATGCGTGGTAAAGGAAACGGATCCTTAGGACACGCTTTGTTTAGACCGGTGTAGTCAACACACATTCTCCATTTCCCCTTTCTTTTGAACAATGACAGATTAGCTAACCATTCTGGATGATACACTTCCTTAATGAACCCAGCCGCTAACAGCTTGATTAACCTCCTCACCAATTACTCGACGCTTTACCTCATCGAAGCGGCGCAGGCGCTGTTTCACCGGCTTGAGTCGGGCTTGATCCATAAGGCGTGCTCGGGCGACATCCCTCGGAATGCCGTGCATGTCCGAGGGCCTCGACGCCAAGGTGCTTCGATTCGCGGAGGAAGTCGACGAGCCGCTGCCTTCCTATTTGGGGTCGAGGCCGGCGCCGATCCGCACCGCCATGCCGCCGGAGCTGCTGGGGTCGAGAGGCACAAGCTTGGTGTCCCCGTCGGGCGTGAAGGACGCGGTGGCCTTCGACGTCCGGCATGTCCCGGTCGCCGCCGACGAGGTTGTTGATGATGTAAAGCTCGTGGGGAGTTCAGCACCGACTCAGCCACGCCGCACCGCCGATGTCGCACAGGTACGCTGTGCTGCACCAACGAGTGCACGGTGATGATCCTCGGGGCCCCGCATCTTAAGCTTGAGGTAGGTGTAGCTGGGAACGGCCATGAACTTGGCGTAGCACGGCCGACCCAACACCGCATGGTAAGAACCGGGAAGTTCACCACATGAAATGTCAACACCTCGGTGCGAAAAGTTAGTGTGAGTGCCGAACGCTACGGGCAGGTCAATCGCCCAACCGAACGGCCGCTGCCCGGCACAACTCCATGGAACGGCGCGCCCCTAGGGCGATCTTGGCACGGTGGACGCCCATGGCATCGATGGTGGTCTGGTACATGATGTTGAGGCCGCCCCCATCCATCAACACCTTGGTGAGGCGCTTTGGTGCCGATGATGGGGTCGACGACGAGTGGGTACCGCCCCGATTCGGCATGTAGTCCGGTGGTCGGATCGGTCGAAGGTGACGGAGTGCTTTTTGCCCACTTGGACGGGCGTGGGCACGATCGCCTCGACCGCGCACCATGCGCCGCTCGAGCTTGCGCCGACGCCTCGTGGCGTAGTAGTCCGGTCCTCCGTAGATCATGAGACAATCGCGACGTGGGAAATCCCGATTCGCTCTCCCCCGCCCATCGTTTTGGGAGGGTGAGTCGGCTTTCCTCTTCGCCTCCGGGGTTTGCCCTTCTCTCCTCCAAAGAACTTGGGCATGAGGCGACACTCACGGAGTGTGTGCTTCACCACGCCCCTCGTGATGAGGGCACGGCCGATCCAGCTTCTTCTCCGAAGTAGTCGGGCCGGTGGGCTTTGCCGGTGCCTTTCTCTTCTCCTTGAGTCGACCGCAGAACGAGCTTCGCCGCCCGCTCGTTGTCGCCCCTTGCGGCCCTTCTTTTCTTCCGCCCTTGCGGTCGAGGGTCGTCGCCGCCCTCCTCCTCTCGCTTGGCCTTGCCGCGGGAGTTGAAGATTGCTCCTACCGCGTTTCCCCCGACGCGAAGCTGGTTGCCACGCCGAGGAGCTCCTTGGTGGTACGAGGGGGTCGGCGCCCGAGCTCGCGCACCAAGGTCTTGCAGAGGTGCCGGATATGAAGGCCCCAATCACGCTGGCGGGTGACGTGAGAGAGGCTTGTGCACCGCTTGAGAAGCGCTTGATGTGGTCACGCAGGACTCGTCCGGCTTCCGCTTGGCCGCCGAGGTCCCATGGGTTTCCGTGGCGCGAATACGCAGCCCTGAAAATTGCCGACAAAGATGTCGACAAGGTCCGCCCAAATGTTTATGCACCCTTCGGGAGGTGCTCCACCAAGTCCGCGCGGAGTCGGCCGATATAGAGGGAGGTTCCCGATGATGAAGTACTGCGTGGTCGCCCTCCCACCTCGCATGCGAGGCGGTAGTCCTCCAACCACGTGCCGGGGTTCGCCTCCCCGCAGTATTTGGTGATGGTGGCCGGCGCACGAAAGCGCCGCGCGGAAGGGTGAGCGAAGGATGTCGCCCCGAACGCCGGCGGCTCTGGGGGGAGGCGGGTCCCCGCCTCCTCGGGGTCAAAGCGCCCCCTCGCCGTGGGTCGTACTCTCGGCCCGAAGCGTGAGGATGACTCGAAGGCCCCCGACGGGTCCGATATGCGTTCGCACGGGCGGCAGCTCTCCAGGCGCTCGGTCGGGCCGATGCACGGACGGCTCCCGGTCTCGGGCGACCGCCTATCGTGCGGTGGCTTGGTGATGCCTCTCGACGCCGTGATCGTGAGCTTTCCGCCTTTGCGGCCGGGCGCACGATCCAGCCCGAATTCCAATCTCCCGCCGAAGTTTTCCACTCGGCCGGTGTCGCTGGGTGGTGGCAGGTTTGTTGGAGCAAGGCCCGCCGCCGCGATGCTCAGCTTTTGCGCTGCGTGAAGAGTGGAGGACCGCTGTCGCCCCGAGGATCCGCCGATGGACGTCTCGCCCATGTCGCGTGCCCTCCGCCCCGGCGGGGAGCAGATGGGGAGCCGCCCTCCCGCCGGTGCCGCGTCGCGGGCCGCCTTTCGCCGTTCGGGCGCCGGGGTTGGCATTGTGTATTGGGCCGCCGCCGTTTCTGAGCCGCCGGAACGTGAGGTCGGTGGAGGCGCAATCGCCGCGGGCGACGGTGTTCGCCGAGAGCGGGGTTGAGCATGCCTTCCTCCTCGGGGCAACATCGCCGACCTCGCCTTCAGGAGTTTCGCCATGAAACATGCCCAAAACGGGTCGGGTCGGAGCCGTCGTTGTCGCCCGAGTCGGTGTAGCCGCCGGAGTCCGGTATGAACATAGGCCCGGCGTAGGGGCCCGCTTGCCGCCAAACCGCCGCCCCCCGAGTCGGATACTCGCCGGAGTCCGGGCATGAAGATGGGCTCGACGAGTGGCCCGGCCGCCGCCACAAGCTCGACATCCTCGGGGGTTGGCGTAACCCCCTCAAGATGAGGTGTGCCATGGTGGTTATGGCGTTATGATGCCCAAACGGAGCCGACTCGACGCTTGTTGAATAAGGACCGTCCCGAGGGATCGGGTCTCCCCGTAAGGTACTCCATGATGGCCTCATACCAAGACGAGAGCAATGAGATCTCCTCGAAGCCGGGTAGGGCCCTAGATAGGGCAAGAGTCGCCGATCCAGCCTCCGCGAGCTCCCGCATATCCGCACCGATGATGTCTCCACGACATAGGGGCCCCCCGACGCGCATCCGGTGCTACGGCCGGGCGGCGCCGCGTCGCCGGGCCCGTGGTCAACCGGGCGGCGCCGTCCGCCTAAGACTCACGCTGCCCATGGCAACCGCGAGGTCGCCGATCGCGTCGGGGTCGGCCTTCCGCGGCTTGCGCTGTCCGCCCGTAGCTCCTGCGTTGGTGCAGGGGTGACGCCGTTGGCGTTAGGGAGAGCGACCTGGGGCTCGGGAGCCAGCCAAGTCACGCCGTCCTCCCTAACGAAAAAATCCAACTCCCCGAAACGGATTCAAAAGCCGGGAACAAGATTGAGACGGTGCATGGCCATCACGAGGTTGGTGGAATCGTAGAAGTGCGCTTGCCCCCCCTACCCGGCGCCGCCAACTGCCGGTGTGTAGAATGAACACCAACGAGTAATCGAAAGAGAGCGCACTTATCGCCGAGATGGTTTCCCCGAGTGGACACGATGATGTATACCGGTTCGGGCGATTTACCCTACGCCCAAAGTGAGAGAGTCGTGTTACTCAGAGCTTGTATGGGGCAAGACAAGAGGGGTCGAGAGAGGGGATAGACTCCCAAGTCTCTGAGTAAGGAAGCTAAACTTACGGCTGGGTGTTTTCTGTGTCTAGTAATGTGAATTGGGTGGTGAACACACACGTGCTTGGGAGCCCAAGTCCTCCCTTTTATAGTCCAAGGTGAGGCTCACGTAAGAGGGCATGTGCGCGTGATTAATCGTGGAGTCACGGTGGGCGAACATCGGGCGTTCCTCGGAAGTATCGTGGGCGCATCAGTAGCAGACGCCATCGCCCCTCTTCCAGTCTTCAGCCCTTTCGTGCAAGGTGGCTATACCTGAACGGGTCGTGGCGTTTTGGTTGACTCGTAGGGACTCCCGGTCAAACGCTTGGCCCGTAGGAAGCCGTCCGTGGAGTTGTCGGGGCGTGCATTTGATTCCTCTACGCCCGATCGGTCTTCTTGCGAGATGTGTCTTGGCTCGATCGCCGTCCGCCCGGGACAGCCACGGTGTTGGTACGAGCTGCCGCTCCTCTATCCGCACCGGCAGGTCGAGCTACCAGAGACGGGTACGGATCCGCACTCCTTACGGGAATGCATACACGGGGCTTCCGCCGCACTCCTGGGACGGCATGGGCTCAAAGACCGCACTGCCAGGCGAAAGGCGTGGGAACAACGAAATGTCCCCGGTTTCTTGGCGGCCCTGTCTCCTTCTCGCCGAGAGGCATACGGGCGTATCCCCTCGTGACGGCTACGAACCGGTACGCCGCTGCCCGGCCGAGGGAATCTGCACGGTGTGTCCTAGCGCCGGGCGCTACCGGGACGGGGTCGACGCCGACCTCCCCCCACGACGGGTGGGGGTCGGGCGAATCGTAGCTCGTCCGAGGGGTCGATCCCCGGGCGGTGACCTTTGCCCCCGCTGGCTTTGGTTAGCCGCCGCGGTTTGGGCCGGAAGCACTTTAAGCTTTGTGTCATAGGTTTTGGGTCGCCGAGGCTTCGGCCTTCGACGGTGTTTTTGCTTTTGAAGGCCGTTTTATCCCGGTCCCTAGAGGGCTGTGGTTTTAACCCCGACAAACTCCCACTTGTAGAATTTAGGGAATCTCCCCACTCTTTGCGTGAAGTGGGTTCTGCTCTCACAAAGACAAGGTAGAGATCAAGTGCAAGAGCTCTATTGGTGGGAAAACACCAAATGTAACTAGAAATTTATTCATTCTACAACCTTAGGCACAATAAGATTGATGTCTTTTTTACATTGTTCATTTACATCTTGGGTGAGAATATCAAAAGTATAAATATAGCATTTAAGCTTTATGAGATAAAGGAGTAGAGTTACTTAACCTATGGAAGGATTATTCATCTTTATAAATTATCAAGATTAACAAGATGACTATCATCTTCCAAAATAAGATATATCATATTTGAGCTCATTTGGTTAAGATTGAGATCAAGAGAATAGTGCTATGGTTTGTACTTCAAGATGAAGAGGAAATAATGACCACTTACCTTTAAAGATATTACCTTTATTACTGGAGCGTGATGGCACCATATGGTAAAGGGTAGTTGAACTTCAATGGTCTTTTCCTTCCTTGCATCTTGAGTTCTTCCTTAGCATCTTGTCTCATATGTTGTACTCCTTTCTCACTCTTCCAGACTTCTACTTCTCTCATTATTTCTTCTCTGCAAGGGATTAGTAGACAACACATACCCGAAGGAACATACTATCTATTTAAAGTATGGATAGTGTTTGTCATGTAGTTAAAGATTAATCTGTAGCTCATGTTTTAAATGATTCACCATTACTTCAAATTTTCCGACAAGGTTAAGGCAAAGATATAATTTTAAAGAATACCTCTAACCTTGATTTGATTCTATGAAATCTCCTAATGTGATTTAAATATTTTTATAGAGGAGAGGATAGTCTATAGATACAGCCAAATTCTTATACAAATATGCTTTGATGTTATAATGTTTAAGTAATATTCTAAAGCATACTCATAATAGACTAAGGAAGTTCAAAAGACTAAAGATATTTATAGAACCAAGAATATATAGGTGAACCAATAGAGAATTTTATTTATTTTAAGTTTTAGCAAATTAAGCATGACCTAAGGTATGGATTAACAACATGGTATAAGACATTGAATATAGTTTAAAGTTGCATGAGGCTTGCGTAAACATACCTTATGTCTTGCAAGGTGATTGGTCCAATATCATGGTAAAGTGTAGAAGACATTGAAGTGTTTGTTTATCCATTTCTTTCCATCTTAATCCTTTCTATACACTTGTTCTTCTTTCTTTTCATTTCGAACCATGATCAGACATTTATTCTTTTTTTTTCTGCATAAATGTTAGTGGACACATACCCGAAGGATTATAACAAGTTTGGAATGTGGGTTATGGTCCATATAATTTATGCAAATTTTATCTATGCTAATGAAAGGATGTGCTTTTAGAATTACTTTGGCATAGATTTCTTTTAACAAATTTTATTGGTAGCTGCACTTTAATATGGTTCAAGGTAAAGGTAACTTGCAACAAAGGATTAAATATATAGACTTTGTTACTTACAGTTCTTCCATAGAGAATGAGCTGTGTCTTACTTTTGTGCAAAGTTATTGGACTTCATCACATGCCTTGATTCATCTCGTGATGTAAGTGCATCTCTTGACTTACCCGAATTGAGTTTGAGAGTTTCCTGTAGGGGTTAGTCCAACAAAATATCCAATGTCTACTACAATAATTTCTAGTTCAATAATCAAACTAAACTCCATGTCTAGTTTTAATTAAGGAAGGCATTTTAACCTAAGCACCACGCTCAATTTAAAAGCCTATGGAAGTATGTACAGTACTTCCAAACCAAAGCATACTATAGCAAACAAAGGTAGCATGGGAGCATATAGAGATTTACTCAAAGAGATGAAAAGCATGATCATGTATGGTGAGAATATTTTTTTTTTTTTTTTTTTTAAGTAGAGAACATGCTATGAATTTGATATGAGATGGAGTAAATGCATAGATTATTCAAAGTAAACATGCAATAGAATGCAACAGGATAACTACTCATTAAATTTAAAGTCTATGAGCAAGACTTTCTCACCTTTCTTAATCATACTTACCATGACTCACAATAGATTTTGTGAGTAGTGCAGCATCTTTGTTCGTCATATATGATGAACTTTGAATATGATGACGACTTTTTTAATCTACACATGGTTAAAATAATATATATGTTTATACATACCTGTGAGATGGCAGGGCTTCATTGTTGATGGATCATTAATGTTCGGGCACCCCGGGTTCTTAAATATCTCTAATGTCTTGTTCTTGTGGAATTTCGCGGAAGGTTGAAGCGGTTGATAGCCTGCTTATTCCATAACTTAACCAAACAAGGGTAATCCTACTAAATCTAGTAGTAGACTATATAGTAGATATCAAGATCAATATCAAAATCTCTACGCCAGAATATCCTCGGCAACGGCGCCAAAAATGCTTGTTGACATTTCTAACGTTGCTACTAGAAATAGAGGTAAATCTCTATCCCCCGGCAACGGCGCCAAAAATGCTTGTTGGTATTTCTTATGCACAACTAAAATATGAAAGATTCCGCAAGCGCCGTAAAAACCATTGTAGCATTTTACCGGGAGTATTCCGGTATCGTTATTTATATTTTACCACTTTGGGAAACAATGGATAGAGACATTGATAGTTCACCATCATGTATCTACTAACTAATACACCAACTAGATTAAAGTAGGGGTAAACGATAGAATGATGATATGAATTATGCATATATGACACACACCGGAGAATTCTATGATAAAAGAGTAGATAGCTAAAGTGAGAGGACAACGGGAGAGATCACGGTTCCTGAATACTTGTCTATTACTAAGGTTCTATAATAACTGATTCATGGTAAATAAAGTAATCACACAATAACACTTCGGGACATCGAACACTAGTCACGGAAAGGGGTGAGAAAGGGACTAGGAAGCTCCAACTACGGTCCTACAAACACCAACCCTAACATGGTGGAATACGTCGGCCGGCCGTCGTCGCCACCACCAGGGCTACCACAACTATATGTTGGACTGGGTGCAATCTCGGGTAACCTATAGTCTAGATGCCATGTCTATACTATGAATTACTACTCTAGTCACACGTAATAACTAGAGCACCCGATACGGGCGAAGATCCTATGCTAAAGTATAACAACTATACTAACCAATTAAATGTAATGCATAAAAGTAAATAGAGAAGATAAATATATTAAAGCATAAGTCTTACAAGAATAGATACAAAGATATACCAGAACTCCGACGACTCTGAAGACTCCTCCGAACCCGGCGTAGCGCCGCTCTCCCCTAACTCTCAACTAGAACTACATTGGAAAGTCTAGCCCTAATTCTCTAGAGATGAGAGGTCATCCATTTGAGGGACGCCTCTACATCTCCATAATGTGGTGCCCTTAGGGAGGGGGTCTACTTCTTTATTTATAGTCTAGAAAAGCCTCCACCTCTTCTAGACCGGCGATGTGGGACTAATTCGACTTCAAAGAATAGTGGAGATGCAAACCCTAAGGCGGTAGCAGGCCCTCCATCAAAGCGGGCCCCGAATGGGCTTTGTGGAGCGCCGGCCGGCCCCGGGCCGGGGCGGGCCCCACCCTGTAGCAAGTAGGCCCCACCTTCGGTACGTCGCCTTCGGTGTTCTTAGAGTCTTCTAGTGTTGGTTTCGGTGTAGAATTAATATCTTTTGACTCCGGACTCGAATATAGCAAATGATATGTCCATTTCGATCGTCTCGACGAGCCCGTCGCAATGGTGTAGTCTATTTCATCATTTGAGATACTTCTATTCTGTGTAAAATTGGATATACCTGTAAAACAACCGAGAACAACACAACTCGTGGAACTCGTTAGAATCAAACCCTATAACTATGCTTTATGGTTGATATCATGTTATATTAAGCAATAGTTGATGGTATAAAATAGGCGTTAAGGACCGTCAACATGGTACTAAGTGAGATGTCCATGGCACAAGCATTTTCTTCCTCAAGTGAGAAGTCATGACTATCGAGAACAACGCTTGGATGGTCAGAGGGACATAGCTTGGGTTCGAGTGAGGGTTTAGTTTCACAAGGATAAAAGCAAAGCTCTGGTGAAACGAATAGAGATATGAATTTCACCTCCTCGAACAAGTCATGGTTGGGATCATTCTTTTATCAAGATTTTTAGGCAAGGTTTACGAGTGGTGGAAGCAATCTGTCCTAACTTCTCACTAAGGCTCCTATGGGATGGTTTTTCTTGAAAAAGTGTCTCCAAAGGGCAGCCTATGAGAAGTTCAAATTCGAGGATGGCATAGATGTAAGAATCTAAGCGAACCTCGGTTTCGTCTATCATGATTGGCACGGCCCTTGCCATCCCACAATACTTGAAAATGAGTCCAAATGGACTTTTGAAGAGTCTATCGATTGGGACTAGTGACATGTCTCTCAAATGGTATTTCACTAGGAATTCTGACATGATATTAATCCCGACTGTGGGGTGGTAAGGGGCTTAATGAACAAGTCATGGTCGTGGAAGATGAACAAGTCATGGTCGTGGAAGATGAAAGAATCCGAATTGCTTTGAAAGAACGTTTCACTTCCATTAACCACTCTTTTGAAGGCTCTACATTAGGGGAAACTTCATCGTGCCCAAAATGCCACGAAGTATTGCCATTATCCTCGAATTGGAAGGGGAACTCTGAAGGATGAATTACTCCTTCCTTTGGTGCCCCTGGTTCGGGTGAGGGCCCTAAGGATTTAGCTTTAGCTAAAGAGGGCTCCTCATGACATGCCCTTACCATGGAGGGATCTAGTTTCTATGACGGAAGAAGCATGTGAGTCTAAGAGTTTTCAAAAGAACTTCACATGTTCCATCAAAGGTCTATGTGTAAAATGACCTCCAGTGGGCACGTCTAGGCATAGGTTAGCATCCATGTCAAGACCCAAATCAAAAAAGATGCAACAAAATGCCATCGGGTAAAGACAAGTCTAGACTAGCATGAATTAACGTTGAAATCTTAGCCCAGGCTATACCTATGGATACAAGGATGAACAGGTTCAAAGATATAGCAACCGTTCCCCGGCAACGGCGCCAGAAATACTTGTTGGTATTTCTTAGCGAAAGCAGCCAAATCCGCAAGTGCACGGAATTACCATCGTAGCACTTCACCCGGAAGTATTCAGGGTATCATAATTTCACGCAGAACAGAGGTATTTCATCTAACTAGCTCATCCAAGGACCACACAAGGGTAGAGATGAAAAAAGGGTAGTGAGGTCCTTCTATGATTTAGGGTCTCTACACGGAGGTAACCTTGCTTACTACACTTTTGCTTCGGGCACCGGATAGCACCTAGTCTGCTAAGTGATGAAGGCATTTGGCTCTACGCCACACCCGAACGTGGGGGAATACAAAGGATGTTAGGGCTGTCACCACCTAACACCTACCCCTCACCCGTGGAGTGTGAGGCAAATGAGGGTAACCTATAACTTAGACACCACATCTACGTTATCGATTACTATTCTGGCATCGGCTAGGAACATCCATCTTTATCAGGAGTCCTCTACTAGAACATCTGTCACTCATCCAAGCAATGAACAACGAACCCACAAGAATGTAATATACAAGATAACACGAATAGAGACTCACCACCGTAGTCAAACACGGACCTTATACTCCAAGTAGTACATGGCCGTAGAGGTACACGTCCGGAGGGAGCCGACACATCCGGCACTCCGTCTCCTTAACCCAGAGACACCGGATCCAAGACGAGAGATGGCAGACATGCCCGAACCTCCTCTACTTTCCCTCTCTCACTCCCTATACTACAACTAGCTAGGCTCACTAGGGCCTAGGCCTAGGGCCTAGGCCCCTATGAAGTGGAGCTCTTGAGCACTCTTGCCTTCTTGGTGGTTGCTTGATTGGATGATAGATTGGATGATGGAATGAGGAGAGGGGGAGGCCTCCTTTTATAGTTGGAGAGGAGGGGGTTCCATGCATATTTGCCACCAAACTGACCTCCAAACCCACGTCTAGGTGCATTGAACCAGGCAATATCCACCAGAACTGCCATTGGTATGTCGATTGCTACCGCCTCGCGAAAGATGGGCCCAAACCACCTCAGTGGGGGTGCGGGCGCACCATGGTGCGGCCGCACCATGGCTGGCCCTGGTTCGGTCCAATTTCATCTGGTGGTCTTCTAGGGTGATGTTGACTTGGCCCATGACATGGATTTTTGAAGTTGATGCCATTTGAATTGGGTTTGGTCTTGTTTTCCTTCTATTCTGGGCTTGGATTTGTGGGGTAACTGGGCTTTCTTTACTTGGGCTCATTTTAGGTAATGTTTTCATGTGTATCATGCATGCTTTTGAGCCCTTTTATAGTAGTTTTCATCATTATCCTCCTGCAAGAGATGAATCACTAAAACTTGTGGAACTGGTTAGTTATAAGCCCTAATTCTAAGTTTGGTGTTCATATAATCTTTATTTTATGCAAATGTTGGCGGTTATATTTAGGAGTTAAGGACCACCAACAATGGCCGATAGTCCTTTAATATGTTCCATGAGGAAAGAATCATTATTTGGGTCATCATCATTCTCAAAAGACACACGTATTGTGCCCGAGTCTTCACTTGAAGTGGTAAATTCGAGGCATTGCCAAAATCTTTGAAAAGACCATCCTTGATTTCAAAAGGGAATGTGGAAGGATGAGGTTCATCATCTTCTGAAATGTGTTGTGTTTCCTCAATTGGAGGTTCTTTGACAATCAAATCATCTATAGGATTTGAAAGAATTTTTGATTCGGTTGTGTCTAATTCCTCTTGTTGGTCAGGGCTTGGCTTGACTTCTTCTTCTTCTTTAGGAAATTCATCAAAGATGCCAGTGTAAGGGGTGTTTTCAAGGATTTTCTCTAGTACAGCTTTCCCCTCACTCATGGTGTTGTGCGAGAATGAACCTCCAGAGGATAGGTCAAGATGTAGAGCAGCTTCCTTGTTAAGACCAAGATGAAAAGTGATAAAGAAGCACGTGGTCTGGTAGGTGAAGGGTTGGACCGGTATTGATAAGGCTTAAGAACCTAGCCCAAGCTGCTCCTAATGTCTCCTTCTGTTTAAAGGTAAGAACTTTTATTCGAAGAGTGGCGATCCAAGAAAGAGGGAAGAAAACAAGATAGAATTTGTCTCAAAGTTCATCCAATAGTATGAATAGTATGAGCATACCACTGTTTCGCTCTTCCTAAAAGGGAGAACAGAAATAATTTCCATTTAATGGTCTCTTGTGTCATGCCAGCAATATTCAAGCAAGAACATAATTGCTCAAATTCTCTAAGATGGGTGTATGGATTTTCATCTTCTAATCCAAAGAAGGATTGCTCCCGAACCATGGCTATAAAAGCAGGGCGAAGCTCATAGCCATCTGTAAGTATAGAATGTGATGATGGTGGAGGCTCCAACAACTCACACTTTGCAGCCGAAAATTGAAAGATAGGCGTGGAATCCATGTGGTAAGGTAAAGGTGGTGATAAAACAAAAATAAAAGATACACAGATGAACTTGGTTCGATCCCAGAACAGCTACCGTTCCCCGGTAATGGCACCAGAAAGCTTGTTGGTATATTTAACGCACACAGAATAATCAAAGAGATAAATCCGCAAGCGCACGGATACCGCTGTAGCTTTCACATAAGAGTATTCCAAGGTATCGAATTATGTGGAATGCAAAGTGATCTAGTAACGAATCAAGAACGTCTAAGGATAGTAAAGATAAATATTTTTGGTGGGTAGAGAGGGGCTATCTAAGGTGATCTAGATAATTAAGAATTAGACCTATGATACTTGTCTACTTTGGAGCAATAGTACCTTTCCAACTCTCGAAAAAGACTGGGAAGAAGGTAGTTGAGGAAGGCTGCCAAAAGCTCTACGAAACACCAACTCCGATGTCATGGAATACGAAGGCCAACAAAGCTGTCACCTCTGAAGGCTACCATAACTAACCATAGGAATTGGACATAAACTCAGGTAAACCCTAGCCTAGACACCACGTCTACGCTAACGATTACTACTCTAGTCACGTATGCTAACTAGAGCACTCAATATGAGCTAAGATCCCATAAACAAAGTAAAGTAAGAACAAAACTTAATCAAATAGAAGACTTAGAGGTACCAACTGAAGAACAGGAAGATGAACTGTCTCCGTAGAGGTACAAAGTTGAGGAAGATCCAACAAGCCGGCTTCTCTTCTACTTCTTCCTCTCCTCTCTCCCTAGTTTCTAATCTACTAGGTCTCTAAATGAGCTAGGGCTTCTAGCTCTCCAAATGAATTGATACAATGAATTAGGGTTTCCCTAGGGGGTCTCGCCCTACATCTATAGTCCGGTGGGACGCACGATGGCTATTTGATCAAACTGACTTAAGGTACGGTGGATATTAACCCTCAAAGGCGGTGGAGGAAGCTTCCAGAAGGGCATAGAAGATGGTTTTGGGGGATGCCGCCCGGCATGTCTCCCCATGCTGGCCAGCCCCCCTCCTCTTTGCTGCTTGCGCTCCGCTTTATTCTGGTGTTTTCTAGATCCTTCCTGAGTCCAATGTGCGGGGTTTCGTTGCGTCAAGTTTCCTTACTCTGTTTGATAGTTAGGCTCTTTTCTATGGTTTTCTAGAACAATCTCTAGAAAATAATTATTCACCAAAGCTCGTGGAATTTGTCAGATAAAATCGTATACTTCTCTATTTGCAAGTGTATTGACCGTTTATCATGTTTATTGCACTAGTAAATGTTGACGCTATCCATCGTCAACAATCCATTGGATATAACGCGGCATTGGCAGCCTCCGCATAGACAAAGACAAAGCATTCAACAAATCTGAACTAATAACATTAGTGAAACTACTACCATTAATAATTAATTTGCATACCTTGTCTTGAATTTTGCACTTAGACTGAAATATATTGGACCGCTGCCCTTTGACATGAACAACAGTACCATCACGTTCTACCTCTCGAGCCAACATAGATAAGCCATCTAATGTATCATTTGTGTCATCAATTTCAATGTTAGAGTGAATATCACAAGAAGCAGCACTATGCAGCCCCGACGTAGAAGAAATAACAACACTACCATGTATAAAGGTGTGGTCAGGCACTTCTACCTTTAGCAACAACTGAGAATCATCTTTCTTCATCTTCTTCAGACACCAGCCTCTTGGATAGACTCTTTCTTTTCCTTTATAGCATCTTCTCACACAAGTTAGGTGAGGGAAAACTTTTAGCATTTACAGTCTTGCCATATGAAGCACTAGAACTCAATTTCTTCTCATAAGAATTACGAATAGCTTTCCTGTAAAATTTTTCAGCATGCATAGACTTGCTAGAAGTAGCACCAGAACTCAACTTATGAGAATTAGAAGCAATGGACTCAATTCCAGCAATAGAATCAGCCCATGATGAGCGCATTTTACATTCTTTGACTCAAGCGAAGGAGCAAATCGGCGCCGAAGCATAACTTTCATATCGTTCCAAGTCTTAGAAGGAAATTTTTTGTCCCAACGAATCCACCAATTCAAAATATCATTAGCCATGGTCTCTTCAGCATAACATATCTTGTTGCCCGGTCCGAGCCCATGACCCCGAAAGAAATTCTCCATAGCATCTTCCCAATCATAGTACCAATAATTATATGATATCGACAAAAGTGGAACCACATACTTAATTTCCTCGTCAGCACGATTATAATCAGCCATTGAACAATCTCACATGCACCATGAGCAACCTAGATACCTAATACCACCTGATAAGGATACACCTATGCTGTCCAAGAATTTGGCCCAATCTTTCACCGCACAAGTTATCAACAATTTTATAATCTGAATATTTCCTATACTGAAGGAGCACAACCGTAGGAAATCAATTCAGTAGTTCACCTTATGGCCAGCAATCAAGAAATAGAATATTATATATCTGACAGCTATGGCGATAATCAATCATGCATGCATTCACGTAAGTGCTTCTAGCTAGCAACACTCAGCCCAATTAAATATTTATATAACCAGAGTGAGATCAATGAATAACGGATGGATCAAATCTCTAGTGGTCCAACAGAACAAACTATCCAGAAGTAGCAGAAATAATTGGAGGCTTGACTTACAACCCGTACTGGATGCAGATCACGCCAGGATAAATCTCTCACCCGTAGCACATAGATGCACCACGATCAAGAGTAGGGGAATCAACAAGATTCTTATGCGAGTTCAGGAAGATTGACTCCCAATCTCACACCAACACAAATCCACCAAGAATTTGGATCAATCACCCCAGCAACTAGTGTTCTCGAGCGGCGGCTCAGCAAGGGATAACTCCTCCAAATAAAATCCAATCTAATCTCTCTTCACACTAGCCTAAACCATATATGTGCACGCTGGCACGGACTCCACTTCAGACTCGACCAGGAGACCAAAACAGGTTGGTTCAACCAGAACAGATGCACGCATGCATCATTACGTGGTTGGACTGGACTCTACAAGACAAACCAGACTTTCCTAATAATTAAACAAATTGACTAGCACAAGTAGCAAACTCACGTAAGAAATCTATAACTCCTATATTTTTAAACTCACTCTAGCCTATTCTCTTGATTCTGATTGGTTGAGAGCTCAAAGATGATGTTATCAGAGGAGTTACTCCCACTAAGTCTCTCATTTATTTCCCCTTTTGAAATAGAAAAAAAGTCGTAGTACCTAAACCAAATATTATAATTAAAATATAATTACACCATAGTGTTCCTCGCAATAAACTCTTCAAAACAAGATCCCACATGAATATATTTCGATAACTTTTCTGTAAAAATTTAAACCATTTCTCTGCATATCACACCTACTACATCCATATATATGTATCTATTAATTTATAGTTTTGACCATTATAAACTTTTTATATTTTTACTTCGTACCCGCAGCAACGCGCGGGGCATCCTACTAGTTAAGAATAAAGTAATGCAGGGCAAGGATGCTAACTCAGATCCCCCTTTCATCTATCTGAAATATTTTGGTGCCCATAATTAGCTCAGGTGGAACCTGTATAGATATATCTCCTTGCTGGCTTATTAACTTTTTCTCTTAGAAAATGTTGTATCGCCAAAATATATTTTTGATAACAATCCAATAGCTGTAAATAAATCATCCTTCTTCCTATAATTGCCATCAGATATAAAAGCAACAAATTGAATAGCACTTGCGTAAGACATGCCAGTTGATGTACTAGAAATACTGACAGAGTTTACTGCACGAATATTTTGGATAACCATGGACTCATCACCACCTCCACTATGGCGACTTGGACGGCGACGCCCGCCCCACCTCCGACCTCCAACCATGTCCACATACAATAGCATTGGATCTCAGTCCGGTGGGGCTGGATCATCAAGGATGGTGCAGCCGCTTCTCCTGGAGTCAAGCGCGAGGTTGCATCTGGAGCCGTATCCACTTGGTGATGAGATCGGGCTCCCATTGATCCCCTACCCAGATCATGGGCTAACGAGGGTGATAGTGAAGCGGTCAGCGAAGGATACGACCGTGAATCACCTTCGTGTCTTCTTCAAGTGTCCGCACAATGCAGTGAGCAATTTTTTTGTTTGCATTACCTCAGCATTGCCATGTATCTATAACCTACGGTTAATTTGATTATTGCAGTTCCCTAAAATCTGCAGTTTCTACAAATTTCAAAGGGAGTATTTGTTTGAATTGAAGAAACTCGGTATTGTCACAATCCGCAGAGCCCCTGCTACTGCTCTAGAGATTGCTAATGAAGCTGCAGAGGAAGGAGATGCATCTTCTAGGAACACTGGAAGGCAGCTAAAGGTGGAGGCTAAGAAGGATGTAAAGGAGTCAAAGAAACTTGAGAAAAAGATGGAACTTTTGCAGTGGAAATTCAACATGTTAATTTTTCCTTTTGCAATTGTTCTTGGTGCTAGAGGAATGTACCCGCAATGAAGTAGATGTTTAGTGTAGATGTAGTGAACCAGAAGCATCCCAAATGTGTGGGGCTACCCTTTTGGTATTTAGTAGATGTAGTGAAGTTTTCAAGAATGTTTGTGTTTGCTCTTTTGCTACTTACTGATGTAAGAACAATGGAATGACATCGAATGGAATCAGTGAAACCTGGGCTTATTTGCTAATTGATTATTCACTGTAATTTGGACTGCATATATGCCTAAAATTTGTATGCAAAATTTGGACAGCAAATATGTATGCAAAAATGGCATTGAAATTTAGATAGCAAATATGCATGAACAGATTATGTCAAACAACACAGCTGATAAACCTTAACATTAGTAGAAAAAACATTTGATAAACCAAGGCACACAACAAGCTAAATTCACCATAAATAGTTCAGGTGAAATGGACCTGCATAGCAGGGACACATGTTTGTCAAACCACATAGCAGGTATACATGTCTGTCAATGCACATAGCTAGGGCCATTTAACAGTTTTGGACAAACACAAACACTAAAGGGGCCATTTAATAGTTTTGGCCAATTAGAGATAGAAAAGGGAGCTATTTCATAGTTTCTGGCCGATAGATACAGAAAAGGGGGCCATGTCACAGTTTTCGGCCAATATCCAAAATGAATCCATCACAAAAGAACTACTGAGCACTTGGTTTTCATCTCCATAGCATCCACTTCTAAGGTGTCTTCCTGACCTTTGAGGCCAATTGCCTCTTTCTTGGTGTAATCTTCTTGGTAACTCCAACACTTGTTCCTGCTCTTGTGGAATTGATGAACCTTCTTCAGCACCTCCAACTATTGTTCCAAGCATGGACAATCTCCTAAAACAACCAAGATTGGTACATTATATAAAGCATTATGTGTACTGATTTAAACAATACAACATGGTACCAATTTGTGTACCTTCTAGTGGTTGGACCTGATGGTGTTGCTAGAGGTGGTTGTTCAATCTGTAGGGGCACTAGTTCAGATGGGGCCTGTTGTTTGCTACCCTTATTGTAGCTTCAGCAGCCTCCAGTGCTGCTCTAGCTTTGGCTTCAGCTTATTCTACCTCTAGCCTGGCCTTTACTACAATTTCTCTTGCAACAGCTGCTCTTGTCCATTGTGTGCCATGTTCAGGAGCTTGGATCTCCAAAGTCTTTGCCTTCTTCCTCCTAGGCTTGAAAGATGTCTTCTTGGTTCTCTTCTCAATGACTTCAACCTGCTCAGGATGTCCTTTGGTGACCTTGAGGTGTCCTAGCCGTTTTGATGCTGCATTCAGTTGGTGAATGATAGCTGATAAAATTCCAGGTGCCAAGGCCCTTGAGATCCTCCTTATTTTCTCAAACAGTAGCACAATCTTCTCCCTTATGGCATCTACCAAACAGTGTGAAGGCAAATCCTTCAACTCATTTATCCAAGAATTCCAACTCACAGCAAGGTTATTATTGATGTAGTCACACTTGATGTCAGAACTGAACTTGCTCCTTGCCCACAATAGCTTATGATGTTGTTGTAGCCAAGTGTTAACTCTAGGGCTTGCAGCCAACACCTTGTCAAAAAAGTACATGAACCTATGTGGAGAGTAGGTGTAACACCTCATGTGTTTAAGCATGCATTAGGCCTTAATTAATTAACCTTAATCATTCATTGAGCATGGCATAAGCATCATCAAGCATTTAACCCTAAATGCATTGTCATTTCATGTGTTGCAATTGTTGTTAATTAATTACTTGCTTGATTGTTAATTAGTGCATTTAATCTTTATTGCACATGACTTGATCAAGATTGGATCCACTTGCCCAGCATTTTGAAATGTTTTATCAAATTTTATTGCAAAAGATTTGGTGCATTTTGGAGCAAAAAGAAAATAAGTGGAAAAATTCATTTTTATTGCCCTAAACTCAAAATGAATTTATAGTTCAAAATTTATTGGGAATTTTGAGTTGGCCCTTAAATAAAAGTTGTTCAGTTTTAAATTCTCTACAACTTCTATTTTTGGACCATCTCATGAAAAAGCCTGCAAAATGGTCAAAAAGAGGCATTTGTGTCAGATTTGGTTTAAATTTAAATTTTCAAAAAAAAGGGGAAAAGCTCAGCGCGAGCGAAAGCAGGCCGATTCGGCCCAACTCGACCAGCGTCCGTGCCCGTGCGCGTGCCAGCCCGCGCGCGCGTCGTGGCCGACCGGCGCCAAAGCTTCGGCCGCCACGTGCTCGCCGTCGCTTGGCCGTCGCGCCGCATGGCCGGCGATGCTGGCCGGTGGGCCCGCCATGGCCGGCCGTCGCCCGCTTTGGAACACCCACACCTCCCTCTCTCGCGCACACTCGCCCTCACTCCCTCTCGCCCTCTCACTCTCGCCAACAGGAGCAGCAGCGAGCCGCGCGGCGGCTTCGCCATTGCCGCCGCCCGTGCTCTCGTCGCCGTTCCATCGCCGTCACACGCGCTCGAGCCGCGCCAGCGCACACAACGTCCGCCACCCCTCTGCGGCTCATCCGAGCCACCACCCACCGCCACATTGCTTTGGTAAGGGCCAATGTTGGCCATCTTCCTCGCGGCGGCGGGAGCCGAGCTCGCCGGAGCTGCGCTCACACGGCCGGCCACCCTCCACCGCTTCGAAGGCTCGCCACCACGCCGCGGGGAGTCGCTGAGCTCGAATCGAGCTCCGGTGAACTCCGGTAGGGCCAATTAGGGCCCTACGGCACCGCCACCGAAGCTTCGCCATTGCAATGCATGCCGCCGCACTTGCCATGCACGCGGCCGAGAGCATCCGAGCTCAATCGCTCAACGAAAACCTAGGGCTAGCTCGCCTTGACCTAACGCGTAGTAGTGCGCCCTCACCGGAGCCCACCGGTGCGGAGGCGGCCACCGCGCCGCCATGCAGCACCCCAGCGCCCGCCCGTGGCCATCGCCGTCGTTGTTCCGCGCCCGTCTGGCCTCGCCAACCCCGTCACCCCCAGCGCCTTACCACGGGGAGCACACTGTGCCATCGGTGTCGCCGGAGGGCTCACCGCCGGCGAAGCTTCCGCCCGTTGGTGCACGCACCACCTTTCGCCGGCCGGCCGTGGGGCTGTGGACCGCGGAGCCCGCGTGTCTGTGGCTCTGGTCCACTGGACCGAGCCCGTCGACCGGCTGGGTTCCCCTTTTCTTTTATTTGTTTTTCCAGAAATTGATTTAAATGGTTTAAAATTCATATCTGGTGCAAATGTAATCCAAATTTGGTGAAACTTGTTTTGTTAGGCTTCTACTGAGTAGATCTACCTAGGAAAAATATGAGATGCAATTTTTGTGGTACTTTACTGTGTAGATTTATTTAAATGCTTAAATGGCTAAAATCTGAGTAAATGCATGGTAAATTGTAGATTGCTCTGAAAAATGTGATTCTTGTTTTGTTAGACTTGTTTGGTGATGTAGTTTCTGGAAAAAATATGTGTCATGCAATTCCTGTACACAAATATTGGAGTATGATTTAAATTCAATTCTAGACTGATTCTTGTATGATTTTAAATAAATTAAATATGAGGAACTATGCCTTGATAATTTTTGATGACTACTCTTGTGCTAAGAAGTTCTAGTTAAAAATATGAAATCTATTGTTTGATACTTTTCACAGTATAAAGTTATTAAATGTGTATTTCTGTCCTGCTGCTTAATCTTTTTGTGTATGCTGTTGTACTTGATAAAATATGCTACAAATTTTATCATGGTCTTTTATAGCATGAAGTAGCTTCTGTAATTTTTGTAGATTTTTCTGAACTTTTTAGACAAGGGTCACAGTTCAAGTCTATTTATTCACATGAAATGATAAGCATTGTAATTAAATGGTTTAAGGAGTTCTATATTACTTCTTGTGCACTTTTAATCATGTTATGCTTGTTGGTCCTGTTATGCAGCACCATAACTGAAATGTGATGGTTGGCTATAAATAGTAGTATTTCTCTTTATTCATGTGATGTGTGTATGCCTGCACACACCACTCTTCTTTATACACTTCTCTAAGTGTTTAGAGAAGAGATTTACACGTACTCAGTAATTAAGTTAAGTTGTTTGCAGAGAAGAGATATGCACTTATTCTATCAAAAGACTTGGTAATCATTCTTTATTCATGAGCATCATACGTTGTGCATTCATGGTACTTATACACGTGTATCGTATCATACAGGTTCGCAGGAGGACCTCCAGTATTCAGAGATCGAGCAGGATCATCCGGAGGAGCCCCAGCAGGAGGTTCCACATGAAGAAGAGGAGGTCGACGCAGAGGATCTACCGGAGTGTCCCGATCACAGGGCTAGTGATTTCGTTCGAGGCAAGCCCCGGAGCATTTCTTTACCTATGCTTTCTAATAGTCTAATTATGATTTATGATTGTTGCATTAAGTATAGGAGTTGTGTAACACCGTTGATGCATTATATCCTTGCTTTACCATTGATTATCCCACCTTGATATACCCTGCTAGTCTAGGGCGAGTATTATGCTTAGCTTGCTTAGACGGTAGAAGTCGGGTGATTCCCTGTCATCCGCGAGTATAGTTGGTTACTATGATTGATGGAAAGCTTCTATTGATATCATCTGGTTGATGGTTATGGTTGAGATAATTGGAGACCGAACGGAGTCTTGTGGGGTTGTTGGACCATAGTGATTCCGTCTGTATCGATTAAGGACCATACCATTGTTGTACCCCAAGTCATGTTGAACGCATGCCTCATACTTAGCTGGCCGGATAAGCACTTCCGACCGCGAAGCCTAACACTATCCGGGCCGGTTCTCGATCCGTTCGCACCGTATTGGAGATGGATGGGGGACCACAGGGGCGCGAAGAGTAAGTCTGAGGCCCAGCATAGCTGGCTAAGGCAGTCGGGCGGTCCCTGGGTACGCGTGGTTCTATGCGAGTCCGCGTACTTGTTTTTCCTGGATACGTGCCACGGTGATCTGTAGCTCACTTCACGCGTGAGTGTGGTTTGTATGAGGAATACCCCCTGAGCTCAGTAGTAATCGATTCGAATCGCCATCGTTCCTGGACAGTGAACACTTGACTTGAGCTGCACCACCGTAGTAATGATTATGGAATGTGATTAATGATGATGATGGGTTAAGCTATGATTATACTTATGGTTACTACTTGCTTGCTTAATCATGATTAATATACTATAATGATGAATAGTATAGATACTCACCTAGCACTAATAGGAATGATTAAGCTGAGCTACCACCTTAAATGTTACTACCGACTTTACGCAAAAAGAGACAAGCTATCCCCTGATAAAGCCTATCATACTCCTTAGAATCTTTTATTTTGAGTCAGTCGGGTAAGTCTAGCTGAGTACCTTCTCGTACTCAGGGTTTTTCCCGCTTATTGATTGTGCAGATGGCCATACCTACCACGGGTATTGTGAGACCTGCTTATATCCAGTGGATTAAAGTACCAAGGGCATGGTCGTTCTTAATATTCTCCCCAGTTGCTTTTGTGGATTGGCTATCGAGCTGGCACTGTATTAAACTTAAGTTTGTGTGTGTGGGTTGAGCTTTTAAAACTATCTTGTTTCCGCTACTTGGATTTGAAGAACTTGGTTTGTAATAACTGTATTTCTGCACTCTGATGTTGTCGAACTATTGTGAAATGTTGTAACATGCGAATGGTGACGCTAAACTTGTACAATCTTGGTTGATGATGTTTGGTTTGAAATCCTTCAAGATTTCCAGACTACCGGGTTTATAAAGGCTTAAGTGTGACAATTGCTTACTTAGCGAGTGATTTTTCACTTATGCTTTTATAAATTGGTCGGTTCTGTTACAGCTGGCATCAAAGCAAGGTTTAGCGATTACTGTTCACATGTCTATTTAAAAACAAAGGATTTTGGTTTCAAAACTGAGTTTCAAATTATAGATCTATAAGTCTTTTGAAAAAAAACCCATTTGCAAAATTAAGAGTGTGCCAGTGGTCATATCCTTTATGCCCAAATAAGGACTCTAGATGGCTATTTAAGTACTGACTTGGGGGCTTGCATCATATTTTATTTTCACTGTTGCCCATGCAGCAAGGTAAATGTATGGGTGCCATTCGCTTGAATGGTAATGTATGGTTCAAATGCCTCTACGCCTCAGTAAATGGGAGTTGTGAGAGCATGGTTGTCCAACCGGTAATCTAGGGGAGTGCTAATGTGATACTGGAAGTACTTACATGTCAAAACCATGTACTTACCAAGGTGTTTAATTGTGGGTTGTGCTGTCTGTTGAGAAGATGCCGTCATTGGATGAGGATCGGGTAGTTGTACTACCTGTGCGTGTATTAGAGAATGCACGTGCGTGTAAGTGCTTAATCTTATTTTTCTGCAATGCATTTATTCATACTGTTGGGATGGGCTGAAGTGGATTTTCTGTAGGTACATAACAGCGATTCGTGTAGAACGACTAGTTATACGCTATGAGAGAACGTTGTATGCCACCGTATATCCGCTAGAAATATTTTTGCTAAGTTTGTGAGAACGTAAGATACGTGCATACATCATGATTGTTCATCTCATATCATTACATTTACCTTCCACTGTAAATTGATTACTTCTGTTAAATTAAAAATTGGATAATTAATAACTTGTCTCACCCGGGATAAATTTCTGACTGATGGCTCGCACCAAGCAGACAGCCCACAAGTCCACTGGAGGGTGTGTGCCACGTGGACAGCTCGCACCTCGCACCACTATCCGGGAGGACTACTTCCTGGAGGAGTTTGGGATGCCCACGCTTCTTTGGCGTGTGCTGGCCCATGTGGGGTATACGGAGGAGCAGCGACCCGTATACTCCTGGGTGACTGAGGAGCCGAGCGATAGAGACCACCTGGTTGCTGTGGAGGTTACCGTCCCACCATTCCATGAGGACTCGGAGTGGGAGGGGTGGCGCCTTCGTGCCTACGGTGTCACACCGGAGGAGGGGGCTAGCAGAGTTGCCTTCTTCGTCCTGCGCACCATCATGGAGCGTTTTCCGCTGAGCCTGGCGCAGGCCTTGGCGGGAGTGTTCCCTCGTGGTGACCCTGCTGACACTTTCTGGGAGCAGTCTCCCAGCATGGCACGCTGGCCAGGGATTCATGAGATTGAGGACAGTGACAACGCAGCGATGAGTGCCATGTTTGCTATGATGCAGACTTTGGATGCTACTCAGTCCTGCATGTACAAGATCAATGACTGGAACAAGACCTTGTCGAAGAGGCAAGAGAAGAAGAAGAAGAGGCACTCGGACCAGCTCCGAAATCTGAGGCAGCAGATGGACACTATCATAGCTACCAGGGATGAGGCTCAGGCCAATGTGAGGGAGGCCAACAGGGAGATCGCTACCTTGCGTGCACGTGTTGCACGCTATGAGCGGTACGAGAGGAACGCCGACCGGATGATGGCGCAGTTGGTCACTGAGAGGAATAAAGCCCGGAAAGACACCCATCAGCTGGGGCACTGGCTCTTTGACCGTGAGCAGTATATCAACCAGCTGCATGAGGACTACCACATGCTGTACAACCAGGTTCATGGTCACCATGCGCCTGGAGCTGCTGAGATGGAGCCTGGAGTCATCAACCCCGATAGGGGCGAGGAGGATGCTGACCTTCCACCTGCACCTGAGCCTGCACCCGACGACGACGTTGTTCTTGCTGCTGAGTCCGACGTCGGTAGCGAGCACGAGTAGGCTAGTAGTCTCATCGCTAGTCGTAGTTGCGCTCTTGTCTCTTCTGAGGTTGGCATGTAACCCTTGAGATGTGACTCATGTATGTTGGATCTTCATGTGTTGTGGTGCTATCTGAACGCCTAAAGTCCAGTGTTTGTATGCTGGCAATTTTGGATGTTGTACGCCTTGGATGATGTTTTTATTCAGTAATCTAATTATTGATGTTATGGATTGTGGAAATGAATCTTTATGCCTGTGTGTTGTTGAATGAATTGATTTTCTTCCAATGATTCATTGGCATGAATATTATATTCGCTTATAATGTTGTAACATCACCTAATAATTACTCAATGCTGAAATATGCAGATGGTTGGAACTCGCCGCACCGTGAGTGGTTCCTTGGTTGGTGATGGATCCAGCCAGGGCGGAGGCAATGGAAATGGTGGAAACGATGGAAACGGAGGCAACGGTGGTAATGGTAATGGAGGAGGTAATGGAGGAAACGGGGGTAACGGAGCAAACCCCAGGACGGAACTGCCACCACCACCTCTGTAACAACCCGAATTTTTACACAACACAAAAATCATGACTACAAAATTTTTCTTAAAATATCCCATGATTGATGATTGCCATTTAGTAAAACCAACCCTAGCTTGCACAATAAAGGACCCAAATAGAACTCTTCCATCATCATATGCATGACAACAAACTTAGTACTCTTTAATGTCACATGTGAAATGGACCTTGTCTTTATTATTATAAATATTTATGCATTAAAATCCTAACATAAAGCATGTATGATTTGGCTTTTGCTTGGATTTCATTGATGTGCTAAAAGACTAAATAAATAATTTTAAGTAATTAATGAGGGATCATTAATTATTTTACCTAATTAAACCTACACCACATATGTAAATACTAGTGCCCTTCCAATAATGTAACATATGTGCTATTACTAAGGGAATCCCAAAATATATGGGATTTAACCTTAAGCCATGTCCTAGGCCTTGATGGACCACCATTGAGTTAACTAAACCCTAAAACACCTTTACTAACTATGGTTAGACACTAAGTATACCTGAAAACCGAAATAGAAAAGGGAAAGAAAATAGAAAGGAAATAGAAGGGGAAAGAGGCCCGGCCAGACTACACAGCCCAGCCCAACCAGGACGCCCCCTCCCTTCATTCCCAGCATGCATGGGCCGGCCACCACCACCAGCGCGACCAAGCGCCAGACCACCGGCAGCCAGCCACGTCGCGGTAAAAGCGCCCCGCCGGAAGCCGCCAACGCCCGACCGACAGGGCGGACCCCGCGTCGAGGAACGCCCTGTTTCTCTTCCTCCTCGCGCCCGGCGTCCAGCGTCGCGGCAGTAGCGCCCGGCGTGGACTCCACGCCATGCCACCCCCGCCCGCCCACGCTGCGCATGCGACCCCGCCTCCCGTATCAACTGCGCTGCGGGCCCGCGAGTCACGCGAATGCGTGAGCACCCCCGCTCTCGCGCGCCCCCGCTCCACGCCGTTATTTGCCGTGCCCTTGCCGCTAGCCCCGCTGCCTTGGCGCTAAGCCAAATTAGGCGCTGCTCGCTGCCGATTGGGACCGCCCGAGCACAACCACAACCGCTGAGCCCTCCTAGACCATGTGATCGACGAGCGCTCGCGATCGCCCGTCCGTCCGGCGCCATTGCCGACCCGCCCGCGCCTATAAAAAGCTAGCCCGAGCTCTAGGGTTCCCCTGTCGCCTCGCCGCCACTCTGTGGCACTTGCTCGCCCACGCCAAACCGAGAGAGAGGAACGAGAAGCGAGGGAAGGGAAGAACCGTCGGAGTTCCACCGATCGCCGCCGTCGAGAACGACGACGCCGTGAACGCCTACGCCGACGGCAAGCGGCGCTGCGGCACGACTCCGACACGCCAACTGCGGCGCCCTCCTGCACCACTACCCCCTAATCTACCCCAGAGGGTGAGCGCCGCCATTCCTTTTTCCAACCTGGACCTTCACCGGCCATGGCGCTCCGCCTAGGAGCGCGTAGGCACGAGCCCGCACCGGCTCTGGACACCACTCGCATGCATACACGCACACGGACCAGCCTTTGCCCAATGGATCAAAGCCTTGTGCACCATGGAAGAACCGAGCCGTCGCCCCAACGCCGTGACCATGCCATGTCGCGGCGAGCTCTTGTTCTAGCACCGTCGAGTTCCGATGAGACCCGCAGACCCCACGACCGAGTCCGCTTCATTGAGACGCATACCATGCACACCCCCATGTCTTGAGAAGCCACTAGCCGAGCCCTACTGCCAAGCCACGGCCGCCACGGGCGCGTTCCGGAAAGCGCGGCCACGTCGCCCAGCACCGCCGCACGCTACCGTTCGAAAACCAATCCACCTCACGCACCATGGGCCGTTGAGAAAACCGAGTCGAGCCACGTGCTGAACCAAAATTTGGGCCGCCAACGCCCGCGGACCATGCCATGTCCGCCGCGGCTGATAATCAGTAGACACGCCGCCGTAGCTAATGGTCGTCGCCCGGCAAGCCTACCACCCGTGCCCCCCAATTGAACCACTACGCCCCAATGAACCCCCAAAGGCCCGAGACCAGGGTTACCGGGTCCGCCGTCGTAGCAGCTAGCCGGACACCGCATCCGCCTGCCACTCCTACCAATAAGCCAAGGACCGCACCGAAGTTGTCGCCGGTGGGAAACACCGCCGCGACCGAGCCGCCATAGCCGCGACCTGCCCTGCCGAGACTCTGCGGCCAGGTAGCTAGCCGCCTCGCCACCCCCCTATAGCCGGAGCTTGACCGCCCTTGGCAGCCAAGCCTTCGCCGGCCGTCGGCCCGGGCCGTCAAGAAGAACGAGAGGAGGAGAAGGAGTAGCCCCCGTGCACCTGGCTCATGTGGACCGAGCAGAGGAGAAAGGAGAAAGAACCCGGTTCACCGTAGACCGAGTCAGTAGTCCATGGACCGGCGCAAGCCTGTCCACCATGAACTAGCAGCCCATAGACTACGGCCCAGTCCAGATCCAACTGCAGACGTGGCGCACCCACGTTTCGACACGTAGCAGACCCATATCCGGCCCAAACCCGGCCCACAAGATGATGTCACCATGACGTCATGCTGACGTCATCCCACCAGTGACCTCTGATGACGTCATGCTGACGTCAGCAGAGACAAGTGGCACCACCAGAAACTGACACGTGTCACCCTCTGGATTTTTGGCCCCTTTTCCTTTTTTAGAAATTGAATAAACTTCAAAAATTCATAACTAATTCATACGACCTCCAAATTCGGTGAACCAAGTCTATTCTAAAATTAAGCTCTACGCTTTGGAGTCATGTTTGAGTGTATTTGAATCTTTCTGCTGTTCATTTGATTCTTTGTGCCGTCTATAGGCGTCGCTAACGCGACCGTTTTATATCGTTTCAGAGTCAGAGGAGGAACGTGACGAGTACGACCGCGACTACGACGAGGAATTGGGGGACGACTACACTGAAGGTGCCACATTCCACCCAACAACCGTAGATCCTATTACGCATTGCAAATGATTAGAATTGCTATTGCTTTATTTACTATGCTATTACTGGATTAGGATGCATGGTAGTATCTTCTGATTACCACTTTCTTGATACAACTATACCCCTGCTCACCCGCTGATAGGTTAGACACTTGCTTGCCATCATTGTGAACATTTCTATGCTTCATACATTGATATACATATATATATATATATATATATATATATATATATATATATACGTAAGGCACGTGGTGCCAAACCTGAGATTGGGAGGATGGTGAGCGTGCTGTGTGTGTCTTGGGTGAGTGGAGGGTGAGGGTTGTGTCGACCGAGCTGGAATATGTGACGAGCTTGAGGCGAGTCTTGCCGTGTGATGTGACCTGGGCATCATGTGAGATGAATACCTATGGTGGGTATATGTGATGTGATGTGTGAGGTGGAACCCTGGGTGTGAGCCTGTTGAGAGGTGGAGCCCAGGACAGGGGTGCTGTGGTGGCACGTAAAATGGTAAACCTGATGAAGATGTCCAGCTTGGTCAACCCTAAGGACTTACTGGTACTCAGACTCACCGGGAATCCCTTACATTCCCACTCGCTCTCTAATGGGAAGAGAGACGGCTGGACTACTTGGTAGAACGGTGCCATTACTGCTAGGTTGCGAGGTGATAGGGAGGACGGTATGGATGCCGGAAGTTCCTGTACCGTTCGAGTCGGCAGTGCCACTTGTTGGGCCCGGTGCTGCCTCCCCCAGTCTCAGCGTACCGGATCTCCGGGATGACCCAGGGCTGAGTGGTAGGATGGCATCGTTCTAGGCTAGCAAGCAGCTGGAATTCTGCCTAGGAGGTCATGACTCCGAAGACGGCTAATCTTGTGGGTATGTAAACCTCTGCAGAGTGTCTTGGTTGATCGATCGATACATATACCGACTTGTCGGTTATGGACCTTTCCTGGTACCTGTGCTCACTAGATAGGAGATGAGTCCTTCTTTTCTCCCCCGTGTTGAGAGTTAGAGCCGGTCGTTTGACCGTTGAGGTAGGCCGAGTGGGAGTTGGCCTGTCGACACGAGTGAGATGAGGTGTGGTGGATGAGGTGGATGGGTGGTATGGGATGGAAGGATGGATGGATGGATGGTGTGTGTGGATATGGTGTTAACTTAAACTATATACATACTTATATTATACATGACTGATATTGCATAGGAAACCACAGCCAAATATAGGTTCTCTTGTGATAGCCTTATTGCATCCAGTTCCACAAAGCATTGGAAAGCATAGGGTGAAAATGTGGCCAGTACATATCGTACTGATACTTTGGCATGCAGGTTCTGAGGAGGCATACAACTCCGAAGGATTCGATGGTTAGGGGTTTTGTCGCTACGCTCAAGTCGTTGGATAGAAGTTGCTTCCGCACCCTCAAGCTGTTCCAGTTGATGCTACTCTGTGATTCGCGCCTGTTGGCGTTGTAATAAGTTATTAAACCCCTCTATTTGCACTCTATTATCGTTGTATGGATTTGATTATCGACTAGAATATGGGTAATATGATTTAAAAGGTCGTATTACACTTTGACTGTGTGGATTTTCCCTTCGTGGAAAATCGGGTCGTTTTAGTTGGTATCAGAGCCGTACTTGACCCTAGGACGAAACCCTTAGAAATAGATGTTAGTAACAGGACAAGACAATCCTCTCTTCGGTTATATCTACCAACCCTGCAACACTTTTGCTTGTAAGGCTCATCTATTTTTGACCAACATGCTAACCATATCATCGATTGAAATACTGCTGTACCTTAGAACTATAGGTGGCCTATAGGACATTCCCAGACTTTACCCCCTAAAGCCACTTTGGAAAGGAATATTCGAGACAAGATCCCTTTCTGCTGCAACTCAAGTACCCGTCCACATCTGTTGGAAACCAAGCCGACTTAAGAGCCAATTGAAACCCTAGCTACATGGGCCACCTATACTAGGCTAGACAACTAGGTTGGAGTTCTAGACAGCCATAATCCATCATAGGATACCTCCCCGATAAGAACTAGAGCAAAAGAACCTTGCAAGGACCTTAGTTGTGACCCGTCATGAGCTAGGTTGTACCCCCTTAAGAAGAACCCAGACTTGGCTAGACATCAACTTGGTACGTATAGTACGATCTTCGCGAATCCTCTAGCGTAGCCGCTAGGGATATCGCTATGTAGCCAACCCATGTAATGAGTGAATTGGTTCTTATCGCATCTTTATGGGTCTTAACTGCTTCTTTGATTGAGTGTAGGGTAGAAAAATGTTTTAAATCTGAATAAGCTCTTAATTACTATTAAATAAAGTTGCTATAATCCATGTCACGTACACTAAAATGCTTTTATGGCTATGACGCAGATGTCTTCACGACGTTCTGCTCGCCTGGAAGGCCGCTCACTTTCCCCCACTCGGAACCCTAGCACGTGGAAAGCAGCCACACCCACACCCACAGGTGGTGTGCTCCCCACTTGCTTTGGCTGTGGACAACCAAGACACTGGGTAGCTAACTGCCCTAAGAAGACTGCTACAACCCCGGCTAAGCAAGATCTAGGTTTCATGAACCACAGTGCCCGAAGAGCCGCTCGTTGGCGCCTCACCCATCTGGTTGCCAACAACACCGACAACATGGGAGGAACCAAAAGCCACACCCTGTGTAACATGGACAACCGTTGCATCCAAATCAAGAAGGACCGCATGGAAGCTGGAGAAGAATTTATGGAGAGAAAGCGCAAGACCGATGGATCAATCCGCAACTCTGAGCGCAAGCGACATGCCTTCAGTAGTCCTTGCTTTGCTTGTGGTCAACCAGGTCACAAAGCCTCTTACTGCCCGCAAAGGATTGCCACCCCTACACCACAGAAGTCCGCTACCCCTGCACCAACCCCCACAGGCAGTGAGTCCTTCACGTGCTTTGATTGTGGCCAACCTGGTCACAAGGCCAAATACTGCCCACAGAAGCCCGCTACCCCTGTACCACCGAAGTCACAACACGAGGGGTCAGCTACTCGGGGACGCCTCACCCACCTGAACGCTAAGGACGCGCAAGTGTTGACACCTCTTAATGTTATCTCTAATAACGGTGCCAAAAATGCTAGAACAGCGCACCGCCACTAGAATGCCAAGTTGTCATCCCCAGCATAACACCAAGAGGTGTGGTATTAAATCATGCCACCATCTAGAATATAGAAATGTATCCGCAAGCGCACAGATCAAATACCATTGTAGCATTTTACCCGGAGTATTACGGGTTGTCATTTATATTTTCCCAAAGAAAGGTCTACATGGCTGTGTAAAGGTAGTGTGTTGACCTAGGGTGTAATGAATAGGCATAACCATGTCCTCGCTACTCAATGCAGGGGGTAAGTCACAAGATAAATGATAAGATAAGTATATAATCATCAAAGATAAACAGATAGAGACTCCTAGCTATATCATTAGGGTTGCTAGTAGAACATCAAGAGATATTCCTGGTTTTATTCCTAGCTACATGTCAATGTACATTATGGTTAGTGCAATACACCTAGTAATCATGGCTACGGTTAGCATTACATTTATTCATAGTGGACATACTAAGGAGGTTTGAGAACATAGCTCGCCCTTCCGTCGTATACAAGCCCCATTTTTGCCTATGAAACGGGGTTCGGATTACATAGGACTCAACAGAATGTCACACCCGCGATCTACCAAACCCGGCCTATAGGGTGCATTCGCAGATAAACAAAGATATAAGCACCATGCTTACACTTTGTTTATCACTCACCCAATGATCAATTAGATGAGTGCTATACGAACCTATGGATAAACATAATGTTAATCTAGCTATACTAAGCATATAACCATAATAGACAAAGAACATAATAACTATGAATATAAGTAAATAAGAATTCATCAATTCAATTGTAGCAATCATATAACTATACAATGAAAGATAACAAAGGCGAGAGGAGGTAAGAATTATACCAAATCCTAGCTCTTGATGGCTCCGGAATCCAAGCCTCAAGCGCTTGCCTCCCTCTAGTTCTAATCTAGCTATCTAGGCCCCCCAGCTAAGGAGCTCGATTAGGGTTTCGGCCGATGATCGGACTTCGAATGAGAATGAATGAATGGGGGCTCTCCCCAAGGGGGGTGCCTCTTCTTTTATAGCCCTGGGCGATGATCGTGAGCCATCGGATCAAACCGACATTGACGGGTGGCTAGGATTGATCCTCAAAGGCGGTGGAGCGAACCGGGCGAACCGGGACCCGACCGGGGGGCCGCCACCGGCCGGCCGGCAGGGGTGGGACCGGCCGGTCCCGCATGGTGGCCTCCGGGCCCCCGGCTCGGTGTGGTGCCTTCTCGTCTCTTCTCGGAACCTTCCCCGTGTAGCCGTGGAGTCCGTTTTCCGTTTCCTTGTTCCGATAAGCTTGTATGTTTGCGCCTTTTCCGGTTTACGCCTGCACAAATAGTGAAACACCAAAACTCGTGGAATTCGGTCAGTGTAAACCCTATGTCTACTTTGGTGATCTCATTTGCATCCTTTTCCTGGCTAGTTGACGGTTGAATTAATACAATAGTGGCCGTCAACAACTCCCCCAAGCTTAACATTTGCTAGTCCCTTAGCAAACAAAACCTAGAAAAGTTATTGAAAATATATGTATGTTTAAGCACTGTAGCCATCTCGGAGCAACTCTCTCTAAGTATACCTGCAGTCAGACAGAAATTCTCCTCCAAGTTATGCAATAACTGAGTTGACTTTCAAACTTACCCATTTTACCTTGGACTGCGGGGCTTATTAGCTCTTCCTTGGGTCTTGAGCACTTGATAGACAGAAAGATCTCATCTAAACACTATGTCTCAAATTCTTCGATCAGCTATCATTCTGGAGTTTTTTAGAGATTTTAAAATAAAACTCAGAGCTTCCATGTATGACACTCTCAAGTCTCTCACGATATGTGGTATTTGTGGATTCTCACCAAGGCTGTGATTATGGTTGCCTTTCTTTTCATCCTATAGCTAAAGCTTTTGTGGAGCTCATAGGTAAGGATAAAGATGAAAGAGCAAACTTGCAATGCATATGTTGCTAAGTCAAACAATGGATCCATGGAGAAACAAGTCATGCAATCGAATCAAGATGTATAGGTGGATGGATATGGTGAATATATGGTACAACCTAATTCTACTCAGCTCCTTGAATGCTTCTCTCTATTGAAACATTGAAGATTGGCCAAAGGTTATGAGCTATCTCTTTCTTCTTTTTTTTTGTTTTTTTTTCTTTTTCTTCTTTTTTTTTCAGGGAGTCGGGCATCTACGTACCCATTGTTTTGCATTGGGACACATGTCCATCTTTCTTTCTTCTCCCTTTTTCAAATATCTTTTTGCATAGCTCATAGCACTCTTTTGTGGCATTGATGGATTTAGAGAGATAACACAGAACATGGAGCATTATTGGGTGGCTAACCTAATGGAATATTTTTGTTGTTCCCTCCCAAAGATAGGAGAAAAATATTTTTAGAATGGATGTAGGTGGAATGGCATGTTGTTGCGCCTACTCCAGGGTAGAGTAGTGCATATGGAGGTGGATCTTGATTCAAGAGCATGACAAATCTCTCACCAGGGTCACAAAGATTGACAAAACTCAATGCAAGACAAGCAGCATATATGTGGAAGTTTAACTAGCCTATCTCATCATGTTTGGCTCTGGTGGGAATGTAAGCTTTGTCATATAGGAACTCATCATGTTTTTTTTAAGTAAATAAATCTCCAGAACTCTAGCATCACTTAGAACAAGATAGATAGCAGCTCAGACTTTCTCAATCTTATCAATCAGGTACCTAGACTTAGTTCAAGCATATGCAACCCACAAGTTTCAGGCTCAGAGCAAATTCTCATGTCAAAATAATTGGAGCTAAAACTTTGGGAAAACTTTTATCTAAACTCTAGGCATTTCAGAGGTGTTGTAACAGAGCAGCTTATCATCATTTCAATTCAATCATTCAAGAGCTTCCCCCTTTTTTTTATTGACTCTAGACAGACAAACATTTTTATTTGATATTTTTTTTTTTTTCAAAGACTCAAACTATAAAACTCAAAAGACTCTTAAAAAGCATGGACCTTCATGTGCCCATATATTTTTGGTATTTTTAGATTTTCTTAGATACTATGGTGAACCTTCATGTGCTCACATATTTTTTGGTATTTTTCATTTTTTATGACTGACTCGATAATCGCGTAGGTACACTTACCTGGGTACCTAGGGGTTGCCTTCCCCCAAGCTGGTTGTTGTCGTGGTTGAGCATTGAAGCAGAGCAGTCTTCTCGATGGAGCTCATGCTTGTAAGAGCTGGTGTAGCCAAGAACCTTCATCTCATCCAACAGAAAGTTGCTTCCCTCACACAGTGGTTAGCTATGCGCAAGAAGGTGTGCTTCAAGTGATGATGATGATTCTTAGACAGACTAGCTCTTAGAGACATCCTGCAGCAAACATCTCACAAAACACCAAAACTCGTGGAACGGATTAGGATAAACAATTAGTGGTTAGCCGTTCGAGGATTAGATGTTGTGAAGGGTTTCAAAAGTTATTACAGTGCATTCAAAGTGGCAGGATGCTCAATGATTATTTTTGGATTTTTTTATCAAATAAAATCGAAATATGTATTCTAATTTTTATTTTATTTTTATGCCACCACAGTGAGCACTCCTTCAGCTCGCGCTGTAGGCATGTCACATGGGGCTTTGAGGTTTTTTTTCAAATATTTTTATGATTTTCTATAAAGATGATAAAAATCAACCACGAATTAAAAAAGTGCAAGAAAGTAAATGGATAACTACCATGGTTACCTTATGGCAAGGGTTCGGAGTTTAAAGTCTTCCGGACAAGACTTCTCATCGTCTTCACTCCTGGGGTGTTTCATCGGATCCCGAGGATGGGGACCCTGACGTTGGACCTCTTGGTGATGATGACTCAGTTGAGGAGGTTACCTTTTCTCTCCATACCTTTGTAGATTGTTTCGGTGCTATAGATTCTTTCTTGATTTCCTCCTCATCAATATTGCTCTTTTGAGAGCGATTCCTCCGGCGCTGACGTCTCCTCTTGGACTGGGTAAAAGCTGCTAATCCAGGAGAGTTATAATCTTTAAAATAACAGCGTACCTTTTCTCCTGGGAATTGGAAATGGACTTGGCCTGATCCATTGTAGATGATTGCGTTGGTGGTCTTTGAGGAACGGCCTTCCAAGTATGATTGGCGTCTCGTCTTCTTTTCCCATGTCCAATATCATGAAATCGGTCGGGACGTAGTGGTCCTGGATCTTGACCATGATGTCTCTTGCTACTCCCTCCGGAAATCTTGTCGTGTTGTCCGCCAGCTGCAGCTGCATATAGGTAGGGTACAAGGGTGTATCGAATAATAAATCATATACCTTTTTGGACATTATGTTGACAGCTGATCCGGTGTCGCAGAAGGCATTATAGAACGAGCACTGTCCAATAGTGCAATCAATGGCTGGCGTGCCTGGATCCTCCTTCTTGGTTAAGAATGGTGAAGCTAAGAGGTGGTCATGCTTGTACTCAACAGCCTTGACTACTTGGACTTGCTTTCTCACTTGTCTTCTGTTCTTGTTCTTTCTCTTCCCATTTGAATTTCTCTTGGTTCCTTCATTTGTTGACTTGACTGGGAAGTAAGCTCCTCTTGGATCTATGGGAGCTTCAAGGGTCTTGTTCTTGAAACTGAACTTCTCTTTATTGCCCTTGATGGTGAAACAAATCTTGGCACTATCCGTGTAGATGACAGCCTTTGCAGTACTCAGGAATGGTCGGCCAAGAATGATTGGACTCTTGGGATCTTTGCCGGTATCCAAGACTACAAAGTCCACAGGGACATATGATCTCCCGATTCGAATGCACACGTCATCTAAGATTCCATTGGGGTACTTGATCGTGCAGTGCGCAAGCTGCAAACACATATCTGTGTACAACAAAGGTGCCCATGGAAAGATGTGGTCGAAAATTACCTTAGGCATGATGTTGACACTGGCGCCTAGATCGCAGACGACGTCTGAGAAGTCATGCTGCCCAATAGAGATGGAGATCACAGGTCTCCCTAGATCTCCCCTCTTAGGTGGCATGGAGTCATCCTTCCATCCTGATGATGCTTCAATGTAGTAACCTGCATACACATCAACAAGATTCATGGTCTCGGGCTCTAGAGGTTGCCCTGGAATCTTACCTTCGTTGGTCGGTGGAACAGCGGCCGCCAGCTGAGCTAATTGTTCCTCTATCATTTTATTGAAGCTAAGCTGGTTCTTAACAGCAGAGGTAAAGCTATCCATTTTAATGTTTATGTTTTCTAGCATTTTATCATTGGATGCTACCTTCCTAGATAAAGTCTCCACAATTTTATTTTGGTTGGAGATTACTTCTCTTAGAGGCAGTTGAGCATAGTTATTATAATTATTGCCTTGAAAGTTACCTTGGAAGTTACCTTGGTAGTTGGGCCTTTGCTGGTTCCATCCTTGATTTTGAGGACGATAGTTGTTGTTGTTGTTGATGAAGTTCACGTCCTCGCGGGTCTCAGGACAGCTGTTGCCTGAGTGTCCCATATTGCCACATACTTCACATGTCATGCCTACATCATTAATGCGCATGACATCTTGCCTCGGGCTTGTCTTGTCTTCCAGCTTCTTCATGAGTAGATCTATCTTGGCAGACAGCATGTCTACCTCCTTGAGCTAGTGCATTCCTCCACTCCTCTTGCGGGTGGTTTGGCGCTCATCATTCCAATCTTGGTTGGAGGCCATCTTCTCCATAAGAGCAGTAGCTTGTGGTATGGTCAGTGACATAAATGCACCTCCAGCAGCAGCATCAACATTGTTGCGGGTGCTGTTGTTGGTAAGCCATGATAGAAAGTTTGCATCGAGCCAATTCTCCATCCCGTGATGAGGACATTCTGATATATAATCTTGAAATCGTTCCCATGCCTCGGGGGACCACTCATCATGTTGTTCTTGTCGAAACTCGAGATCTTCCCCCTTAGGGCACTCGTCTTGCCCATAGGAAAGAATCTTGCTAAAAACGCTGTGGAGCACTTGTCCCAAGTTATATGGTTGTCTTTGTTGGCATAGAACCATTGCTTTGCCTTCCCCAACAGTGAGAATGGGAACAGACGGAGCAGAACGGTATCCTTTGGTACATCCTTCACTTGAAAGTGCTACAAATCTCCGTAAAGTGTTGGAGATGAGCACTTGCATCTTCATGTGCTTTCCCACAGAATAAATTGGCTTGCACCATAGTGATAAGAGCAGGCTTGAGCTCGAATCCATTCTCCCCAACTTCGACGTTAGGTCCGGTGCGGATGTTGTTGGTGTTCGGAGCGGAGAACTTCGCGCGATGACTTATCGGCCATTTCTTGGCAAAACCGGTGCTAAGTTGCCCTCTTGTTGCTTTTCTTCTTCTTCTCTTGTAAGAGCTTGCTCCTCCAAAGAACGAACCTCAGCAGTGGGTGTCCTTGATGGAGATTCAAAGATGTCCCTCACTTGCTGGAATTTCTTCCTTCAAAAGAGTTTCTCTGGATTTTCAACGTAATTATCCGGCGAGATCAAAACCACTCATTCATTACCCTGCATAAGATTTCATAAAGATAGAAAACACAAGGGTAAGCCTGCATTGAGTAGGGGTCTATGGTTTCCTCTATCTCATTAGTTTGTTAGGTCTATCGCTATCCTTTTTAATTGCCAATTGCCTTCCCGAAAAACGGCGCCAAAAATGCTTGTTCACACCTCTTAATGTTATCTCTAATAACGGCGCCAAAAATGCTAGAACAAATAACCGCCACTAAAATGTCAAGTTGTCATCCCCAAAGCATAACACCAAGAGGTGTGGTATTAAATCATGCCACCATCTAGAATATAGAAATGTATCCGCAAGCGCACAGATCAAATACCATTGTAGCATTTTACCCGGAGTATTACGGGTTGTCATTTATATTTTCCCAAAGGAAGGTCTACATGGCTGTGTAAAGGTAGTGTGTTGACCTAGGGTGTAATGAATAGGCATAACCATGTCCTCGCTACTCAATGCATGGGTAAGTCATAAGATAAATGATAAGATAAGTATATAATCATCAGCATAAACAGATAGAGACTCCTAGCTATATCATTAGGGTTGCTAGTAGAACATCAAGAGATATTCCTGGTTTATTCCTAGCTACATGTCAATGTACATTATGGTTAGTGCAATACACCTAGTAATCATGGCTAAGGTTAGCATTACATTTATTCATAGTGGACATACTAAGGAGGTTTGAGAACATAGCTCGCCCTTCCGTCGTATACAAGCCCTACTGTGCCTATAAACGGGGTTCGGATTACATAGGACTCAACAGGAATGTCACACCCGCGATCTACCAAACCCAGCCTATAGGGTGCATTCGCAGATAAACAGCATATAAGCACCATGCTTACACTTTGTTTATCACTCACCCAATGATCAATTAGATGAGTGCTATACGAACCTATGGATAAACATAATGTTAATCTAGCTATACTAAGCATATAACCATAATAGACAAAGAACATAATAACTATGAATATAAGTAAATAAGAATTCATCAATTCAATTGTAGCAATCATATAACTATACAATGAAAGAGAACAAAGGTGAGAGGAGGTAAGAATTATACCAAATCCTAGCTCTTGATGGCTCCGGAATCCAAGCCTGCGCTTGCCTCCCTCTAGTTCTAATCTAGCTATCTAGGCCCTAGCTAAGGAGCTCTGATTAGGGTTTCTGGCTGATGATCGGACTTCTGAATGAGAATGAATGAATGGGGGCTCTCCCCAAGGGGGGTGCCTCTTCTTTTATAGCCCTGGGCGATGATCGTGAGCCATCGGATCAAACCGACATTGACGGGTGGCTAGGATTGATCCTCAAAGGCGGTGGAGCGAACCGGGCGAACCGGGACCCGACCGGGGCCAGGGCCAGACCGGCCGGTCTGGGGTGGGACCGGCCGGTCCCACCTGGTGGCCTCCGGGCCCCGGCTCGGTGTGGTGCCTTCTCGTCTCTTCTCCGAACCTTCCTGTAGCCGTGGAGTCCGTTTTCCGTTTCCTTGTTCCGATAAGCTTGTATGTTTGCGCCTTTTCCGGTTTATGCCTGCACAAATAGTGAAACACCAAAACTCGTGGAATTCGGTCAGTGTAAACCCTATGTCTACTTTGGTGATCTCATTTGCATCCTTTTCCTGGCTAGTTGACGGTTGAATTAATACAATAGTGGCCGTCAACAGCAAGCTACACCAAACGAGGAGCATGGTATGACCTAAGCTTTACGGCATAAAAGTATCAAGTCTTTTGGATTCTAGAGTAGTAAGATTATATATATACCATCATGATTCGCACAAAAAGCCGCATGGTAAAATAAGTCCGATCATTGAGCACGACAACCCTACCCTTGGAGAGTACGTCACACTTTAATCTCGGGGACGAGATCCTGATGAGGGGGTAGTACTGTAACAACCCGAATTTTTACACAACACAAAAATCATGACTACAAAATTTTTCTTAAAATATCCCATGATTGATGATTGCCATTTAGTAAAACCAACCCTAGCTTGCACAATAAAGGACCCAAATAGAACTCTTCCATCATCATATGCATGACAACAAACTTAGTACTCTTTAATGTCACATGTGAAATGGACCTTGTCTTTATTATTATAAATATTTATGCATTAAAATCCTAACATAAAGCATGTATGATTTGGCTTTTGCTTGGATTTCATTGATGTGCTAAAAGACTAAATAAATAATTTTAAGTAATTAATGAGGGATCATTAATTATTTTACCTAATTAAACCTACACCACATATGTAAACACTAGTGCCCTTCCAATAATGTAACATATGTGCTATTACTAAGGGAATCCCAAAATATATGGGATTTAACCTTAAGCCATGTCTTAGGCCTTGATGGACCACCATTGAGTTAACTAAACCCTAAAACACCTTTACTAACTATGGTTAGACACTAAGTATACCTGAAAACCGAAATAGAAAAGGGAAAGAAAATAGAAAGGAAATAGAAAGGGAAAGAGGCCCGGCCGGACTACACGGCCCACCCCAACCAGGGCGCCCCCTCCCTTCATTCCCAGCGCATGGGCGGCCCACCAGCCCCAGCGACCCGCAAGCAGCAACGGCGGCCCGACCACGTGCGGTAAAAGCGCCCCCGCCGGAAGCCGTCAACGCCCGGCTGATTGACAGGCGGACCCCAGCGTCGAGGAACACCACATTTTCTCTTCCTCCTCGCGCCCGGCGTCCAGCGTCGCGGCAGTAAGCGCCCGGCGTGGACTCCACGCCATGCCACCACAGCGCCCCGCGGCTGCTTTCGCGACCCGCCTCCCGTATCACTGCGGCTGCGGGCCGCGAGTCCGCAGCGGTGCGTGAGCACCCGCTCTCTCGCGGCGCACCGCTCCACGCCGTTCGCTGCCGTGCCCTTGCCGCTAGCCCGCTGCCTTGGCGCTAAGCCAAATTGGCGCTGCTCGGCTTAGATTGGGACCCGCCCGAGCACAACCACAACCGCCTGAGCCCTCCTAGACCGTGTGATCGACGAGCGCTCGCGATCGCCGTCCGTCCGGCGCCATTGCCGACCCGCCGCGCCTATAAAAGCTAGCCCAGAGCTCTAGGGTTCCCTGTCGCCTCGCCGCCACTCTGTGGCACTTGCTCGCCCACGCCAAACCGAGAGAGAGGAACGAGAAGCGAGGGAGAAGGAAGGCACCGTCGGAGTCGAGAACGACGACGCCGTGAACGCCTACGTCGACGAAGCAGCGCTGCACGGCACAGCTCTGACACGCCACTGCGACGCCTCCTCGCTGCACCGCTACCCTAATCTACCCCCGCACAGAGGTGAGCGCCGCCATTCCTTTTTCCAACCTGGACCTTCACCGACCATGACGCTCCGCCTAGGAGCGCGCAGGCACGAGCCCACACCGGCTCTGGAGACCACTCGCACGCATACACGCACACGGACCAGCCTTTGCCCAACGGATCGAAGCCTTGTGCACCATGGAAGAACCGAGCCGTCGCCCCAACGCCGTGACCATGCCATGTCGCGGCGAGCTCTTGTTCTAGCACCGTCGAGTTCCGATGAGACCCGCAGACCCCAAGACCGAGTCCGCTTCATTGAGACGCATACCGTGCACACCCCCATGTCTTGAGAAGCCACTAGCCGAGCCCTACTGCCAAGCCACGGCCACCACGGGCGCGTTCCAGAGCACGGCCACGTCGCCGTGGGAGCACCGCCGCACGCTACCGTTCCGGCCAAACCAATCCACCTCACGTCGCGTCGATGGGCCGTTGAGCTTCGCTGTAAACCGCTGAGTCGAGCCACGTGCTGAACCAAGCCGGACGCGCCACCCCGACGCCTGACCGCGGGAGCACGGCATCACCGGAGCTCCGCCGCGGCTGATAATCGAGTAGACAACGCCGCCGTAGCTAATGGTCGTCGCCGGCAAGTCGTGCTACCACCCCGTGCCCCCAATTGAACCACTACGACCCCAATTGAACCCCCAAAGGCCCGTGACCGGGTTACCGATGTCCGCCGTCGCAGTGGAGTCGCTGCCGCCACGGTCGCGGCCTGGCCTGCCCGGGACACCGCATCCACCGTAGAGCATTCCGCCACGCTCACCGTGACTCCCTAGAGCCGTCGCGCTCACCAATTGAAGCCAAGGACCGCCGTAGCGCCAAAGTGCGTGCGCTCGTCGCCGGCGGAAACACCGTCGCGACCGAGCCGCCATAGCCGCGACCTGCCCGCCCGAAACTCTGCAGCCGCCGCCGAGCCGCTAGCCGGACTCGCCTCGCCACCCTATAGCCGCTGCACCCGTCAATTGGAGCCGAGGACCGCCGTAGCGCCGCTGACGCGCGCTCGCCGTCGGCGGGCTTCGTCGCGGTGAAGAACAGAGGAGGAGAAGGAGTAGCCCCCGTGCACCTGGCTCATGTGGACCGAGCAGAGGAGAAAGGAGAAAGAACCCGGTTCACCATAGACCGAGTCAGTAGTCCATGGACCGGCGCAAGCCTATCCACCATGAACCAGCAGCCCATAGACTACGGCCCAGTCCAGATCCAACTGCAAACGTGGCGCACCCACGTTTCGACACATAGCAGACCCATATCTGGCCCAAACCTGGCCCACAAGATGATGTCACCATGACGTCATGCTGACGTCATCCCACCAGTGACCTCTGATGACGTCATGCTGACGTCAGCAGAGACAAGTGGCACCACCAGAAACTGACACGTGCCACCATAAACTTCAAAAATTCATAACTAATTCATACGACCTCCAAATTCGGTGAACCAAGTCTCTAAATTCTTCTAAAATTAAGCTCTACACTTTGGAGTCATGTTTGAGTGTATTTGAATCTTTCCGCTGTTCATTTGATTCTTTGTGCTGTCTATAGGCGTCGCTAACGCGACCGTTTTATATCGTTTCAGAGTCAGAGGAGGAACGTGACGAGTACGACCGTGACTACGACGAGGAATTGGGGGACGACTACACTGAAGGTGCCACATTCCACCCAACAACCGTAGATCCTATTACGCATTGCAAATGATTAGAATTGCTATTGCTTTATTTACTATGCTATTACTGGATTAGGATGCATGGTAGTATCTTCTGATTACCACTTTCTTGATACAACTATACCCCTGCTCACCCGCTGATAGGTTAGACACTTGCTTGCCATCATTGTGAACATTTCTATGCTTCATACATTGATATACATATATATATATACGTAAGGCACGTGGTGCCAAACCTGAGATTGGGAGGATGGTGAGCGTGCTGTGTGTGTCTTGGGTGAGTGGAGGGTGAGGGTTGTGTCGACCGAGCTGGAATATGTGACGAGCTTGAGGCGAGTCTTGCCGTGTGATGTGACCTGGGCATCCTGTGAGATGAATACCTGTGACGGGTATATGTGATGTGATGTGTGAGGTGGAACCTTGGGTGTGAGCCTGTTGAGAGGTGGAGCCCAGGACAGGGGTGCTGTGGTGGCACATAAAATGGTAAACCTGATGAAGATGTCCAGCTTGGTCAACCCTAAGGACTTACTGGTACTCAGACTCACCGAGAATCCCTTACATTCCCACTCGCTCTCTAATGGGAAGAGAGACGGCTGGACTACTTGGTAGAACGGTGCCATTACTGCTAGGTTGCGAGGTGATAGGGAGGACGGTATGGATGCCGGAAGTTCCTGTACCGTTCGAGTCGGCAGTGCCACTTGTTGGGCCCGGTGCTGCCTCCCCCAGTCTCAGCGTACCGGATCTCCGGGATGACCCAGGGCTGAGTGGTAGGATGGCATTGTTCTAGGCTAGCAAGCAGCTGGAATTCTGCCTAGGAGGTCATGACTCCGAAGACGGCTAATCTTGTGGGTATGTAAACCTCTGTAGAGTGTCTTGGTTGATCGATCGATACATATACCGACTTGTCGGTTATGGACCTTTCCTGGTACCTGTGCTCACTAGATAGGAGATGAGTCCTTCTTTTCTCCCCCGTGTTGAGAGTTAGAGCCGGTCGTTTGACCGTTGAGGTAGGCCGAGTGGGAGTTGGCCTGTCGACACGAGTGAGATGAGGTGTGGTGGATGAGGTGGATGGGTGGTATGGGATGGAAGGATGGATGGATGGATGGTGTGTGTGGATATGGTGTTAACTTAAACTATATACATACTTATATTATACATGACTGATATTGCATAGGAAACTACAGCCAAATATAGGTTCTCTTGTGATAGCCTTATTGCATCCAGTTCCACAAAGCATTGCAAAGCATAGGGTGGAAATGTGGCCAGTACATATCGTACTGATACTTTGGCACGCAGGTTCTGAGGAGGCATACAACTCTGAAGGATTCGATGGTTAGGGGTTTCGTCGCTACGCTCAAGTCGTTGGATAGAAGTTGCTTCCGCACCCTCAAGCTGTTCCAGTTGATGCTACTCTGTGATTCGCGCCTGTTGACGTTGTAATAAGTTATTAAACCCGTCTATTTGCACTCGATTATCATTGTATGGATTTGATTATCGACTAGAATATGGGTAATATGATTTAAAAGGTCGTATTACACTTCGACTGTGTGGATTTTCCCTTCGTGGAAAATCGGGTCGTTTCAACCTCCACCACCATTGATCACTGAGCAACTTTTCCAATAGTTCCTCGGCAGTCAGCGCAATATGGAGGCCACGTTGCGCGACATTGCAACGAACACCAGCCATGGAGGCTATCGTGATCGTCCCGTCAACCAGTACAGTACCTTCAAGGACTTTCTGGACACCGATCCGCCCAAGTTCCTACAGGCTAAAGAAACACTTGAGGCTCTTGAGTGGATCAACACAATGGAAGACAAGTTCCGCCTGCTCCGCATGACCGAGTCATTGAAGGTTGAGTATGGGGCACATCAGCTGCAGGGGCCGGCTGGAATCTGGTGGTCCCACCAACGCACCACTTTCCCGCCGAATGCTCCCATCACCTGGGCATAGTTCACGCAGATGTTTCGCAGCACCTATGTTCCACCAGGTTTGATGGCTATGATGGTGTCAGAGTTTATGAGGCTCACTCAAGGCAACAAGAGTATGAATGAATACCTGCAAGAGTTTAACAACTTATCCCGCTATGCTCCATCATATGTGGACACTGAAGAAAAGAAGATAGCTAGCTTCAAGAGGGGTCTTAATACCAAGATGGACAAGACTATGGGCATCAGTTCAAGAGCTACCTTCAATGAGTTTATCAGTGACTGCTTGACATAGGAGAACAACAACAATCTGCATGCTGCTTCCATAAGAGAAACTTTGAGGGAGGATCTTCTCAGTTCCGACCTCTAATGGCTAATCGTCCACAGTACCGCCCTCCTGTTCAGAATTCAAGGTTCTGTGCACCAGCTCCAAGGAGGAATGCTCCACCACCTCCGAAGAACCAGAGGGGTTATCGCCCACCTGCACCTTAAGCTCACGCCAAGACTGGGGGTTCCACGGCAGCTGCTCCCGCCGTGAGAGGCCCCTGCTTTAACTGTAATCAGATGGGCCATTTCACCAAGTACTGCCCCTACCCGAAGAAGCAGACAACCTATCCTGCACGTGCTTACCACACCACCGTGGATGAGATTCCCGAGGGAGAACCAGTCACTGCGGGTACGTTTCTTGTCAACAATCATCCTGCAGTTGTTTTATTTGATTCTAGATCATCGCATTCTTTTATGAGTCAAGCATATGTACGATCGCATGAGTTAGAACTCAAGCAATTAGATTATGGGTACCGCATCAGTTCCACTGGTGCTGATGTCCTATCTAATCAGATGCTTGAGCATGCAACTTTTGAAATTGGAGATAAAGCATATAGAGTTAATTTGGTGGTACTACCTAGGTTAACTATGGATGTGATCTTGGAAATGAATTGGATGAAAGATAAGCAAGTTGTGATTGATACTGGGAATAGAACCATTACCCTCACGGATCCTCTGGGTAATGACACTTTCCAAGTGTTATTGCCTCGAGTTGCAGACTTGACAAAGTTGACCTATGCTATCCGAGCCTCTGCTCTTTCTGAGATTCCTGTGGTTTGTGAGTTTCCTGATGCCTTTTCTGAAGATTTGCCTGGGCTGCCGCCTGACAGAGATATTGAGTTTGCAATTGATCTAGTGCCTGGTATAGCTCCAATCTGCAAGAGACCGTATCGTATGCCTCCCAATGAGTTAGCAGAGTTGAAGAAACAGTTGTATGAGCTGAAGAAGTTGGGTTTCATTAGGCCAAGTAAGTCTGAATGGGGTTGTCCGGCTTTGTTTGTGAAGAAGAAAGATCATTCTTTGAGGCTATGTGTTGACTATCGGCCGCTCAATGCCGTAACAGTCAAGAACAAGTACCCTCTGCCAAGAATTGATATTCTGTTTGATCAGTTGTCTAAAGCAAAAGTGTTTTCCAAGATTGACTTGAGATCAAGGTATCATCAGATCAAGATTCGTCCGTCAGATTGCATAAGACTGCTTTCGTCACTAGATACGGGTTGTACAAGTATCTTGTTATGTCTTTTGGCTTAACAAATGCTCCTACATACTTTATGTATCTTATGAATTCAGTCTTTATGCCCGAATTGGATAAGTTCGTGATTGTATTCTTGGATGACATTCTGATCTACTCTGTAAATGAAGAAGAACATGCCCGACACCTGAGAGTTGTGCTCACCCGATTAAGAGAACATAAGTTGTATGCCAAGTTCAGCAAATGCGAGTTTTGGTTAAAGGAAGTTGCTTTCCTTGGCCATATCATTTCTGAAAATGGCATATCCGTCAACCCGTCAAAGGTACAAGAGGTCATGGATTGGTTGCCACCCACGTCTGTGCATGAGGTTTAGAGTTTTCTTGGAATGGCAGGGTATTATCGCCATTTTATTCTAGATTTCTCTAAGATTGCCAAGCCAATGACGAGTCTGCTACAAAAAGAGCACAAGTTTGTCTGGACAGAGGCATGTGAGGCAGCCTTTCGCACCTTGCGAGAGTTGCCAACCACTGCTCCTGTCTTGGCACAGCCAGATATCGAGAAACCTTTTGATGTGTACTGTGATGCATCGAAGACTGGTTTGGGTTGTGTGCTGATGCAAGAAGGCTGAGTGATTGCTTATGCTTCACGTCAGTTGAGAAAGCATGAAGTCAACTATCCCACGCATGATCTGGAGTTAGCCGTAGTTGTGCATGCATTGAAGATATGGAGGCATTATCTGCTAGGAAATGTGTGCCATATCTACACCGATCACAAGAGTCTCAAGTATATCTTTACCCAGCCCGAGCTCAACATGAGGCAGCGAAGATAGTTAGAGTTGATCAAGGACTATGACTTGCAAGTGCACTATCACCCTGGCAAAGCAAACGTTGTTGTAGATGCTTTGAGTCGCAAGTCACATCATCATGCTGTGAAGCCGTTGTTTGAAGAAGAGTTCAATCTGATGCATCCTGCAGTCCTGCATGATATCCAAGTTCGATGTTCTCTCGACCAACAGATCATTGAAGGGCAAAAGACCAATCCTGGCATTTATCACCTCAAAGAAAAGATGAAGAAGGAATCAGTTCTACACTTCCGATTAGATGACAATGGTGTACTTTGGTTCGACTCTCGTCTTGTCGTACCGAAGGATCGAGAACTCAAGAATAAGATAATGGATGAGGCTCACCTTTCCAAGCTATCCATTCACCCTAGAAGCAACAAGATGTACCATGATCTGAGACCTCGGTATTGGTGGACAAAGATAAAGAAAGAATAGTAGATAGTGGCTCGTATTGTTGTTGTGTCAAGGCCATTCACATGAAGCCGGCAGGTTTGCTGAAACCTCTGCCAGTTCCTGCTTGGAAGTGGGATGATATCAGCATGGATTTCATCACAGGTTTACCCACTACACAGAAAGGAAATGATTCAATCTGGGTGATCGTTGATCGACTAACCAAGTCAGCTCACTTCTTACCTATCAAGACTACCTACAGACCACCTCAATATGCTGATCTCTACGTCTCTGAGATTGTTCGTTTGTATGGGGTACCCAAGACCATAGTATCTGATCAAGGATCGCAGTTCACTGCTCACTTTTGGGAACGTTTGCATGAAGGTATGGGAACCAAGTTATTGCATAGCACTGCTTATCATCCTCAGACTTCAGGTCAGACTGAAAGACTTAATCAGGTTCTTGAAGATATGTTGAGAGCGTGTGTGTTATCTGCTAAGGGTTCGTGGGAATCTTGGCTACCTTTGGCCGAGTTCTCCTACAACAACAGCTATCAAGAGAGTATCAAGATGGCACCATTTGAAGATTTGTATGGCAGAAAGTGTAGAACTCCGTTGAACTGGGTAGAAGTGGGAGAAAGAAGATACTACGGTATTGACTTAGTTCTCGAAGCTGAAGACAAGGTTCGAACCATCCAAGAGCACATGAAAGCTGCACAGTCCTAGCAAAAGAGTTATGCTGACAATAGGAGAAGACCTTTGATGTTTGAAGTTGGTGACTATGTTTACCTCAGAATTTCACCGATAAAAGGTACACAAAGGTTTGGAGCCAAGAGGAAGCTTGCACCAAGATATGTGGGTCCGTACAAGATTCTCGAAAGAAGAGGTGAAGTTGCTTACAAGTTGCAGTTGCCAGAGTCAATGAGTTCTATCTTTCTGATCTTTCACGTCTCTCAACTGAAGAAGTGTTCGCGTGTGCCTGAAGAAAGAGTCGATGAGCAAGATTTGAAGCTAGCAGCTGACCTGGTCTATAAAGAAGAACCTGTGAGAATTGTTGATAGCAAGGAAAGAGTTACTCAGAATCGGTTGGTACGCACTTACAAGGCCGTGTGGAGCTACCATGATGATAGAGATGCATCATGGGAAACTGAGGATTACCTGAAAGAAGTTTATCCTGAATTCCATAAAACCTGGTTAGTAAACCCAAATCTAGGGATGAGATTTCTTTAAGGGGGTAGGGCTATAACACCTCATGTGTTTAAGCATGCATTAGGCCTTAATTAATCAACCTTAATCATTCATTGAGCATGGCATAAGCATCATCAAGCATTTAACCCTAAATGCATTGTCATTTCATGTGTTGCAATTGTTGTTAATTAATTACTTGCTTGATTGTTAATTAGTGCATTTAATCTTTATTGCAAATGACTTGATCAAGATTGGATCCACTTGCCCAGCATTTTGAAATGTTTTATCAAATTTTATTGCAAAAGATTTGGTGCATTTTGGAGCAAAAGAAAATAAGTGGAAAAATTCATTTTTATTGCCCTAAACTCAAAATGAATTTATAGTTCAAAATTTATTGGGAATTTTGAATTTATAGTTCAAAAGATGGCCCTTAAATAAAAGTTGTTCAGTTTTAAATTCTCTACAACTTCTATTTTTGGACCATCTCATGAAAAAAACTTGCAAAATGGTTAAAAAGAGGCATTTGTGTCGGATTTGGTTTAAATTTAAATTTTCAAAAAAAAAAAAAAAAAAAAGCTCGTTGGCGAGCAAGCTGATTTCGGCCCAACTTCGCCCATGGCCCGGTCCGTGCCAGCGTGTCTTGCGCGCCCGCGCCGCATGTCGTGGCCGACCGGGCGCCGGGGCTCGGCCGCCACGCGCTTCGCCATCGCGCCGCGTGGCCGGGCGATGCCTGGCCGGTGGGCCCCGCCACGGCCGGCCATCGCCCGTTTTGGAACACCCACACCTCCCTCTCTCGCGCACACTCGCCCTCACTCCCTCTCTGCCCTCTCACTCTCGCCCAGCCAGGACCAGCCAGCGGAGCCGCGGCGGCTCGCCATTGCCGCCGCCGTGCTCGTCGCCGTTCCATCGCCCGTCACGCAGCGCTCGAGCCGCGCCGCGCGCACAACGTCCGCCACCCCTCTGCGCGCGCTCATCCGAGCCACCACCCACCGCCACATTGCTTTGGTAAGGGCCAATGCTGGCCATCTTCCTCGCGGCCGGCGGGAGCCGAGCTCGCCGGGAGCTGCGCTCACGCGGCCCCGCTACCCTCCACCGCTTACGAAGGCTCGCCACCGCGCCGCGGGGAGTCGCTGAGCTCGAATCGAGCTCCGGTGAACTCCAGTAGGACCAATTAGGGCCCTACGGCACCGCCACCGAGCTCGCCATTGCCATGCACGCCGCCGCACTGCCATGCACGCAGCCAAGAGCATCCGAGCTCAATCGCTCACCGAAAACCTAGGGCTAGCTCCGCCTTGACCTAACGCTAGCGTAGTGCGCTCCTCACCGAGCCCACCGGTGCCGGAGACGGCCACCGCGCCCGCCATGCAGCACCGCAGCGCCACCGCGGCCGTCGCCGTCGTTGTTCGAGCGCCCGTCGGCCTCGCCAACCCCGTCACCACAGGCGCCTTACCACGGGGAGCACACCGTGCTGCCGTCGGTGTCGCCGGGAGGGCTCACCGCCGGCGAAGCTTCCGCCGTCGGTGCACGCACCTGCTTTCGGCCGACTGGCCAGTGGGGCCATGGACCGCGGGGGCCCGCGTGTCTGTGGCTCTGGTCCACTGGACCGAGCCCATGGACCGGCTGGGTTCCCCTTTTCTTTTATTTGTTTTTCTAGAAATTGATTTAAATGGTTTAAAATTCATATCTGGTGCAAATGGAATCCAAATTTGGTGAAACTTGTTTTGTTAGGCTTCTACTGAGTAGATCTACCTAGAAAAAATATGAGATGCAATTTTTGTGGTACTTTACTGTGTAGATTTATTTAAATGCTTAAATGGCTGAAATCTGAGTAAATGCAAGGTAAATTGTAGAATGCTCTGAAAAATGTGATTCTTGTTTTGTTAGACTTGTTTGGTGATGTAGTTTCTGGGAAAAATATGTGTCATGCAATTCCTGTACAAAAATATTGGAGTATGATTTAAATTCAATTCTAGACTGATTATTGTATGATTTTTAATAAATTAAATATGAGGAATTATGCCTTGATAATTTTTGATGACTGCTCTTGTGCTAAGTAGTTCTAGTTAAAAATATGAAATCTGTTGTTTGATACTTTTCACAGTACAAAGTTATTAAATATGTATTCTGTCCTGCTGCTTAATCTTTTTGTGTAGGCTGTTGTACTTGATAAAATGTGCTACAGATTTTTCTGAACTGTTTAGACAGGGGTCACAGTTCAAGGCTATTTATTCACATGAAATGATAAGCATTGTAATTAAATGGTTTAAGGAGTTCTATATTACTTCTTGTGCACTTTTAATCATGTTATGCTTGTTGGTCCTATTATACAGCACCATAACTGAAATGTGATGGTTGGCTATGAATAGTTGTATTTCTCTTTATTCATGTGATGTGTGTATGTGTGTATGCCTGCACACACCACTCTTCTTTATACACTTCTCTAAGTGTTTAGAGAAGAGATTTGCACGTACTCAGTAATTAAGTTAAGTTGTTTGCAGAGAAGAGATATGCACCTATTCTGTCAAAAGACTTGTTAATCATTCTTTATTCATGAGCATCATACGTTGTGCATTCATGGTACTTATACACGTGCATCGCATCATACAGGTTCGCAGGAGGACCTCCAGTATTCAGAGATCAAGCAGGATCATCCGGAGGAGCCCCAGCAGGAGGTTCCACAAGAAGAAGAGGAGGTCGACGCAGAGGATCTACCAGAGTGTCCCGATCACAGGGCTAGTGATTTCGTTCGAGGCAAGCCCCGGAGCATTTCTTTACATATGCTTTCTAACAGTCTAATTATGATTTATGATTGTTGCATTAAGTATAGGAGTTGTGTGACACCGTTGATGCATTATATCCTTGCTTTACCATTGATTATCCCACCTTGATATACCCTGCTAGTCTAGGGCGAGTATTATGCTTAGCTTGCTTAGACGGTAGAAGTCAGGTGATTCCCTGTCATCCGTGAGTATAGTTGGTTACTATGATTGATGGAAAGCTTCTGTTGATATCATCTGGTTGATGGTTATGGTTGAGATAATTGGAGACCGGACGGAGTCTTATGGGGTTGTTGGACCATAGTGATTCCGTCTGTGTCGATTAAGGACCGTACCGTTGTTGTACCCCAAGTCATGTTGAACGCATGCCTCATACTTAGCTGGCCGGATAAGCACTTCCGACCACAAAGCCTAACACTATCCGGGCCGGTTCTCGATCCGTTCGCACCGTATTGGAGATGGATGGGGACCACGAGGGCGCGAAGAGTAAGTCCGAGGCCCGGCATGGATGGTCTAAAGGCGTCGGGCGGTCCCCAGGGTACGGTGGTTCTATGCGAGTCCGCGTACTTGTTTTTTTCTCGGATACGTGCCACGGTGATCCGTAGCTCACTTCGGCGTGAGTGTGGGTTTGTATGAGGAATATCCCCGAGCTCGGTAGTAATCGATTCGAATCGCCATCGTTCTGGGACGGTGAACACTTGACTTGAGCTGCACCATCGTAGTAATGATTATGGAATGTGATTAATGATGATGATGGGTTAAGCTATGATTATATTTATGGTTACTACTTGCTTGCTTAATCATGATTAATATACTATAATGATGAATAGTATAGATACTCACCTAGCACTAATAGGAATGATTAAGCTGAGCTACCACCTTAAATGTTACTACCGACTTTACGCAAAAAGAGTCAAGCTATCCCCTGATAAAGCCTATCATACTCCTTGGAGTCTTTTATTTTGAGTCAGTCGGGTAAGTCTAGCTGAGTACGTTCTTGTACTCAGGGTTTTTCCCGCTTATTGATTGTGCAGATGGCCATACCTACCATGGGTATTGTGAGACCTGCTTATATCCACTGGATTAAAGTACCAAGGGCATGGTCGTTCTTAATATTCTCCCCACTTGCTTTTGTGGATTGGCTATCGAGCTGGCACTGTATTAAACTTAAGTTTGTGTGTGTGGGTTGAGCTTTTAAAACTATCTTGTTTCCGCTACTTGGATTTGAAGAACTTGGTTTGTAATAACTGTATTTCCGCACTCTGATGTTGTCGAACTATTGTGAAATGTTGTAACATGCGAATGGTGACGCTAAACTTGTACGATCTTGGTTGATGATGTTTGGTTTGAAATCCTTCGAGATTTTCAGACTACTGGGTTTATAAAGGCTTAAGTGTGACAATTGCTTGCTTAGCGAGTGATTTTTCACTTATGCTTTTATAAATTGGTCGGTTCTGTTACAGTAGGCTCTAGCTGTAGGCCACATATTCTTGTCATACATCTCTCCAGTGTAGTACTTCATGTTTTCCATACTGACTTCACTGCTGCTTCAAGTCCCTTGCATGCATTAGTGCAGATAGCTAACCTAGGAATGTGGCCTATCGACTTTCCTAGTTATTCCATGAACCAAGTCCAATTCTCTTTGGTTTTAGTGCCAAATAAACCAAAGGCTACTGGAAACATCCAATTATGTCCATCTAAAGTCATAGCTGCAGGCATCTATCCATTCCACTCTCTAGTCAATGAGTACTGTCAATGCTGACGTAAGGCCCACAACCATATGTGAATCCATCTATGCAAGCCTTGAATGCATAAAAAATCTAGTGAAATGGACTTTGCCATCAATTCTCTCTGTATCTTTTTCTACAACACTGTCAGGTGACCTCAACTCTACCACAGCTTTGAACCTATACAACTAGTCATAAGAATCAGACCACTTACCAAATAGTTTGTCTAATGCTCTCTTTGTACCATACCACACAGTGTGGTAGTTGATATCTACTTTGTACTTGTCCTCAAGCTCATCCAGAACAGCTTGGGCACCCATTCCTGGCTTCCTTTTTAGTAAAGGCATAGCTCTTTCTACTACTCAAGCAATAGAAGCCATCCTGTTAAGAACCCTAGTTCTTAGTACACAAGTATGTTTTCCCTTGTTGATCTGAATCTACACAAGCACAAACAAGCTATTACAAACCTAATTCATGGATACAAAAAGGTTAACATAATTATAGTGCCCAAACAAGAATAGTTAGTTCAAAAAGGTACCCCAACACTCTGAGTTCTAGCTCTAATAATTCATGGGCATCCTGCTGCCCCTGCAGTACCCCTGTATCTGCTTGGGTCAGACTTCTCAACTCCAAGCTCAAATTCTTTCAAGATAGCATGCTGCTTAACTGCTAGCCTAAAGTCATACATGCTAGGATAGTGTGTGTGCCAATGACATATCAGGATTATCTCTATCCCACTTAGGCCTCGTTTGGTATCGTCGAATTGGACAAGTATTGATTCCTGATCGGACCATTTCTTCACTAATTTCTATAACACTGGGAGCTTTTTCAAACAGGAACGGTCTATTCCGGAGTAACGAACGGAGCCTTAAAAGGAGGTTCATTTGGATCTTTGTCATCAACATGAATAGCAGCTTCTTCCATCTCTCTTTGGACCTCACTACTTATAACAGGGATGGGAATTTCCTCTCTAGCAGCTGCCTAGGCCCTCTCATCAGCTGCTCTGAATCCCATTGCCTCATATATCATTTCCTCATTAGCTATGGCATTTGCCCCACCATCCAGGCATTCTTCTAGTATGATAGTCAGTGTAGGCCTGTCCACTCGAACTAGGTCATTATCATGGTAACCTGGGGAGGTACAGGTGTCACCAATGCCTTCTACATTAGATCCATCATAAGAAGCATCAACATTGGTGACACCAGACCTTGGAGAAAGCCCACTATTGCTAACCTTTGAGGCCACTAAACTAGAACTTGCCTCATATCCTTGTTTGGTAGTAACCTCCACAACAATGTATGCCACTCTTTCATCCCATTTATCAATCATCATTTGTTACCACTGATCATCTCATCTAATTTTCCATTCAGAACCAGATTCAGTGTCCAAAACCCAAATTGCTAATGCTAATTAGCTCCCTATATAATCTTTGTAGCAACATCAAAATGGAATAGCCAGTGCTCCTATCCAGCCACAACTCATGCTCTTGGTCAGTCATTTCTAATGGACCATATTCAAGATTAGTAGTATACTTAGCAACCTTAAGAACTGCTCTAAACACATTGCCAGGTTCGATCCTAGCAAGAATGTAAACACGAACAAATTGCACGGTTAGCTAATACCCTGTCCACACAATCTAGGCTATGGCCCCAAGTTCTTAATAGCTTACCAGATGAGGCAGCTATTGGTAATTTTAACATCACTTCATGTTAAGTTGTCATCCCTAACATGATGCCAAAAAACCAAGGGTAAAATAATCTACACGCAATGACTCTAAAAATAATACTATAGAATATATTCGCAAGCGCACAGATAATTCTCCTATTGTAGCACTTCACCCGGTAAGTATTCCGAGTATCGTTGATTTATTTTATGCCAAAAGGATAAAGACATTCTATTCATTAGGGCGAGTAATTGTGGGGATTACAAAAATAATGAACTCTAATGATAAATGTGTAGACCTATGATAGCCAATTTGCGAACACAAGGTTTATACTTGTGGTTCAGTTGTGATGATGAGTGATTGATTCAACTACTAGCATCTCGGATGGGGTGCTACTAACGGTGGTGAAAGCCACGGGTTCCACATGTGCCTTGGCTTGTGTAGTGCAGGTGTCGAGCATAGAGGCGGTGGCCGACGGTGAGGTGAAGGTCAAGTGATGGCGGACTACGCCGAATGGACCGGGAGCGAAAAGGGTGGACGCATCGAGACTTGGACTGAGGGACCCAGAATCACCGAGCGGGATCACGTTGCTGGCACTTAGCTTCAACAAGTGCAAGGACATGGGCCGATTTGTTGGTTTGGGCCTCAAAACTAACGGAGGCGGGTTTCGGTGGTTTAGGGCCTCAAAACCACCCGGTGGGTTTCTAGATTGAGCCTCAAAACCCTGGCGGAGGTCCCGAGGTAGACGGACGGCACGTGGCGGCATCAGGGAGTTCGCGTCGAGGCGAAGCTACCGATAAGAAGGCGCGGTGGCCGTCGGATCAAAATATCTATCCGGCTCGGTGGAGTTGTACTACAATGTCCTTGGGCTAGGTAGTACGCTTGGTGTCATGTTAAGGGCAAAACTAGAATTTGAAATAAGCCCCGGTCGATAAGTATTGATGAGGGGAGCTCTCTTACCGCTTCACCTCTTCATTTACTCATTTTCCTCATTTTCTAGGTTTTCCTTCCTCTAGTGTGCTTGAGTGTGAGAGGTCCACTAATTCCATCAATTAATGTGTAAGAACTCAAATTACTTATGGGAAAGATTGATGTGGGATTAGATTGATGTGTTGATTCGCATTTTAATTGTTGTTCATCGCGTTCTTTGGTTCTCTTCTTCTACCCCTCTTGTTCCCGAGTTGATTTCTTGAGTTGTGATCCATCTTAGCGCGTGCCACTTGTTTCTACTTGATCTTTGTCGTGAGAAGATCCTTTCTACCAAAGGATTTTATCTGATTCCTCACGAGCACATAGATCGGGTCGAATCAAGGTGCAAGAGCATTTTTAGTGTTGTTCTTGGTAATGGCTCCAAATCGGGCGATGACCCCTTAGAGGTAGCTCCTTTACTATCTTGTGATCATGCTCACCAAGTTTTGTGTTGGTTGGTGAAGATTTGGGCCACAAATCAAAAGATCGAAGTGAGAAGGCGATTTTTGGGGCGTTGTTCTTGTTTTGGATCGCGCCAACCGAAAGTTCCGGTCATCCACCGGAAGTTCCGGTCCAAGTTTTGGTTTGGATTTGCGTTGTTCTTGCTTCCGAGGGCTTTGTTCGGAAGTGTCCGACCGGAAGTTCTGTTGCCCAACCGGAAGTTCCGGTGCCTGACCGGAAGTTCTGGTCCAACTTCTGGTCACTGACAGGAAGTTCCGGTCCAACTTCCGGTGCAACTTCTAGTCCCTGACCGGAAGTTTCGATCCAACTTCTAGTCTCTCACCGGAAGTTCCAGTCTAACTTCTAGTTTGCTAAAAGGTCCTTGTTTGGTTTTGGTAATTGAGTGACAACCTAGTGGACTAATTGTGCTTATGTGAGACTTGCAGAGATTTAGTCCATAGGTACATGTGTGTGAGCAACTATGCCATGGAGGTGGTGTGATGTGTTGCAAGGCTCACACATGATGATGAAGGAGCTTAATGCATGGTACATGACATAGAGTCATGTGGCTAAAGGTGAAGATCGAGACAAGGTTTGGCTTGATGGACCGATTGTGAGGGTGAAGGGCAAGTTGGAGGCTTTGAAGCCGTTAGCATCGAGTGTCGGGAGGCTTGAACAAAGATTTGGCGCCAAAGGACTAAAGCGATGGTGAAGAGCAAGTGAGGTCAAGATCGATGGATCAAAGGCCACGTGATAATATGAAGTGGATCATATCTTTCATGTGGATGTCAGTGCATGTGTTGCATCGGCATTAGAGGAGATAGAGTGGAAAGTGTAAGGCAAAGGTATAACCTAGGGCGTTTCCATTTCACTGGTCATAGGAGTGTAGAGAAGTTGATGATCGAGTTTAGGATAGATGGCCGTACTATCAAGAGGGCAAACTTATTTGCATATCGGTCATCTAGTGCCACTTGAGCGATCTAACTTTGCATCTTGTTGCTAGGATCGAGTGGCATTATGAGAAGGAGTGAAAACCCTTTAGAAAATGTTTGTAAAAATGCTAATACACTTGCACATGGCGATGTACACTTAGTGGTGTTGGCACATTTGTAAAAGGGATGTTGATTGCCGGGTTGAGAGGGTTTGGGATCCTCTCTCCCTCTCGCTGAGCTTGCGAGGCGGGATTCGACGCTTTCATGAAAGTGAAGTGCTCATTTTCCATTGCGCCGGAGGCTGGAAGTGGTGGCGAAGTCGTCGGAGTGTTTCTCGCTGAGAAACACTCGACCAGACACTGGTCCAGGGTGGACCGAACGTGTCCGGTCAAGTGTGCACGTCCGGGGTGTTTTCGGTGGTGACCAGACGCAGCGCGACCGGACGCTCCGGTGCCGCGTCCGGTCGGCGTGCTGTGGCGAGGTGTAGGCGAGCTAAGGAGGACCGGACGCTGGGGGAGTCTAGTCAGTTCTGATCGGACGCGTCCGGTCAGGAAAAATCAGTTTTGGAGCTCTCTGAGTTGTGACCGGACGCTGGGCATCGTGCGTCCGGTCGGTGGACAGGACGCGTCCGGTCACTATGGCGTGGCGCGCGCGTGAGTTAGCCGTTGCGCGCCAATGGCTAGTTCGAATGGCAGGGACACATGGCATCACGGGAGCGACTGGACGCTACGACCGAACGCGTCTAGTCGTCACTTGGTGAGCGTCAGGTCAGCTCTGCTAACTGGTTTCATGGCAATTGGTCTTTTAGCCCTTGGTTCTATAAGTAGTTGCCTTGGCCGGCTTGGGCTAGTTGTTGAGTGACTTGGGGACTTTGTGTCCTTGTGTCCTTGCTTGGTGATGCTTGAGAGCCCTCTAACTCACTAGAGCTTGTAGTGATTGCATCCAAGAGTGAGTTAGTGATCGCTAGTGCATTGCATTGAGAGATTGCAAGGGGTGGCACTAGGTGAGAGAGTTGCAAGCCGGTGGTGCTTATTACTCTTGGAGGTTGCCACCTCCTAGATGGCTTGGAGGCTTGTGGGCATCGTGTAGCACACTCTGAGATTGAGTGGTGCTCTGATTGCTAGTCACGTGGAGTGACATTATGAGGGGGATTGTGCTCACCCCGTGGGATCGCGAAGAGCAACTCTAGTAAGAGCGTGTCATTGAGCTACCTCTCTTGGGTAGGTTCTTGCGGTGTCTAATTGTGGACGAGGTTAGTGAAACACCTCTTAGCCGAACCACGAAGAGTTGGTCGACACAACGGGGACTAGCTTGGTGGCAACCAAGTGAACCTCAATGAAAAATCAACGTGTCATCTTGTCTATACTCTTCTCGTCGGTTTGCATTCACTAGCTTGTATTTACTTGCTCATTACTTGTGCCAGTGAGTAGTGGTTGCTCTTGTGTAGCTAGTTTGCTTGTGTAGCTTGCTAGTTACCTTCTTAGCTTGTGTAGCTTAGAAGTAGCGATTGCGTGGCTAGTTGGCTTGTGTAGCCTTGCTAGACACTTTGCTTAGTTTGCGTAGCTAAGCAACTGAGCTCACTAGTTAGGCTTGTGTAGCCGTGCTAGTGAGAACTACTAGTGTGCTTAGGCTCTGTGTGCTTTGCTCACTAGTATGTGTAGGTGCTCCCCAGATTTGATTGAATACTAGTTGCTTAGGTTTGTGTGACCTTGCAACCTAGTATTGGATAGGCGAGCACTACCTAGCCTTGCACCTTAGTGGCTCAACCTAGGATTCTTTTGTAAGGTGCTTGAACTTAGTTAGAGGGGTGAAGCCTTGGTTAGACCAAAATAGTTTTAATTCCGCATTTAATTCTGTCATCCGCTACGATTAGATTTTAGAAAGGACTATTCACCCCCCTCTAGTCCGCCATCTCGACCCTTCATCCCCGCAGTTTTCGCCGGTTCTTCTCGGGCTTGTCTTCTGTCTTTCTCGATAGTCCTGCTTTGCCTCTAGGATATCTGCTAGGGTACCCAGCCACCCGTTGGCTCATGGATTTATCGGTTGTGTGTGTTTGTTTCGTGAGTTGAATTTGGGACACTTGGTTGAACGTTTCAAAAGAAATTTTAGGCTCCTATTCACCCTCCCTCTGGTCGCCACTCTCGGTCCCTCATAATTACTCTAATGCTTTAGCAATAATAAGTCAATGATAATATGGTAAATGATAACTGAGTCAATGAGGTAAATGGAATTCCAGAGATAAAATATAGAGATACACTAATGTAGTAAGACAATCACGAGATTCGTCTAAAGTAAAGGAAACCTATGTAATTACTAAATACAAAGTCTACAGCCTACGCCATATTATATATTTTCATCTATAGTAGAACCAACTCAGAAAACATCATAAGGAGCATCATCTAATGAGGATATTAAGACACAAGGGTCACCTCCTTCGCGACCGTGCTCTGCTAGTCCTACGTACGGGGGATGGCTAACAGAGGAACCAACACAGCTGTCACCTACGCGGACTACCACATGACCCAGCATGTCAGAATGCCTCCATAGTTACGTAATATATCTAGACACCACATCTACATAATGCATACCACCTAACTCACTTGAGTACTGAATTAGGTGTTTTAAGATCATATGACAATAAAACATCATCAATCACAACTACATCGAATATGCAACTAGAATAAACTAAGAACTGAATAAGTAGCAATATATTAAAATAAAGCAAAGTCATAAACGAGATACAAGATAAAATTATCGATCTCTAGATGAATAGATCTAGAATCACAAGCGTAGCGCCCAACTCTACTTGAACCTTGCTAGACGCCTGAACTAAGAACTTGAAGAACTAGAGCTCTACTTCTACTCTTTAGAAACCCTAACTTCTATCTACTCTTGACAAATAAAGCAGGAGAAATTGGTTCCCTTCAAGAGGGCTACCTCTTTATTTATAGCCTGGTGGGATGAATGTGCGCCGTTGGATCAAACCGACTTAATCATGGGCTGAGATGACTCCTCAGAGGCGGTGGAGGAAGCTTTCAAAAGATGATGGCCAGAAACCCTAGCAGGGGGTCCGCCGACGCAGGGGTGGGGCCGGCCGACCCCACCTGGTGGCTTCTGCGGGCCCCGTTGCTTCAGGTGTCTTCTAGATCCTTCCCACGTCCTAATAACGATCGTTGCCTTCGCGGTTAAGTTTTGTGATAATTATGCACTCTAATCCCTCTTTTAAACTTTTCTAAACAATTCCCTGAAAAACAAACAATTCGACAAAACTCATGGAATTTGTCAGTAATAACCACTATATTTCTATTATTGGTCCTTTTCAAGTAATAATTGATGGTATAAAATTGGTACTTAATGACCGTCAACAGCAGCCCTCAGGATCCATACTTGCCGTTCCAGATCAAGTCAGTACTACATTAATCACCTAAGAATCAAATAGAAAATATGGAGTTCAAGCTACATAAGCCCAAAATACATGGATTGTAGACAAAATCGCCATGGAACCCTAACCCTAATATGACGGCATAATAAATGGCAATGGCGTTGCTGACCTGTTAGGGGTTGGGAGCTCCTGTGGACCTGCAGATCTGTCGATTTCGGCCACTCAGGAGCCCAGCTTGCTGGAGGTCGGAGGTGGGGTAGGCGTCTCAGTCCAAATCACCGTCGCAGAGGTGGGAGGGAGAGGTGAACGGGAAGACGGAGGGGAACGGTGGGAATGAACGGGCTTAGAGCTGACAAACGGGCCTAGACGAAAGGATAAGAGCGCCAAGGGTAGGACTGTCTTTTCACATGCTAGATCCACGTTGGTAGGTGACTCTCCACTGCCATGTCGACAAAAGTGGCAAAAACTAGCAACGGACACTGTTCAGATGGCACAAATTTAATTGCCACTCTAACGCTGGCAACTGGGCAAGTACCTATCGTAAGGGTGGAAAAATTTAAAAAGCCCTCTTGGGAGGGGTCTCCTGGCGCCATTTACTTGGTACATTGGGCCACCGCCATCGCATCCGGGCGCGAGAAAGAAAGAGTGAGAGTGAGAAGGAGGGGATGACGACGGAGGTCACATGCCATTTCGTTGAGGACGGGAGATAGACGTATATGGTCGACCATATGCCATGTCAGCCTACAAGCGGGTCTAAACGTTCGTTAAACATATCAATGGCATCTATAACTCCTATAAACTTAACTCCTACTAAGTAATTCTCTGGCTTCTGATTGGTCGAGACTTCAAAAGTAATGTCAGATGACATCATCAAAGTAGTTACCTCCACTAAGACTCATTTATCTCCCACTAGCTTTTTCTTTTGAAATAGAAAAAAAAGTCGTAACACCTAAACCAAGTATCGTAAATTAAATCCAATGCATCATGGTACTCCTTGCAATAAACTCTTCAAAATAAGATCCCACATGGATATATTTCAATAATTTAAATCGTTTCTAAGCAAAAATCTATTTGTAAGCAAAAACCTAACAAAACTACATATCACATGGATTACATGTGGTCCTCTAAAATATGCATAATTTTATAAAGAAAAAATTTCTAGAATTTTTAGAGGGGGATAACCCTTAGGTATTATCTCTTTAATTGACCTACCCCATATATATATATATATATATATATATATATATATATATATATATATATATATATATATATATATATATATATATCTATATATACACACGCTATTCTACACCTCTAGAATAGCTATTACTCTTTAGAACGGCGGAACGCCACCGCCGAAAATCAGGTAGCCCTTTTTTACTGTACATGTACTGTACATGTACTATTTACCTCCTCCACTTATGTTCAGCCACGTCTCTTCTTCTCTTTTCTCTATTGATGTGTGCTTTTTAGTCTCCTTCGCTTCTCCCTCCCCACATCGACGCCTCCGCTCGTCCCTGGCGCCGCCTCTGCCTCCTCAGCTCCTCCGTCGTGCCGTCCTCCGCCTCTACCAGCCGTCTCTCTCTCCCCTGGCGCCCGCTCTTCTCTTCCCCCATGCACCCCTTGCATCGCACGGCCGAGGCGACGGCGGGCTCCCTGTGCATGGCGGCGTCGACCTAGGGTTTTGCCACTCCAGCAGTCCCGGATCGGGCGGGGTGGCGGCGCGCCGGCCCAGCACGGGTGGTGCACCGGCGCGGAACCGCCCCAGCCGCTTATTGGTCAGTTCCTTCCCGTCCATCTCCTTCTCGTCCTCCTCTCCCATGGCGATTAAGCGGCCTCATCTCTACTAAGATCCGGCGTGGGTGGGTGCAGCCATGGACCAAGCCACAGCGTGGGTGACGCGCCGTCGAGGACCTAGCCCTACCACAGGCGGCGTTCCACCGCGCGTGCACCCCGGCGGCAGCCGTCCCCGGGCACGGTACGACGTGAGCGAGCCCCGCCGGTGGCTACCGGCGAGGGTGCCCCCAAACGCGGCTTCCTCCTGCCCGTGCACGACTCCCTGGCTCCTGTGCTCAACGAAACCCCAACTGGTTGTCCTTGCCTCTCAAGCCTTGGTGAGTTCCCGCATCCTCCACTTCTCTTCTTTCTCCTTAGGCGTTGACCCGTCTCCTCTCCTGCAACCGTGTGAAATTGGAGTAAACTGTGTTCATTTGGGTAAGGGAAGAGACGGGAAATAAGATTGCTCAGCTGGGGTTTATTATGTATTTGTGTATGAAACGTGTGCTACTACGTTTGTTTCTTTGTACTGCCACCTTTGTACTGCCACTTTAGGTGTTTGATTAAATGCCCACTCAGGTTGTGCACTGATTGTGATTCATTTTTATTCCCTTTTATTTCTGCTATAGGAGTTCTTTGCAGATGATCTCCTCATGTCCCATTTGTAATATACAGGTATTACAGTGCAGCTGGAATGGTAATGGCTGATTCTTCTCCTTTCTTCTACAGCTAACCATCTTTTCTGTTTTTTGTTGCCTTTAAACACGACACAAAAATATCTTGTGCAATGTTTTAGCTTTTTTTTTGAGTCCCCTTAACTAGTACAAGTGTAGTATCATGTTCTACATCTGGACACAACACCTCACGCACACCCCACACACACACGCACACTCCTTCCAAACGCAGCCCAGATAAAACCCTATACGCGTCCAAAGCCCAGCACGTCGCGACGAAGCGGAACACCGGGAAAGCACCGGGGCGCAGGGGACCTGAAATTAAACTAGGAACAATCCCAGAGAATATTGGGGGAAAACCCCATGGGAAATCGCGGTCGAGCGGACTCGAACACGCGACCGGTGGTGTCCACACCGGGAGCACCACCAACTGGGCTACGCCTCAGTTCCCTTGTGCAATGTTTTAGCTAATCATTTGTATGCATGCCAATAGCTACTTTCATGGCGATGGACATTGTACATGCATTGCCACATCAGTTGGAGGTTGTTGAACAAAATATCTATAGATAACAATACCATGGTACTAATGTCACTTCTTTTTCCTCTTGCCTTGTTCTAGCTGTATATCAGGGTTGCTTCCAACAATTGGTGGCAGGTTTTCTCTGAAAAAGGCTTGCCAAATCAGTCATCCATAGACTAGGTAAATCATCTCACCTCTTGACAAATGTCGTCCCAGATTTGAGCAATATTCTACAAAACTTACTTTTCTTACATTATATGATCCTACTACGTTCTAATTTTTGGAAAATAGCCATACTACACACAATCTGTCTGCCATTCGATTTATGTTTCTAAATATTATTATAGTTTGTATGCAGTCCCAGTCATATAAATGTACAATTGATTAGGACTTTTAGACCTGAATCCAACCTGCAACCATGCGCACTTAGACCAGATTTGATTATTAAGGCACCATAGGTGTCCACTAAATTTGTTTAAACTTTTATGCAGACATAGTTTTCTTCTCAAGTACAATAATTGTAGCCACTCGGTCTTGCAGATCTGAGATCCTTGCTATCATGCCCAGGCTTTTAACTTGGCCTACAATATTTCTATTTGCTACCTATCAACTTTTGAAGAACCTTATATAGTATTTGATATTGGCTGTTGCGGTAATATATATAGATTTGACTTACATAGTGATTGCATTTACCTACAGTGGTTGCACGTACAACGTTTATTTTGATTTATCCAGCATACTGCCAATGCTATATTGACCAGAAAAAAATGGTGATAGTACAATGGTCCACTCTTTTGGCTTCAGTAAACCATACAACACTTATACCTAACCAGTCATTCCATTTTTTTTAGTTGAGTCCACCCATTTATTTAACCTCTGTTGCTTCATATTTTATAAGCAACGTTCTAGGCCATGTTTATTTGTCCACATTTTAGTATGGAGGTTACTGCCTTGTCCACAATTTGGTATGGAGGGGTCATTTTCTGCTTAGAAGATCCATTAGAATGGGGATGTTGCTTCTCCATAGGGTTTGCCTAACCAAGTTTTATCAGGATTCTCTTAATGATTCATATGGCGGTTGGTTCATCACCAACAAACTAAAATTCTGTTTCCAGTTAGGCTAAGATATAGAATAGAATTAATACAAATTCAGTTTGAAAAGGCTGGCTTTTTTTGTTACAACATGCCTATGAATTATGCCAATATCTTCATGGAAAGGCAAAGAGATGTTGGAGAATGGTGATATTAATAATCAGTAACAGAGCTCCACTAATGGAACCATGACCTACAACTAGAGTGTCCTACAACTTAAAATGTCGGTCTGCATAATTCTACAAGCCTCACTTATTGTTATGGTCTTCACTACTAAAAATCTTATTTGCTAAGTGAGTCTCACAGATCTCCCCTATCCTGAAAAAAGGCCACCAACAAAAAAACACAACCAAGTTGGTATCAATTACGAGCCTCTAAATGGTCTTTCACCATCAATTTTTTGTGTACAGATTTAACATCAGGTTGTTGCATTGCTTTAGTTCCCAAAAAAACATTACTATGTCAAAAGCCTATTTGTGAAATTACATCTTTATCATACTGCTCATGTATGGGAAATATTGCCTCAATGAAACTTATATTTCTGTGCTGGTTTAGTTTTTTCCCTATGTAAATACATATAGCCTATTATGCATATTCGCTTCTACTACATGTTGCAGTGACACAATATCATTAACAAATTTAATGTCTCTTCCATATATATCTTTATATATTTTTGGTGTCTATTCTACAGCCTAAAATAATTCCTAAAGTTATGACATGCACATTTCGTTGTTCCTAGACTTTTATCTGCTTAAAATTACTAAATGCTGATATGGTTATGGCGTTGATGCTATCATAGGCATAGTTCCAATTTTGTGCAGAAAGTCAAAAGAGGTTATGTGAAAGCTGGAAGGATATAAGAGGTTATGTGAAAGCTGGAAGGATACAACTACTGACAGAAAATTTCAACCTCATGTTCCCTTCCGCTACAACCTGCAGTGTCACAGTACCAATTTACAAAATGTAAGGCTCCTCATGTATCTTTACATGTCCTTGGTGTCTATTTCATAGCCTAATATAATTCCTAAGATTATGTAATGGCAGTGTCTCCATAACTACATTTTTATCTGCTTAAAATTACTGAAGATTACTATGATTATTTCTCCAAGTGCTAACATAGGTCCGAATTTTGTGCAAAAAGTCAAAAACTCAAAAAGAAGCTATGTCAAAGTTGGAAGGATCTAGCTGCTGTCAGTAAATTTTCATTTCATAGGTAATTACTTTCATGGTCATAACTTAAAAGTGTAGATTATTTTGTTAGTTTCCTATTGCATATATAGGATTGCTTAATGGTGTTGTTTCTCTGTTTTATGAGAACAGAGAATCAGGTAGGTTCAGAATTCTTATCCACACTAATAGAAGAGAGTACCTCTCATTTGCATCTGTTAAATTTTGTTTTGGGTTATTAGAGCACAGGTGGTGCACGTAGAATTGACATTTTTTAGTTCACCCCTTCTAAATCAGGTTGTGTAGTATCTAATTCCATTCTACTTTCGAAGTTCAGGTTAGATCTCAATAGGATTGGACAGATTAAAGCAAAAAAAAGGTACAACAATGTAGTTTCCGGTTGTCTCAATCACTGCCCTGACTCTATTCATCATAAATCCTTATGTTCCAGCCTAAAGAAAAAAAAAAGGTTGCTCACAAATTGGTCAATGAATTCAGGCACTTGCTCTTAAACTGGCTGACATTGGTATACCTATGGGCGCTGCTGGAATGAGTACATACTTAGTTTTCCATCATATTAGGTTCACCTTACAGCACTTCTTTTTAGCTTCCTATTTATAGATCTGCTAACCTTCTCAAATGTATTATTTTTGCTTGACGAAGCCTGTAAAATTAATAATTTTGGCACAGCGCAATTCCAAAGAATGCTTTTATTGAAGGGAGTGTGGTGTAGATTACCAGAGAATGATTGCTTCCTATGTTTGCTGCTTCTCACATAGCCAACAGACAATGCTTAAGCATCAGCTTTACTCTATAGGACATGAATTTATACAGATTGTCTCTTCAGCATTTCACTTTACTTGCCGCTCTGGTCCCCCATTCTTTGATTCTTTTTCATACCAAAATAGGTGTTCCTGGAAGTGAACAGTTCCTACCACCGGCATAGAGTTGTAGTGTCCAGTTCATGGATCTCATCATTATTGTCTCCAAGGTGTTCTATCAAGGACCAAAGGGTTTGATTTGTATTTGTATGAGATTAAACTCTAAGGACTCATTCAATCCATGATTCTAACGCATGATAGTTGTACATGAAATGTGTAACATTGAAGTTACCTGACACACCTGCATTTGTTATTTATGTAATGACTTATATTATCTAACAATGTAGGATGTTGCACGAACCTCAGTTGTGTTTACATGTTACTGTCGAATGTTGGGCCTATGATAGTTTTGCAAGATGATTATATTTCTTTACATTAAATAGATAAGATGCTAAGCTCATCTATGTTGCTTTTTCCCAAACTTGATAAACCTAGATGAATTGTGCAATATTGTTCTGATGATTCAAGTGCTCTGAAGTCAGCGAATGCAAAGGAGCAGACCACAGTTGTAAAAGTTACCAAGATATGTTTTCTATTTATACAAGACAATGTCAAGGCTAATAACCCACGCGCGCGATGGCGCGCACACTGCACTAGTTCTACACCATGGACCAACCCAGCTACCAAACCAAACCAGCCGGACCGAGTTTCCATCGCGAGCGCCGCGCCAGTTCGGCCCACCTCCCGCGGCCTGCGCTTTTTCGTGACCCGCCCGTCTCCCGCGCTCCGCACCAGTTGAGCGGCTGAGCCCACTTGCTACCCCAAGCTTTTTTTTACTATATTCGCTCGTGTGCACGTATGCAGCTGTGCACTACTCTCTGTACAGAACTACAAATGCATCCCATAGCTGCATTTATGCACTGGCACATTTTTTATTACGTGCATGCATACACAAATTAAAAACCGAAACCAACAAACCTTTGTAATGTTGTGTTACTGACAAAATAAATATTGACAGCTACTTGGCATTAATGGTGGCAATAGGTAAGGGAAACTTAATCTTAAACCTAACAAAAATAAAAAATTCTAATAGATACTTAACCAGATTGGCAGCATCATGGATACTGACAAAAATACTAACAAAATACCGACAAATACCGACAACTACTTAAAAGTACTAGCAACAACTGAATTTACGGTACCGGTTGTACCAAACCTACTGACATAAATACCGATAAAATACATGAAGATACTATCAAAATACTTTAAGTACTAATAAAATATTTGAAGCTATTGACAACTACTTAAAGGTACTATCAAATACCAAAGTCATATAGTATATGCTGTAACAAGCTACTGACAAAAAGTATTAACAAAATAAAAGATACTTAAAAATACTTAAAGATAAAAAATACTTGAAGATACCGACAACTATTGAAGTTATAGTACCAGCTCTACGAAGCTACCGAAAAAATACTTAAAGGTACTGATAAAATACTTAAAGATACTGACAAAATACTTGAAGATACCGACAAAATACTTGAAGGTACTAGTACTAGCAACTATTGTAGTTAGTACCGACTATATCAAGTTATTGACAAAATACTTGGAGATAGGGATAATATACTTGAAGATACTAACAATTACTTAAAGGTACTAGATTTTTTTGTTTTTAGTATGCATGCACTCCAATAAAATTCAAATGGACTACCGGGCGTCTCGTGTACCCAGTAGCAAAAAAATATTTATTAATTTGCATGCATGCTGCATGCTCACGTACAATACTCAGTAGTGTAGGTGCATGCAGCACATGCAGCATGCGGCGGTGTGCTCACGTACAGTACTCAGTAGTGTAGGTGCATGCAGCACATGCAGCGTGCGGCGTGTGAGAGGGCTTGGGTGGGGCCCGCACTAGATCAGGTGCATGTGCTGCTTGCGGTGCGGGCCGGGTGCGGGCCATGTGGGGACGGCCGAACCGGTTGGGCGCGAGCGTGCGGGACGGACGGGTTGGCGCGAGCGTGCAGGATGGACATGTTGATCTGATAGCTGAGCCGGTCTATGGTGTAGAATATTATTCTACATCTAGGGTGTAGAATAGCACTGCCGTGTATATATATATATATATATATATATATATATATATATATATATATATATATATAGGGAAATTCCATCCTACTCCTAGGGATTAGCTACTCCTACTAATCACCTACGTCAAAAATTGCCCACTTGGCGCTAGCTATCTTCCTAACGGGTAAACGAATGGATGACCCGATAGCGTAGGTCGATCCTAATTTTTTCGGCCGTTAAATCACATGTGTATATAACCGAGACCGAACCCGTCCCAACTCCGCCTCCACGCTCCCGTTGTTGCCCGCCACCTCCTCTTCTTCCACCTCCACCGACCGGGAAGTTGCGGCGCCGGCAGCAGCCCCCAGCCAGAGACCCGGACGGCGGTGCATCCAAAGCCAGCGTGCTCCTTTGGCTTCGACGGCGGGCGTGGCTAGGCCACCGCTTCGGTGGCTCCGGCGGCGACCGCCCAGCCCACGCCGGCGGCCCGGGAAACCGCGGCGGCACCTTGGCCCTCCCCTAACCATGGTGGTGGCACCTTGATTTTCAGACCCGCGGAGGTGGGATCCCCACCACGGCGACGGAGATCTAGCCCCAATTCGGCGGGCATCGCCTCCTCCCACAATCCAATGAAGATGCGAGCACCACTTCCGTCGAACAAGGCGCCACTGGGCCGCGGGAGCGGGACGGATTCCAATCTCCGCCGTCGCCAAGCAGCTCCGTGCCGGAGCCCATGCGCCGTTTGAGATCTAGCGCCGCCTTCATCGTCCCTGACGCTGCGACGAGGCCCGCCCTGCTCGGACGACCCCCCCTGCAGCGGAGCGGCTTGCCACACGCTCGAACGGCGCAGCGACTTCTTCCATACTCTGGTTGTTATACACATATGTAGTTGTTATACACGTATGTACACATGTATGTATCCGTACTCTGGTTATTATACATGTATCTACTCATACTCATAGTAAACTTGTACGTATCCATACTCACAGTGAACTTGTATGTATCCATACTCTTGGTTGTTATACACGTATCCATATATACTCACTGCAGTAAACATGTATACACGTATGTACGAAAACTCTTCTGAAAAGTATCTGGATACATTTTTAAAAACATACTCGTTTCAAACATGTATGAACTCATACCCTCGGCAAATACGTATATACGCGCAGGCCGCATCCTTTTAAATAGTATAACCTAATACTCTGAATCACAAAATAATATAAACTATACTCCGAAGTATATGGTCGTACTCCACAAAATTTTAAATTTTAAAATACTAACAGATAAGCCAGCCAGCCACCGAAAATCCTGGCCAACATACACGATCAATTATTTATTAATTGATTAACTAAATCACCCTAATTAGTTGGTTCCTTAATGGATCTTTGACACACCCGCTAGGTAGAGGGAGTAGTTACTATCGGGACTAGGAAAACCTCTCCCTATATATATATATATATATATATATATATATATATATATATATATATATATATATATATATAAAAACGGTGCAGACAACTTCTGGGTGTGTCCAGACTAGAATCGAAAATATCTCTTGCTCCCGTGTTTTCCATCGACCGCGGGGTATAGCTCTCTCCCACCAAAAACGGTGCAGACAACTTCTGGGTGTGTCCAGACTTGCTACTTTGAACCAGACCAAACTATAAAGGAGGCCACCCATCCACCAATTGCCTACTGCTACGTGCACCAGGGAATATGTAGTGGTCACGGACATGTACTGTTTCCCCTTTCACCTCCCACCGACCACTGATTCACTCTGCGCAAATTTTTCTTCTCAATTTAGCCCAGCGATTATATAAAATAGCGAAGCCAAATCTCTCTCCAAGATTAGCTTTCTCGTTTTTTTCTGTATAAGCATGACTAGTATTTCAATACTAATATATACCACTATTTCACTACTAATAATTTTAGCTCTCAAGTGCCATGAGCAGACATATTATTTACGCCAGGGACAATTGCATTGTTGCCCTTATTTTTAACTCTAATTACTATACATTTATTTCTATCTTTTAATTTTGCATATTTGCCTTTGTTTTTTTAAATCCGAAGCTGCCGTCTGCCCCTAATTGTGAACTCCATGAGGTGCTAAAAAATATGGGCCCAAAAAAATGTTTGGAAAAAAAAAGACTAAGATGTCTCTTATCCAAACACACAGCAGGTCTATCTTCCCCAGTTCCATTGTTCCTCCGACTTCAAAACGAGCGAGCAGGTGGCGGAGCTCCTACAGCGCGAGGGAGGCGGTCGACGGGTGGGATGCGGAGGGCGAGTAGCGCGGCGCAGTGGATTCTCGCCTTTCGGTGGAGGGCGGCCCCCCAGGGCGGGCGGCTCCTCGCGCAATCGGGCGGGTGTCGTGGGCAGCGGGCCGGGCGGCGGGCAAGAGCGGGGCGGCAGCGGCTTCGGGCGCAGCGGAGGGTGGCCCTAAGCGGCTGGCGGGTGTTGCAGCAGGGGCAGCGGGCCGGGCGACGGGCGCAGCGGGCGTGGCAAAGAAGCGGCTTCGGGGCGCGGCGGGCGGCCCGAGCGGCGGGTGGCTCCCTGCGTAACTAGCGGGTATCGCGGGCGGGGGCAGCAGGCTAGCCGGGCGGGCGCCGCGGCTAGGCGTGGCCGGGCCGGCCGACGGCGACTGGGACGGGCCGTAGCGGTTCGCCATCTCCGCGGTGGCCGATGTTGACACCTGTTAGCGTCAACTTTTACTAGGGCTTTTTACCCAAAGGATAACATGAAAACACACTAGTCTAGGGATTTATCGACAATTTCCATGAGTTTTGCATATTCTACGTAATTTCGGGGTGATTTCGGAAAAGCTAAAAAAGAGGGATTCTAGCGCAAAATAACCACGAAACTTATCCGCCACGAAGGACATCACGGGAAGACTCGGGAAGACTCCGAAGACACCGGAAGAAGCGAGGGGGCCGAGGGCCGCCAGGTGGGGCCGGCCCGGCCCCACCATGGCGCCCGGCCGGCCCCCGCTAGGGTTTGGCTCCCCCCTTCCGAATGTTCCTCCACCGCCTCTCCTGATGCATCTCAGCCCTACGTTACGTCGGTTTGATCCTGCGGCGCACGCGCATCCCACCGGACTATAAATATGTGGGTAGACCCCTCTGGAGAGAGCCAATTCATTATTTATCAAGGCCTCAAGCCGTCAAGCATCAAGGAGCCTTCAAGTTCATCAAGAGCCTTCTAGTTCATAGGATTAGCTAGCTAGATTAGAAGTAGAGGAGATCTAGTTCTTCATCGGATCTGGAGCACCTGGCGTCTGGCTGGAGCGCGAGAGTTCGGTAATAGATCTAGTTCTTAATTACTTTATTGTATTCATTATTCAGATTAGAGAGACTTTACTCCAAATAGATAAATATGTTCTTAATTGTAATAGTCATTGTCTACTTTGATTATATGTCTAGTTTAGTTACTTCGATCTTATTGAATTCATGTAATTGCTCGTATAGCGTTTATCCATATGTACAATGGGTAGATGATAGGTGATATCTAGACGTGGTGTCTAGGTGTCTTGTTTATCTGTGAGTGCACCCTGATATGCCGGGATGTGTGGTAGTCTGCGTAGGTGACAGCTACGTTAGTTCCTTTATAGTCCACCCCCTGTATGTAGGACTAGCATGGGCACGGTCGCGAAGGAGGTGACTTAGGTCTTAATACCCTCATTAGTTGATGCCTCTTTACATGCGATGATGATTTAGGATTGACTTAGCAATGATTACTAGATGTAGTTGCACTAATTAGAGTTATTCAATTGACGTAGTTATAGACCTATTTTTCTAGTTTATCAAATGGCTAGCTATGATTATGACTAGTAAGATGCTCTAATGATTATCTTTAATTATGATACTTGATGATTATGCTATCACCCATATTTATCCTTATTTATCTTGTGACCTCTGCCTGTTAAGATTAGAGTATATGACTTAGGTAATATCGTTTATCATGTCTATATAATTTCTCATCAATATAATAATAAATATTTTATTACATAGCTTTTCTAGAGGTATAATTATAAATCGACAACCTGAAGACTTTCCTAGGTAAAATGCTACAACGGTATAATTATCTGTCCACTTGCAGAACCCATTAAGCTTACATTTATATTTTATTCATATATTTATTCTACCTAGTCACATTAGTATAATATAAATCTATGTTAATTTCCTAGCAATATAATTGGGGATGACAACCCACTTCATGTTTAGGAATGTTAGTAATTCAAGAGTGGCTAGTTGCTAATGACAAGTAATTATAATACCGACTACTTCTGACGTTGTTGCTTGGAGTAGGATTTATCTCTGCTTTTTAGTAGTGACGTTAAAAGTACCAACAAGCATTTTTGGCGCCGTTGCCGGGAAAGACACAATAAACTTAGAACATATTGATAACCTATATACATATGGATAAAGTCATATTACCAATCGATCTCTAACTCTATCAGGTACACCCTTCATCATTATCATTTTTCTATCTTATGCAGGGTGATGAATGAATGGTTTTTCTCTTCCAAAGAACTTTACTGACGATCCAGAGAAACTCCTCAGAAGAAAAAGGCTTACAGAAATAAGGGACAAATTCGAGTCACCATCAAGAACACCCTCTGCTGCTCAAGCTAACTCTTCGGAGAGGCCAGCTCCAACACTGGAAGAAGAATTTAAAGAAGAAGTAGAAGAACAAGCAGAAGATCAGTTAGGTGAAAATCTAGCTCCTGTGTTTGAAGACATGGCCGAGAAATCGCTGCGAGAGTTCTCTGCCCCAACAACAGCAAACATCCGGACTGGACCAGCAGTCAACACTGGAGAGAATAGATTCGAGCTCAAGTCTGCTCTCATCACCATGGTTCAAGCCAGCCAATTCTGTGGAAAAGGACATGAAGATGCAAGTGCACACTTACAACACTTTCTAGAGATCTGTAGCACCTTCACTATCAGAGGAGTATCAAAAGATGCTATCTTACTCTGACTTTTCCCGTTCTCATTATTGGGGAAAGCCAAGCAGTGGTTCTACATCAACAAAGATAAACACACTACATGGGACCTATGCTCGACTGCTTTCCTGGCGATATTCTTTCCTACAGCCAAGACCAATACTCTGCGTGGGAAGATTTCAAGTTTCTAACAACAACATGATGAATCATTCACTAAAGCATAGAAAAGATTCCAGAACTATATTAAAGACTGTCCTCATCATGGGATAGAGGAGTGGCTGTTAATGCAGACTTTCTATCACGGGCTTGTCTCTAGCACCCGTGAGTCTATTGATGCTGTAGCTGGGGGAGCTTTTCTATCACTAAAGCTCTCTAATGCTAAAGCACTTCTTGAGAAGATGGCCTCAAACTCAACATGCAATGAAGAACATACTCAGCCTCGCAAGAAGGGAGGAGGAATCCATCATCTCAAAGAAGCCGACATGGTTACTGCCAAGCTAGACCTCATCATGAAGAAGCTCAACATAGAGAAGAAGGAAGTCATGCACGTCAATGATTTCCATATGACATGTGAAGAATGTGGAGACTACGGGCACTCAGCTATCAGCTGCCCTACACTGCAAGAGGATGTGAACTTTATCAACAACAACACCTACTATCGTCCTCAACAAAATCAAGGGTGGAATCAACAACCTCGACAAGGTAATTACCAAGGTAACAACTAAGGTAACAACTTCAATAATTATAACCTTTCGCCTTTGAGAGAATTAGTTACTAGTCAATCCAAACTGCTAGATCAAATAACTAGGAAACTAACATCAAATAATAAAACTTTGGAAAATATACATGCTAGAATGGATACTTTTGCTTCTACCATAAAGAATCAACATAGCTTTAATAAAGTATTAGAATCACAATTAGCTCAGTTAGCTGCTGCTGTTCCTCCACTAGAGAAAGGCAAGATTCAGGCTAACTAGAAGATTTAGAAACTGCTAACCTTGTTGATATTCACAATACAACCCAATATCATATTGAGCCTGTAGATGTACAGTGGATTGACCACTCTCTACCAGAGAAGATGGGAGACCCTAGAAGACCTGTCATTCCTATCTCCATAGGATGCCACAGCTTTCCAAAGGCTATCTGCGATTTCGGCGCAAGTGTCAACATCATGCCCAAGATAATTTATGAGAAAATATTAAATGATCCCCTGTTGTACACAAACATGCGCTTGCAGCTTGCAGATCAGTCCATTTGCTACCCTGAGGGAGTACTAGAAGAAGTTGTCATTAGAGTGGGGCAATCATATGTCCCAGTTGACTTCGTGGTCATGGAGACAGGAGTAGATGAGAAGGCACCCATTATTCTGGGCAGACCATTCCTATACACAACAAAAGCCATCATGTATGCAGAGTTCGCCAAGATCGTCCTATCCATCAAGGACAAGAAGGAGAGATTCACATTGAAGAACTGCGTCCTAAAAGCTCCTGCAGCCCCGAAGTAATTTCAGCAACAAGAAGAGCAAGAACAGCAACCAATACCGAAGAAGAAGAACAATAGAAATAATAGAAGATGGAGGAGGACCAAGCATTCACCTGAGGAGACAACGCAACTAATCACTACTCTCAACACAGAAAATGATCACAGGTTACCCAAGCCATTTCCACTCAAGAGAGGTGATCCAGGTGTCCCAATCATTGAATATACAATCAAAGACACCACCTTTCCTCACACCGTCTGCGACACTGGATCAGGCTGCAACGTAATGTCAAAATAGGTATACGATGAATTATTTGATTTACCTTTATACCCAACATGTATTCAGTTGCAGATGGCGGACCAATCACTAAGATTTCCTGAAGGAATAGTCAAGGACGTCATGGTAAGGATTCAAGGGCAATATATACCTGCAGATTTTCTAGTCCTTGACATGCAGGGAGATGATGATTCTCCGATCCTCTTGGGAAGACCGTTCCTCTACACCGCTAACACCAAAATCTACATAGGGTCCAGACAAATTCACTTCAACCTACCTACCGGAAAGGTACGCTGTCAATTTAGAACATTAAATAATCATGAACAGGCCAGGAAGCAACGTAACAGGAGAAGACGCCAAGCACACCGTCGCGTGCTTTCGGCCTCATTGTGGACGGAAGACTTTCCCCGGCAAGATCGTGAAATATGAAGACCGCTTCCCGAGCAAGAAGAGAACAAGCAAGTACCTCATTTGGAGTAGCTGGGCTGAAGAAGCAGAAAGGATGGACCAAATCGCCAAGGAAGAAAAGGAGGAGATCCTAGCACGATTAGAAGCATGGGAGAAGACAAACAAAGATGAAGAGCAAGAGCTAGAAGAAAAAGAAGCAAAAGAGACCAAAGCAAGATGGAGGGAGGCACACGACGAGATGGAGAGTTGACTGAGGTTACCTCAGACGATGAACCCACTGAGTAAGTGTTCACCTCTGTCTAAGTCCTGTCGGTAGACTTTAAATTCCGTACCCTAGCCATAAGGTCAGAATGGTAGTTATCTCATTAAATGCATTAGTAATTTTGATGTATTTAGTAGCATCATCTGTTCATATATTAAAAATAACAAAAATATTTATTGCATTATTTATGGCATCATAAAGCCCCATGTGGATACCCTATGGCATTTTCTGAAAGAATATCCACTGTGGTGGCATAAAATAAAAATGACAAAAATATAACATTCATATTTAATTCTTGCATCATAAAAAGAAAATTTAAAAAGAAGTGAAATCCTGCTTAAATTAAACAACATTAAAGATAACTCATAAAGGTGATCAATTACTCTTTGGCTGACCGCTAACCCATTATTAAATTCGAGCCTTGAGTTTTGTTTTTTCCTTTTTTATGGAGTATTTATGCAGGAGGAATATTATAGCAAGGAGAGAGGCTATCAGTGGCAACCACCGGGTTCGCTATTGGCTAGTTCGCCCTGAAGAACATCTACACCAGATATTGCAATCATCAAGCGTAGGGGAGGAGCATTCCCTAGTTATCAGGTGACTACACCTAAACGATTTTTGAGTCTACTATAAATAATCATAAAAATACCAAAAATATGTGGGCACATGAAGGTCTACGAAGTCATAGAGTCTTTTGCTAGATATTAAAATCATAAAATAATAAATAAAACCCAAATAAATATTTAGTTCTATATTAGAGTATAAATTTAGTCCAGGCTAGAGCTATTAAAATTGATGAACACTAAAATTGTTTTGGAGATGATGAATAGTTGCTCTGTTATAATGCCTACTAAGTACCTACTTGCCAAACTTAAAATCTTCTTGGTTTTAAGCACTGTTGTTTTAATTGGAGAATTTATTCTGAACCATTGATTGTGGAGGCATAAGCTTGCGCTGAGTCTAGGTAATTGATTGATATGATTCATGAAGGTTGAGCTGCTATTTATCTTATTCCTAATATTACTAAGTTCTAGAGGTTTTATTTTGAAAATCTAAAATTTACATGATGAGCTCTTGTATGATAAATGTGAATTCCTACCAAAGCAAATTAATATCTTAGAGGATAGGAAAACCCTTTCACATTTAAACTGCTTGTTTTGCATTGAGTTCAGTTAACTGTGTTGTATACCTTATGAGAGTCTTGTCATGCTTTTAAAACCAAGAATCACTTGTACACTTCAGTCCGCATATGCATTATTCCTACTTTAAAGAGTAATCACAATTATTCACCATATTTCCATACATGTTCATCATAAAATGTTCGCCTCCTACACTGGGAGAGGACACAAAAATATACTAAAACCCTATAGGATAACCCCTGTTTTTAATGCTCTAAGTCCTGATTTTATCTCTCGATTCATTTATTGTATTCAAAGGATACATGTGGCTACGCAAAATAAAGAAAAGAAAGAAAAGTAAAAGAAAAAGAAAGAAATAGAAAGAAAAAGGGGAGTAAAAGATGGACAAGTGTCCCAGCAAATAAAACAATGGGTACTAGATGCCCGCCTCCCTGAATAAAAAGAAATAATATAGATAGCCCATGTCTTTCCTGAGAAAAGTTTTAAAAGAGAGTCATTCCTAAAAGAGCAAAAATAGAAATAGGAGTTAGTCATAAGTAACACATATGCACCCATCCACCATATTCTATACACATGCACATCTTGGTTTGATTGTATGCCTTGATTCTCTGTGGATCCATTAGTTGACTTTACAATACATGTTTTGCAAGTATGCCTATCCTTGTAAATGCCATTCCTATAAGCTCCACTATATATACCTTTAGCTATAAGAGGCATAACAACATTAATGTCTCAAGAGAGAACCACAAATACCACATACATTGAGAAATTTAAGGGTGTCATACAATTAAGCTCTAAATTTTATTCTGAGAACTTATCAAAAACTCTGGAAGGTTAGCATTGCAAAGAATTTGAGGCATAGCACTTAGCTTAATTATTCTATCTTTCGACTGCTCAAGACTTATGCAAAAGCTACGAAGCCCCATATTACAGGTAAAAAGAGTAAGTTTGAAGGTTAGAGCACACATTGTTTGATCCAGAGGAAATTTTGTTTGAAAGCATGTGTACTGGAAAGTATAATGATATTGTAGCAAATCCTGATCTAAATACAATAATACTTAGGCTTAGTGTGTTTGCCAAGGGACTGGCAAAAGGTAAAGCTTGGGGGTATTATTGACACCTGTTAGAGTCAACTTTTACTAGGGCTTTTTACCCAAAGGATAACATGAAAACACACTAGTCTAGGGATTTATCTGATAATTTCCACGAGTTTTGCATATTCTGTAATTTTCAGGGTGATTTTTAGAAAAGCTGAAAAAGAGGGATTCTAGCGCAAAATAACCACGAAACTTATCCGCCACGAAGGACATCACGGGAAGACTCAGGAAGACTCCAGAAGACACCGGAAGAAGCGAGGGGGCCAGAGGCCGCCAGGTGGGGCCGACCGGTCCCACCATGGCGCCGGCCGGCGCCCCCTGCTAGGGTTTGGCTCCCCCTTCTGGAATGTTCCTCCACCGCCTCTCCTGATGCATCTCAGCTCTATGTTACGTCGGTTTGATTCTGCGGCGCACGCGCATCCCACCGGACTATAAATATGTGGGTAGACCCCTCTGGAGAAAGCCAATTCATTATTCATCAAGGCCTCAAGCCGTCAAGCATCAAGGAGCCTTCAAGTTCATCAAAAGCCTTCTAGTTCATAGGATTAGCTAGCTAGATTAGAAGTAGAGGAGATCTAGTTCTTCATCGGATCTGAGCACTTTTTGGCCCGGCCTGAGCGCGAGAGTTCGGTAATAGATCTAGTTCTTAATTACTTTATTGTATTCATTATTCAGATTAGGGAGACTTTACTCTAAATAGATTCATATGTTCTTAATTGCAATAGTTATTGTCTACTTTGATTATATGTCTAGTTTAGTTACTTCGATCTTATTGAATTCATGTAATTGCTCGTATAGTGTTTATCCATATGTACAATGGGTAGATGGTAGGCGATATGTAGACGTGGTGTCTAGATGTCTTATTTATCTGCGAGTGCACCTTGATATGCCGGGACGTGTGGTAGTCTGCGTAGGTGACAGCTACGTTAGTTCCTCTATAGTCCACCCCCCGTATGTAGGAATAGCATGGGCACGGTCGCGAAGGAGGTGACTTAGGTCTTAATACCCTCATTAGTTGATGCCTCTTTACATGTAATGATGATTTAGGGTTGACTTAGCAATGATTACTAGATGTAGTTGCACTAATTAGAGTTATTCAATTGACGTAGTTATAGACCTATTTCCCTAGTTTATCAAATGGCTAGCTATGATTATGACTAGTAAGATGCTCTGATGATTATCTTTAATTATGATACTTGATGATTATGCTATCACCCATATTTATCCTTATTTATCTTGTGACCTCTGCCTGTTAAGATTAGAGTATATGACTTAGGTAATATCGTTTATCATATCTATATAGTTTCTCATCAATATAATAATAAATAGCTTATTACATAGCTTTCCCAGAGGTATAATTATAAATCGACAACCTTGAGACTTTCCTAGGTAAAATGCTACAACGGTATAATTATCTGTCCGCTTGCAGAACCCATTAAGCTCCCATTAAGTTTACATTCATATTTTATTCATATATTTATTCTGCCTAGTCGCATTAGTATAATGTAAATCTATGTTAATTTCCTAGCAATATAATTGGGGATGACAACCCACTTCATGCTTAGGAATGTTAGTAATTCAAGAGTGGCTAGTTGCTAATGACAAGTAATTATAATACCGACTACTTCTGACGTTGTTACTAGGAGTAGGATTTACCTCTGCTTTTTAGTAGTGACGTTAAAAGTACCAACAGCCGACGACGTGGGCGCCACGTTCGTGTACCGCAGCGCAGACTTCCTACACTGGGAGCGGCACGCCGCGCCACTGCACGCGTCGTAGCACGCCGTGATGGCCGATGCCCCAACCTGTTCCCCATGGCGGCGCGTGGCGCAGAGGCGCTCGACATGTCGGCGAGCGGCGAGGTGAGCATGCCCGATACGCTGGAGGACTACTACGCGGTCGGGATGTATACTTCAAGTAGTGGAGGATCGACCGTGGGCACCGGTACACGTCCAAGGCGTTCTTCGACGCGGGTAGGAGCTGGCCGGTGCTGTGGGCCGTGGGTGAACGAGTCCAACAGTGAGGGTGATGACGTTGCCCAGGGCTGGTCCGGCCTCAAGTCGTTCCGCGGGTGCTGGTGCAGTGGCTGGTCCAGAAGAAGCGCGCCTCCGTCCCAAGGGGGATTAACAGCTAGGTCATTTATCATTTGTCCAAAAATAAATACATAATAGATCTGTACATAAAAAATCCCATTGATTATTGGATCATTCATGTCAAGGGCACTTCTGTATTTTCAACCTGCACTTAACACCGTTAGCTTCACTTGGCGGAATAGGGGCAAGTGAGAGTTTTGGATTTGAAAAACAGGGGCAAATCTACAAAGCTCAAAAAAAAAGAGGCAAACATGCAGTTAGATTTCAAAACAAGGGCAGTAATGCGATTGGCCCTTTACGCAATGATTGGCACCAATATCATTCAGGAAATTAGTGCCAAAAATGTTTTTTTAATGAAATGCCTTTTTCTTGGTTTTTTCAATGAAATGACTTTTTCTTTGTGGTAGTGCATCGGACAGAAAAGACCTGGCATCGACCAAGCAAAAGCAGTCCAGCAGACGCAGCGATAGCATCGAGATCGCGCTCCCAAAGCCGTCCGTGCGAGCACACTCCCACAGCCACACCATGACCGTGTGTGCGCATTATTGAACCTGATGACCCGCTGCCTACTGTCTAGCACTAGCAAAACCTTAGGAATCGAGTGATGTCCGGCAGCTATGGATCATCGATGGAGTGCGCCGTTGGAATCGATTCCTCGATGAAGTTCGCCGCACTCGCACAAAACCCGCCCATCCTGCACCTGTCCTGCTCCTGGATGAGACGGAGGCTATGAAGCTCGGATAGTCGGATGCCATGGCATGATACAGGAAGCCGAGGCACTGAAGCAGCTAGTAGCAGAGAGCCACATGTCCTCCTTGGCTCTCAGCCTCTTATCCGACCCGCATGTGAGAACCAGCATGATGCTTTGAATGAAGTGGGTGGACAGTGCGGACTACTGCCCCATGGTCATCGCTCAGCAGCTCAGGACCGAGATGATGACCTTTCAGAGCACCTTCACGGCAAGTAGATTTTAACGGGCATAGCAAGGTAATGCAAATTTAGAATAGTGGCAGGTAAGGAAGGCTAGAAATTCCAATGGGCACATTGGATACTGAAATGACACGGGAGAGGAGTGTGCGTGAGAGATGTATCAGAGTGAGGAAGCATAGTGAGCCTCGGAAAAAATTGCTGCCATGCCCTGCCCTGAGTGGGGAGTGCTGTGGCCCGTGGTCGCTCTGGCCTCTAGCAGTAGCGCCACTCCCCATAGGAGTATACTCCGTACGTATCTCTCTCTCACATGCGCTGTACAGCTGCAACCATCGCCTCCCCTCTTCTCTTACCTCCTTCCTCTCACGTTACATGCTTGCAAAAGATCAGGCTGGACCTCAAAAGCAGAGGAGAGAAGCGGCCGGCCAGGACTGTGGCCTGAAGCAGTACTTACGTCACTATTATTTATGTGAGTACATTATCGAAAAAATGTAGGCTCTTTCCAAGAACATTCTTGCAGGGCATTTTCGTTCCACTTTTAAAAAGGTCAAGGAACTGAGGAGCAGCAACAGAAGTGCAGCACTGGCCTACAGGTTCCAAATAATTGGGTGCTATATATGCTCAAACTGAATTTGGTGACGGCTCAAACGTTGAGGACCTTGAAACAACTCTACATTCTATCCAAAGACTGATCAGTTTGTCACCCACCGTCCAACTCTCACGTAGAGCAAAGTAAAGTTCTATGAATCAACTGTGACCTTATTGATTTGTTTAAAACATTTGCTCTATTCCCTAAAAATTACTTTGACTGTATAGCCATTTGTAACCTGATAGCTACCAAAATTCAGGAAATTTCAGTCTGATAAATCGGATGAGTGTTGATGGATGAACAACCTGGTAGCTCACAATTACCTCCTGAACAAACTGGATTATGTGTTGTTTGTTGGCAAAAATAATTGTTTGGAACAATGAGAATGATAGGGAAACTGAAAAAAAATTACTTATTGTTCGAGGCGAACAGCAAGCCGGCCATATTACAGGCGAACAGCAAGCCGGCCATGTTGCACAAAGATGAATGGAATAGAACACTACTCAATTCAGAAGGCCATGTTGCGCAAACTTTTTCATGATCAAAAGCATTAAGCAAAGCTAGTGATTGTCACAGAGAGTGTTAGGGCCTAGGGGAAGCAATAGGAGTTAGGGGCACTGGGCTCCTTTAACTGGATCGGCTTGGCGCTGTTCACCATCGCGTTCCACTGCACACGTTCGTCATCCCCGGAAGGGTTGCACATTGGGAAAGAGCCAACAGAGATGTTAGCCAAGAGCCCATGACGAACGAGGGTTGTCTGCAAGTTCTTGAAATTTATAGACAACCGATCAATCATGAATATCATTCTTATATACCATTGTGTTGCTAATTGAAACAAATTAGATCAAACATTATACACTAACTATGATTGCACTTTTTCATAGTGCTGCTGTGTATGTGCTCGCATTCTCTCACAAGTAGCAACATGTTCAGTATGCAGTTTTTAACTTTTTCAGAACAGCAAGGAGTATGCGAGAGCATTCAGTCATATCACCATACATTCAGTTGCTCAAAAACCAGCTATCAGTATGCAGCAGAAAGTAGTTTTACAACTGAACAGATTCTCCAAATGAGAGTGCAATTTTACAGATGATCCATAGAATTAAAAACCATGTAAAATTCAGATATACCACAGCCTATAGCTGACTCATACATGACAGATAGCTGTTGTTTCAGATTGAGAACACATAATGCAAAAGCAGGTTCACCATTCTTGATATGGCTGCAATCAGCAAACGAATGCAACCTGATGTAAAATTAAAATTTAGATGATATAACTGCAATTCAGATGGACCAACCAAAATCACGCAACCTGGTAACATCCTCTTTAAGAAAACATAAGCAGAATTAGAACATGAATTTACGTTCCTCCCAATCCAAGAATCTCAAACTTACTGCAATCATGAAAGGCAGAAGGGAGGGGAATATCATGAAAGGCGGAAGTGGAGGGAGGGAAGCCACCTCGCCAGGGAAGCGGGCCGCTGTAACGCCCCGTGGCTGCCGGTGATCACCGGAGACGTGAGGTAGTACAATTGGATCGCCCACTGGAAGCTCGGAGGAAAGGTTCCTCTTTGCTGAGTTTTGTATTATCTTAATTGGAATGGAAAATGTCTGAATCTCAGTAGTGCTTATTACATAGCCACTGGCGCTGAATACGTAAAATGTAAATTACGCCTTTCAAGGGTGATGGTGCCATCCCTTCTGTTACGCCTTCTACTCACTGGTCACGGGTGTTATATCTCCCCCCGCCGAGATCTCTGCTTGTCCCCAAGCAGGTGCGTCCGGGTACCTCTGACGAACGATGTAGTAATCTTCCTAGGTCGCTGAAGACTCGGGCAGAACTGACCACCGGATCTTCACCTGTTGAAGGGTCGAGATGGCGGACTAGAGGGGGGGTGAATAGTCCTTTGTAAAATCTAATCGCAGCGGATGACCGAATTAAATGCGGAATTAAAACTATCGGTCTAATAAGAAGTACACCCCTCTATCTAAGCACCTTACAAAAGATTCTAACTAAGTCACTAAGGTGCAAGGCTAGGTAGTGCTCGCCTATCCAATACTAGGTTGCAAGGTCACACAAACCTAAGCAACTAGTACTCAATCAAACCGAGGAGCACCTACACATACTAGTGAGCAAAGCGCACAAAGCCTAAGCACACTAGTAGTTCTCACTAGCACGGGTACACAAGCCTAACTAGTGAGCTCAATCGCTTAGCTACACAAACTAAGCAATGTGACTAGCAAGGCTACACAAGCCAACTAGCCACGCAACTGCTACTTCTAAGCCACACAAGCTAAGAAGGTAACTAGCAAGCTACACAAGCAAACTAGCTACACAAGAGCAACCACTACTCACTAGCATAAGTAATGAACAAGATAATACTAGCTAGTGAATGCAAACCGACGAGAAGAGTAGACAAGTTGACACGTCGATTTTTCACCGAGGTTCACTTGGTTGCCACCAAGCTAGTCCCCGTTGTGTCGACCACTCACTTCGTGTTGCGGGAGCTAATAGGCATCAAATGCCTAGACCTCCACGGCCGCCCCAAGCAACTACCCAAGTGATGGTAACTCAATGACACGCTCTACTAGAGTTGCTCTTCGCGATCCCCGCGGGGTGAGCACAATCCCCCTCACAATGTCACTCCACGTGACTAGCAATCGGAGCACCACTCAATCTCCGAGTGTGCTACACGATGCCCACAAGCCTCCAAGCCGTCTAGGAGGTGGCAACCTCCAAGAGTAATAAGCACCACCGGCTTGCAACTCACTCACCTAGTGCCACACTTTGCAATCTCTCAATGCAATGCACTAGAATCACTAACTCACAATCCGAAGTACTCACTACAAGCATATGTGAGTTAGAGGGCTCTCAAGCACCACCAAGCAAGGACACCAAGTCCCCAATGTGCTCAGCCACCAGCCAAAGCCGGCCAAGGCAACTACTTATAGCCCCAAGGGCTAAAAGAGCCGTTGCCACGAAACCTGGTCAGGCACTGACCGGACGCCGCACCAAGTGGCGACCGGACGCGTCCGATCGCAGCGTCCGGTCGCTCCCGCGACGCCACGTGTCCTCGCTTTTCAAACTAGCCGTTGGCGCGCAATGGCTAACTTCGCTAGCGCGCCACGCCGCCCGTGGCCGGGCGCGTCACGTCCCCGGCCGGGCAGCGACGCCCGGCGTCCGGTCACAACTTCAGAGCCCGAAAACGATTTTTTTCGACGGACGCGTCCGGTCGATGATCGACCGGACTCCCCGGCGTCCGGTCCAGCTCAACTCGCCTGTGCCTCGCCTCTGCTCACGCCGACCGGGGCGCGGCACGGGCGTCCGGTCGCGCAGCGTCCGATGACCACCGAAATCACCCCGGACGCGCAAACTTGACCGGACGCGTCCGGTCCCTCCAGGACCAGCGTCCGGTCGAGTGTTTCTCCGCGAGAAACACTCCGACGACTTCGCCACCACTTCCAGCCTCCGGCGCAATAGAAAATGAGCACTTCACTTTCCCGAAAGCGCCGAATCCCGCCTCACAAGCTCGGCGGGAGGGAGAGCGGATCCCAAACCCCTCTCAACCCGGCAAACACCATCCCTTTTGCAAATGTGCCAACACCACCAAGTGTACATCACCATGTGCAAGTGTGTTAGCATTTTCACAAATATTTTCCAAAGGGTTAGGCACTCAACTTGCCACGCCACTCGATTCTAGCAACACAATGCAAAGTTAGATCGCTCAAGTGGCACTAGATGACCGATATGCAAACAAGTTTGCCCCTCCTGATAGTACGGCCATCTATCCTAAACCCGGTCATCAACTTCTCTACACACCTATGACCGGTGAAATGGAAATGCCCTAGGTTATACCTTTGCCTTGCGCTTTCCATTTCATCTCCTCCAATGCCGATGCAACACATGCACCGACCTCTCCATACGAATGATATGATCCACTTCATATCATCACATGGCCTTTGATCCATCGATCTTGACCTCACTTGCTCTTCACCATCGCCTTGGTTCATCGGCGCCAAGTCTTTGCTCAAGCCTCCCGACACTCGGTACCAACGGCTTCAAAGCCTCCAACTTGCCCTTCACCTTGCGCGACCGGTCCATCAAGCCAAGTCTTGTCTCGATCTTCACCTCTAGCCACATGACTCCATGTCATGTATCATGCATTAAGCTCCTTCATCTTTACATGTGTGAGCCTTGCAACACATCACACCACCTCCATGGTATAGTTGCTCACACACATGTACCTGTGGACTAAATCTCTGCAAATCTCACATAAGCACAATTAGTCCACCTAAGTTGTCACTCAATTACCAAAACCAAACAAGGGCCTTTCACCTGTGGAATTGCGCGGGCACCTTTCTTGACCAGGCGACGTTGGAGAATTGCTCAGGAACTGCTGCTGACGCTTCCAGGTCAGTGGTTGTAGGAAGTTCAGCAAACACTGGTGTATAATCTGCAACAAATGGTTTGAGTTGTGAAACATGAAAGACAGGGTGAATTTGACTTCCCACTAGGAGCTCTAGATGGTAAGCCACTTTGCCAATTCTTGCTATGATCTTGTAGGGGCCATAGTATTTGTAAGACAAGTTTGGGTAAGGTCTGCTGGCCACTGAGGACTGAGTATAAGGCTGCAGTTTTAGAAGGACGAAATCACCCACTTGGTATTGTGTATTCGTGCGCTTCTTATCTGCCATTACCTTCATTCGGTTCTGTGCATTGGACAGATGGTGTTTGATGTGTTGCAAATGGAGTTCTCTGTTCTCTATCAGCTCAGCCACTGTAGGGTTGGTGTCTGTAGACACTGCAGGAACTGCTCTGATGTTGGGTTCACGCCCATATAGTGCTTTGAACAGTGAACATCCCAAGGAAGCATGATATGTGGAGTTGTACCACAGTTCTGCCAGAGATAACCAAGATTTCTAGGTGGCTGGGGAATTCTAAACTCCACACCTCAAAAACATTTTGAGGCATTGGTTGACGCGTTCAGTTTGGCCATCAGACTGCGGGTGATATGCCGTACTCATGTTTAGATTGACCTTGTACAGCTTGAATAGTTCTCTCCAAAACGAGCTCACAAAGACTGTGTCGCGATCAGACACTATTGAGTTAGGAAGTCCATGCAGCCTGACAATGTGGTCAAGGAAAACTTGAGCTATGGATGCTGCTGTATAGGGGTGTTTGAGAGGTATGAAATAGGCAAATTTTGTTAGTCTATCCACCACCACCAATATGACAGTGTAGCCTTATGATTTAGGTAAGCCCTCTATAAAATCCTTGGAGATGTCCATCCAGACCCCTTCTGGTATTGGTAGAGGCTGGAGAAGGCCAGCTGGGTGGTTGGTGCTGTGTTTAGTGTGCTAACAAATTGTGCACTGTTTTATGAAATCTTGGACTGCCTGTTTCATGCCCTTCAAAGCAAAGTGGTTCTTCAATCTCTGATAAGTATGGCCACCAATAGCACTAGAATGGAAAGCTAAGATCAATTTGGTTTGGATGGCAGTGTTGTTTCCAATCCACAATCTTGCATTGTGTCTGATGAGTCCATTATCCAAGCTGTACCCTGCTGAATTGGGGCTGGAGATGGCTAATTGCTGTAACAGCTGTTGTGCCTTGGTGTCTGTTGTATAGGAATTGAGAACTTCTTGAATCCAATTAGGCTAAAACACAGAAACATCCTGGAGTGTATTGAGATGTGCTATCCTGGAGAGAGCATCTGCTGCCTTGTTCTCCTTACCTTTCCTATAAATAATTTTGAATTGCAGTCCCATCAGCCTAGTCATGGCCTTTCTTTGCATCTCTGAGTGTAGATTTTGCTGCTGTAAAAAGGACAGTGACTTGTGATCTATTAATATGAGGAATTCCTGCCTTTGCAGATAATGTCTCCACCTATCAATTGCCATGATAAGTGCCAAGAACTCCTTTTCATAGATAGATAAGGATCTATGTTTCTCTCCCAATGCTTTACTGAGATATGCAATAGGTTGACCTTGTTGCATAAGCACTGCCCCTATGCCTTCAGCACAAGCGTCTGTCTCTACTGTGAATGGGATAGTGAAATCAGGTAAAGCCAATACTGGGGTTTGAGTCATAGCTATCTTCAGTTGATCAAAAGCTTGTTGAGCCCCTAGTGTCCACTAGAAGGCCTTCTGCCTGAGGACTTGTGTCAGTGGCTTAGCTATGAGACCATACCCTTTTACAAATTTTCTGTAGTAGCCCGTAAGTCCAAGGAAAGCTCTGACTTTAGTGTGTGAAGTTGGAACAGGCCAGTGTAGCATTGCCTTTATCTTGGTTGGATCAGTAGCCACCCCTCGAGAAGAAATAATATGATCAAGGTATTCCAGCTCTTGCTATGCAAAGGAGCATTTGGAATGCTTCAGGTAGAGCTGATTGTCCCTTAGGGTCTGAAGCACTTGTTGCAAGTGACCAATGTCTTCAGACATTGATTTACTAAAAATCAGAATATCATCGAGGAAGACTAGGACACATTTTCTGAGGAATGGCTGGAGTATTTGATTCATAATACATTGAAATGTGGCTGGGGCATTGGTAAGTCTAAATGGCATCACTTTGAATTGATAATGCCCATGGTGTGTCTTGAATGCTGTCTTGTATTCATCTTCTAGCAGCATCCTGACTTGGTGGTAGCCTGATTTCATGTCCAGCTTGGTGAAGAATTGAGAACCAGCCAGCTCATCTAATATTTCCTCGATGACAGGCATGGGAAACCTATTTTTGATGGTGAGTTCATTCAACTTTCTGTAATCTACGCAGAACCGCCAAGTGCCATCTTTCTTCTTCACTAGAAACACTGGAGAAGCGAAAGGGCTGTGGCTATGAATAATCAATCCTGAAGCCAATAGTTGTTGAACTTGCTTCTCTATCTCTGTCTTGTGTAGTGGAGAATAGTGATAGGGTCGAGCATTCACAGGTACTGCCCCAGGTATTAATGGAATGGCATGATCATAGCTTCGTTGTGGAGGTAACTATTGTGGATCAGTGAAGACATCTGCATAATCTTGAAGAAGAGCTTTCAGTTCTGTTGGAGGTGTAGAATGGTTTGGTTGCTGTGGGTGTGGTATAGGTGGAGCTGAATCCAAGACCATAAAGTCCCAAGCATCATTCCCTTTGGTGGCTTTGTATAGCTGTTGGGCTGATATAGGTGTAGCTTCCAAGGGTGGGGTAAGAAGCCCTCTGTATAGTGATCGGTTGCCCCTGATTTGTAAATGTAAGTGTTTTTGTATTGCAATCACAAGTCATAGGGCTGTGGAGCTTTAACCAGTCATATCCTAATATTGCATCATAGGGTGCCATATCCATGACTAGCATGTCACTGGATAGTGTGTGACCTTGAATGAACCATTGTAAGTTCTTGACAGTTGCTGCTGTAGGGAGGGTAGTACCATTGGCCAGCTTAACCTGCTTGGGTGGAGTGGGTTCTGTGGGAAGACTTGCCAACTTGACAAATTTCTCACTTATGAAACTGTGAGAACTTCTAGAGTCCACCAATATCAACATCACTTTGTTCTGGACCAAGGATTTGAGTTTGATACAGTTTTCAGTGTCTGCACTAGTGAGGGCATTTATAGACAACTGACAGAAGTCCTCTGATAGGATATCTTCCACTGCCAATTGATTAAGCTGTTCTTCTGTAATTTCTTCCTTGTCCAGGTTGTTAACCACTATGGCATTTGCCTGAGGTTTGTTTCTTTTGGTGCAGACATCAAGATGCCCAGTTCAAATTTCTCCCCACAAAAATAGCATAAATTGTTCCTCTTTTTGTGGTCTCTTAGTTCCCTGATTCTGTGCAGGCTTTGCTGAGTAGCTGGGGGCTCTCTAGAAGACTGCTGTCTCTACATTGGTTGCCTCTAAAACTTGGATTTTTGTCTTTCTAAAGTTCTTTGCTGGATTCTAGCAATGACTGATGCTCTGTCCACTGTGACAGGGACATGAGGTTCAACAGTGGCTCTAATATCATGTCTCAGCCCTTCAACATATTTTGTTGCAAAGAACAGGTCATCATAGTGAGTGTTATGCATGGTGATGTCATACTGCAAAGACTTGAAAGCAGTTGTATACTCCTCCACTGAGCCTATTTGCTTGATAGCCAGTAACTCAGTTATGGCTGTTCTGAAATCATCGGAGCCAAACTTTTCCTGGATCACAGCACAAAATATTGGCCTGTCAGTGACTGCATGACTTTGCTTGTATGCTTGCCACCATTTTGCTGCATTGTCTTCTAGGTGCATTACCGCTGCTGTGACCTTCAGAGTGTCTGCAATCCCATAAATAGTGAAATAATTGTTGCACTTGTCTATCCAAACTTTTGGATTGGACCCATCAAAGGTAGGGAACTGCATTTTGGGTAGGGTGTGGTGAGGTAGTGTATCTCTCCTGGGAGCTTCATGGTATTTGTGTTGATGGGAGGTTTCAGCTTTCATCTCCTGCTTTCCCTTAGCAAATATGTTCTGAAACTTTGGATCCTCATCATACAGAACAGACTGGTGATCAGAGATATCTGACAAAGCTTCTCTATCCATCTGCCTGAGGGTAAGATCTGCCACAGCCTGACCAGTGGCTTTAACCTGTTGGGCCATCTTTTGTTGCTCCTCCTTGGTAGATTGGAATTCTTTCTTGAGTTCTTGCTGATTCAAACTGATGTTGTTGATAGTGGAGAACAGCAAGTCAAAATGTTCTGCCATCTTGAAAGCTCTAGTTTGGTTTTGATAATTGATAAAACCTATATGTACTAATCTTTGTCATGAGTGATATGCAAGATAGATTGGTACACACCAAGTGATGGAGCTAGATGATAAATGGTGATGATCGAGTGCTCCACATCTTGAAAAGAAAGAGAAAACAAAATCCTACGGGCTCAAGGCAAAGGTATAAAATAGGATATTTATTTTTGCCGATCAAGACGCAATAGAGTGCGTGATCAGATTTAGAATAGATAACTGTACTATAAAGAGGGGAAGTCTTTAATTGTATCGGTTATCTAGTGCCACTAAGTGTGAGATTTATTTACATTTGCATAAACGCTTAGTGACGTGGTGAGATTAACCCTAAAAAATAATTTGTAAAAATGCTAACTTTAGTGCTCAATTTATTTGACATACTTTGGAGAAGTTAGCACTTAAATAGGGTTTAAAAGAAAAGGAGAAAGGGGGCTGTTAGCTAATTGCCGGCTCAATGTAAAATTTATTCCGGTAGTGGGCTCTCTGTTGGAGCAGCTGCTTGGGCGTTCTAACAGAGCAGGTTCCACTGGAATTATTTTTAGCCCTAACTGGAATTTCCAGAAGAAGTGATGAGAAGCTGCTTTTGCTGTTGCATGTAACCATGGGGACTGCAGGGGAGGCAATGTGCTTGTGCGTGTGTTAGAGAGAGAAAAGGGGAGTGCATGCATGTGTGTGTGTGTGTGTGAGACATCCTGCTGTTGACTCCGTGAGAAGGAAATTAGTGTGGGGACCACCTTGCATGCTGTGAGAGAGAGGGAAGGACCTGCTGCGTGTGTTGTTGTCCACTCATTGGCTTGCTGCCCCTTTTCCCATTGCCAAGGCAAGCCGTTTTCTGTGTGTGAGAGAGAAGCGCGTGGGGCCCGCACTAGAGTGGGAAAAGTGCTGCTGCCGTTTTGCTTCTGCCTACCTGCACGCACTGTCGACTGCGGATTGGTCGCTCGATTTCTGCCGAAGGAGCTTGCGCTCGGGCTGCCTGCCATGTGGGGGTGGTAGCTGTAACACCCCAGGTGTTGGGCTCACTAAAACACTTGCATTAACTGGCCATAAGCATCATCATCATCTCCTATATGTATGTGCATGACAAGTCTTTATCCATTTTGTATGCTTATGCATGTGTGAGGGTCATTCTATGCTTGCTTTGCTTGAATTATACTATGCCATGATATGTAACATTGTCAAATGTGCTCTACAGTAGTTTAATGATACTTAGGACACTTCATGGAACAATAGTCATGTTGATCAAATTGCCTAGTGTTGGTTTGACTTTGTATGACTCCTAGAGCTGTTTGCTTTGACTGTTTCAAATCTGCGAGCTAGAAGCTTTGCATGTCAGTGCGCCTTAAACAAAAGTTGTAGAGAATTTGTTAAGGAACAAACTTTATTTTGGGCTCAATCCATGAAAATGTGTGTAACTTGCTCAATATTGCACATTTCTGTCAAAATCAGGGCTGAATTGGTTGTCAAAATTTTACTAAGTCATGGACTGCATTTCAGTTTTTTTTAGAGTGTTTCAGAGCTCTGTAGTTTCCTAACCAAGCCGAATTAGCTCTATCTCCTTAAAGCAAAGTTGTAGAACATCTATCAAGCTATGACTTGTATTACTAAAGTTTCCTCTAGATCGGCTTTGATTCGGAGTTATAGTGGCCTAAACAGGGCGGTTTCAGTCGGTTCAAATGAATTTGAATTCGTTTCAGTGCTGGCGCAGTGGCCGACCAAGTTCAGAGCCTCGATGCCGCGTGGCTCATGCGTGCGCGCATTGCTGGCCACCTCGCCGCGCCTGCAGAGAAGAAAAGGGAGGAGGCGCTGCTCTGCTCTCTCCCCCTCCCATTTCTCTCTCGCTTTCATTTGCCTGCTCTCCCTTGCCTGTTCTCCTTCCCCGTCTGAGAACAGACGCAGGGAAACCACCGCCGCCGCAACCCTTCCCAGCAGCACCACCTCCATCCTTTTTCCTCCCACCACAGCAGCGCCATGAGGCTCTCTACCGCGCCGACCTAGCTGTGCTGTGCGGCGTTTACAGGTGAGGGCCCCTAGGCCAGAGCTGCTGCCATGGCCGCCATTGCCATGGTTGCGCTCTAGTTCGACATGTCCAGGCCATCTCGGGCTGTCTCTCTTTTCTCCTTTGTGCTTGACTTGAGTTTGCATTAGGGTGTAGAGACTTGGCAGTGGTTGGCCGAGGCCGGCCGTCGATCCCCGACTCACTGCTCTGCCCGTCTCCCTCTCTGTTCTACGTACAGAGGAAGAAGAAGGAGTAAGGAAAGAAATAGGAACTCTTTTGTGGATTTTTATGCAAAGTTCATGACTCACCGCTATAGTGACAAACAGTACCAGCAGAGCTCGGGTTGAATCTTCTGATGCCCAGGGGTCCTGATGCAAAGTGCTTGTCTCATATGGTTTTTCGTTTTTCTTTTTCTAGAAAATGGCTGAAAGTCCTTTAATTCGTAGTAATTCGTAGAGAAATCGTAAAATAGCAAATGAGGACTTTTTGAAAACCTTGTGAGTAGATCTATGCAGTGGTATGATATTATTGCAGGTTTTAGTAGAAATTTTCTGAGGTAAAATTAGATCTTTGCTATCTAGGGTTTGCGCTTACTAAGTTCATATCTTGAGATGTATTGCTCCGAATGGTGTGAAATTTGAATGGTAGGCTACTGGTGATATATGTGTGCTATGACAAAAACTTCAGGTTCATTGGAGGAAGTATGATTGAGTTATTGATTTATCTTGCTTGATGCCTAGTAATTGGATTTAAATGATTAATAATTCAAATAAAAATGTAAAAATGGAAAATATGGTTCCACTACCTTTTTATGATATTTTTGTGACCTATGGATGCTTAACATGGCCATGTATTACTGAAAGTATTGAGTTTTAGAATTAAATTGCTCCCACATGATTTATTGCCTTAGTAGTTTGTCTTTTTCATAAGAGGTTACTATACTTACTCAAATGTTATGAAATTTGAATAGTAGATTTTTAGGAGTATATTTGAGCTACTGTAATTTTCTTAGAATTTACTATACACTTTTATTATGTGTTCCATATATGCTCCTTATTCCACCTAGTTATCTAAATAAATGAAAAAGATATTTTAATAAATGTTTTATGGTGGGCCATCATGTTTTCTAGTAATCATTAATCATGGTTTAACTTTTATTAATGTTGGGTGAGCTTAGTTTGCATGTTCCAACATGAGTAAATAATTAATCCTCTAATTTAAGCTCTTTCTGGACAGCTGGTAGCTCTTCTACTTTTGCATGTCCTAAATGTTGTTTTCTGACTTTGTGATCTATATCAAAGTTGTAGCTAATTTCATCATCTAGTTGCTGTTAAAATTTGAGAGCATTTGGTTGAGTAGTTTATGAATTATAGCACTATCTTGTGGAGTTCCAGAAAGTGTCCTTCTCTGGAATTCCAGGACAGATCTGGGGAATTTATTTGTTTGGTCTTTTTAACTTATGAATCTGCTTGTGATGTCTAAACAAGAGTTTTAGGTAATTTCATGAGCTTTCTAGAATGTCTTCTTGCATGTCAATTGGAGTTGTAGAACTCTGGTTACAACTGTTTCTTTCAGCTGCTGTCTGTAGGTTTGAAAGATGGAATTGTGTTTGAGTGATTGCTTGTCCTTATGTATATGTGAAGCTATACCTTGTAGATGCTTTGCTAATTAATATAAGTTGATTAGATGCAGGTTGTATATCTTTAACTGATGATGAAAAGTTATACCTTGACTTGCTTGGTGAGTGCTTAATCTTGTTTAGAGAATAGATATGCACATACTCAGTAATTTTAAAGTGATTTGAATAGAGTCATCACACTAGGTGGAGAGTTTAGTGCTGTTACCACTGTCTTTCTCATGCATGAGCATCACTTGCATTCGTTATTCTCATTTGCACTTGCATTCCAATAGGTGCGCCGAAGGGGGTGACGCTGTTGGAGTTCGGGAGCCTGGACCAAGAGCACCCGGCGGAGGAGGAGCAGGAGGATCCTGCAGAGCCGAACGCAGGAGGCAACTACGGCGAAGAAGAGTTAACTGAGTGCCCTAACCACGAGCCATCCACATTCGTGAAAGGCAAGCCCCGGAGCATTTTAAGTCTCCCATTCTTTATAAGATGCAATTGAGTACTTTATGTTGTTTATTGCATTAAGTATAGGAGTTGATTGGAGATACTTGCTGCATTCTATCCTATCCTTGTCCAGTATATACGTTATACCATGAATCCTATGTCCTAGGTTAGGACCGATACAAATGCTTAGCCATGCTTAGACCGGTAGAAGTCGGGTGATTTCCTGTCACCCGCGAGCTATAGGTGGTTACTCTCTGGTCATGTTGGCTATATTTGCTATCATGGAAATGAACCTGGTATTCAATTAAAGGAAGATCGGCAGGGGACAAGTGGACCCCGCCTAAGTCGGTTAAGGACTGGACGCGTTATGCGTGCTTTCTGGCCATGTTGAACGCAGCCCCGCACATAGCTGGTCGACCTGAGTGTCGTCCCGCCGGGGCCGAGTAGCTCAACTCAAGACGGGGGGCGTGGGGGCGGCCGGCAATTCGCGGGAAGCGGCATACTAGACCAAGGGCAAGCATGTCTAACTGATCCGGGCGTCGTCCTTGGGTTAGCATGGTTTGAACATCCCGACTACCGTCTTTCGGTCTTTGCCGACGTATAAACCGGACCAGCGCTGAAGTTGTACCAAGGGTTACCTAAGGTGCCTTCGCGCGGCATGTGTCGGGTGTGTGTAGGGAATACCCCCGAGCTCGCTTGAAATCGATTCAAATCGCCGTCTCTCCCGGATAGTGAGAACTTGACCAAGCCTGCGGCACCGTAGATCTCACTAAATAATGATGGTTCTAATATTGATGATGATCATGATAAAAGCTGTACTAAACTGGATATGGTTATTAATGCTTGTAATAATAAAGTGATTGTTTAGTACAGGTGCTCACTTAGTTGGTAGGCTAAAATAATGTAAGCTGCTGCTAATATAATAACATGTTCCCCTAATGATACTTACGCTTTTATGCAAAAACGAGTCAAGCCAGCTCCACCAAAGTAAGCCTTGCATGATCCTTGGTGTCTTTTATTTCTGATTTATGACGGGTAAGTCTAGCTGAGTACATTCTCGTACTCAGGGTTTATTTCCCTCTTGTTGCAGATGGTCTCCTTTACAATGGCTTCTGCAAAGTGTGTCTTCACCCCGCTGGGGATGATGATTAGATCTTGGGCAAAGATCAACTCTACTATCTTATCAAATGCTTTTGTGGGATGAACTATGAACCTGGCCTGTATTTGAACTAAATGTGTGGGTGTACTCTGATGGTTTCAAAACTATGTTGCTTTTGCTACTTCTAAACTTGTGTTGTAATGAATGGTAAGTTATGTTGGATTGTGTTCGATCTTGGTTTGTATGATTGTTGGTTTGAAATCCTTCGAGATTTCCGGACTACCGGGATTATATGGGCTCAAGAGTGAAATTAATTACTTCGGTGATTGCTTTTGCACTTGTGCTCTTATAATTTGGTCGGTTCTGTTACAGTAGCTTGTGGACCTAGCGCGTCAGTGAGTCTAGACGCAGGGGAGTGTTTTGACCGAGTGCGTGCTCATTGTGTGAGGAGGCTGCGTGAGCTGTGCGTGGTGCCGCTCGTCCGTTTCCTCCCGTTGCTGGGACTGGCCTATTCGGCTGTGGAGCCCGTGCGTCAGCCCGTGTGAGAGGAAGGGACCTGGTGACCGTTGCGTGGGAGGCTGCTGGCCGGCTGGGCTATACAGCCAGCCCCTCCCCCTTCCCTTCTCTCTCTCTTCCTCATTCTTGCAACTTGAGACCCTAAAGGAAGAACAAAGCTCTCCTCTTCTCTCTCTCTCCCCAAGGTTTTGATCTCCATTCCAAGAGAGAGTTTGAGTGCTCTAGTGCCGATCTTGTGAGCTTGAAGAGCATCTCCTCCCTCTCCTCTCCCTCTCCTAGCTTGTTGCTCATTTGAGAGAGGATTTAGGAAACCCTAGTGTTGTGCATTTGAGATTACATTTTGTGGCACTAGGTGGTGATTGCAATTGTTGATTTCTTATTTCTCTTGGTATTTACCACCACCTAGACGGTTGGAGCAGCGAGCCGAAGTTGAGCAAGCTTGGAGATTGTTCTTGGCCACTCCGGAGTTGATTGTGAGGGGTTCTTGACCTTGTCCCCGTGGGAGATCGCAAAAGGTACTCTAGTGGAATGCTTGTGACTTGTGTTGCCCTCATCTTGTGGTGGTTCTTGCGGTGCCCTTTGGAGGCTTAGTGTGGCGTCAATTAACCGTCGAATCCCAAGTGAGTGTGCCGTCACAACGAGGACGTAGCGTGTTGGCAAGCACGTGAACCTCAGGGATAAATTGGAGTCTCCCTCTCTTATGTGGATTGATCCATCGAGATCATATTTGGATTGCATTTGATTGATTGGATCATCACCTTAGTTTCTCATTGTTGATCAAGAAGGTGATTGGCTCGACATCCCGAAGGCACGGTTTGCATCCCTCGGTTCTCACCTTACAATTATATTTGTGCAAAGTAGTGTATTAGGTTGTGTAGCATAGTTGAATTGCTAAGGACCCTAATCTTAGTGTGTCTAGTGTATTAGGATTGCTAGAATTGGTTAGGTTGGCTTGCAACCCCCACTAGGCTAGCGCAACACTTGCTTCATCATTTGTTATATTAACCGGTTTTATCTAGTGCTTTGTAGAAATCTTAAATAGGTTATTCACCCCCTCTAGACATTTAGGACCTTTCAAGTGGTACCAGAGCCGAGGTCACCGTTGATTGAGGCTTAACAACTTATAGTGTGAAAATGGCTCGAGTCAACCATATCAATCATGTGGGGAAGCCACCGCACTTTAATGGTACCGGTTATGATCATTGGAAGAAAAAGATGTGTGCATACTTGAAATCACTCAATCGAAAAGTTTGGGAGGTTGTGGACAAGGACTTTGCCATGATTGATCCAGCCGACCCAACTCCAAGAGAAGAAGAGAAGCTCCAATTCAATGACATTGCAATCAACACATTCTATGAAGCACTAGAGTCAAAGGTGTTTGAGCAAATCAAAGACTTGGAGAGAGCTCATGATGTGTAGACTAGGTTGGAGGAGACCTATGAGGGCACACAAGCCGTGAAGAGTGCCAAGCTATATATTCTCAAGGACAAGCTCTCAAGTTTCAAGATGCAAGATGATAAGAGTGTGCCGAAGATGTTCCACCGCTTGCAAGTAACTGTGAATGACTTGAAGAACTTAGGGTGAGAAGGTGGACAACGCGGATTTCTCTCATAAATTCCTAAGAAACCTACCATCAAGATTTGAGTTCTTGGTCACAATGTTGGTGAGAGAAGGGTTGGACACAAAGACCTCCAACCAAGTACTGGGTGAGGTAATCACTCATGACACCTACCGTGTGGAACGAGAAGGGAACTCTCAAAAGGATGAGAAGAAAGAGAAGAAAGACAAGAAAGTGGTTGCATTCAAGGCTACTTCATCAAGAGGCAAGAAGAAGCAAAGCTCAAGCGATGATGAGGCTAGCACAAGCTCAAGTGAGGTTGATGATGAAGCAATGACTCTTCTTGTACGTAAATTTGGCAAGTTCATGAAGAAGAAGGGCTATGGTTCTAGGAAGAGAAGAGATGCAATTAAGACTAAGAGATGCTTTCGGTGCAAGAGCAAAGATCACTTCATTGCCAATTGTCCTCTCTCTAGTGATGATGATAGTGATGAGGATAAGAAGAAGAAGAAGAAAGAGAAGAAAGAGAAAGGATAAGAAGAAAAAGAAAGAGAAGAAGTTTAAGTACAAGAAGAAGAAGAAGGGGGCAATCATATTGTGTCACATGGGATAGTGATGCCTCAAGTGATAGCGATGATGAGAGTGAAGATGACAAGAAATCAAAGAAGAAGTTGCTTGCTAGTCTTGCCATCTCCAACAAGCCATCACTCTTTGATGCTCCATCGACATACTTAATGGCTAAGCCATCCAAGGTACATGTCATACCCAGTTTTAAGAATAAAACTGAATATAAAACCATATGTGTGCCCAGAGATCAATCACACACATATAGAGACAAACCACTGGAGTATCTAGCTCAGTGCCTTTATTACATCACGAATAGTACTTTATTACATAAATTTATTCAAAGTCTCAAATGAAAACAAAATAAGATAACTAGCACTCCGATAGACTCCAAAGCCACGGGGACATCAACTGGTGAAGCACAAGACTAGTAGTCCTCATCAGAGTCCTCATAGACACGATTATCTGTTACCCATCCGGGATTTTCCAAGTAATAAAAATAAACAAGCGTAAGTACATGTCGTACTTAACAAGAATAACATGGGGTTAATGAGGCTCAAAAGGCTGACACGGTTTACAGCGGTTAGCATCTTTTATCATATCTCAATTTTAGCATATGTAAATAGCAACAAGTAGCATAAATCCCAATTAAACCATATGATCATGTAAACAATGATTAAAGTATAGCAAAACAGTAAACAAGAATTTTCCATCGCACAAATCATTATTCTATAAGAAGTCCAGGCCGCTCGTGACCGTGAGCACGGCTGATATATCAGTTTTAACACTCTGCAGAGGTTGTACACTTTCACCGTGAGTCGTGATTCCCGGATGCTTGGGTTAATTACTCCCAAACTACACTTTGCCGAGGTGCATAGCAAACTATGAAGTCTTTCAAAGGTTCGCCTAACAAGTTAGAGTTTTACTTGTATGCCATTAAAAAGATGTTTGTACTCGTCCATGTCCCTAAAAGATGGCCTCATCATGGTTATCCCTGAAAATTTTTTTCTCTCTCACGCCATTCCGTTTCAAAGGGGTCCCACCATGCCAAATGACCTCGGTTGCCCCGAACATGGAAAGAGGTTAGGGCCATAGCAGGGGTTTCCGCGCGTGGCGGGCGACAAAAGCAGACATAGAATCCCCGGGCAAAGCAAATGGTTTCGCGCAGGGGTTTAAGCGGCGGGCGCGGGCAAGGGGCGGCGGGGCGAGGCGGAGCTCAAACTGGAATGCTATGGAAGGCGGAGCAAGAATCCCCTTCCAAATGGTTCACACCGCTAGGTTTCCTCGTAAACAGCGCGCAGCACAAGCGCGGCGTCGAGCAGCGCTATGCCCCCGTCGCCCGTGATAAGAGAGAGAGAACAAAAAGAGAAGAGGAGGAGTAATTCTAAAACCCCTTTTGGCACTTTCCACTTCCGTGACACCCAAACGGAGGAAAACAAACAAGAAAAAATTTTTGAAACCCGGGATAACCATGAAGAGGCCATCTTTCGGGACATGGACATGCCAACATCTTTTTAATGGCATATAAGTAAAAGGCTCAACAAGCCCCTCGACAAGCGCACATAAAATCCCCCTTCCAAATGGTTCACACCGCAAAGCAGCCACATGAGGACAGAAGCCACGCTATGCCCATCGTGTAAAGCCCCTTTTGCGCCTTTCGGTAACCTCTAACAAGCTAGAAGAGAGTCCTCATACTTGACTAAAGCCAGAGCCATATAGCCCCCACGGTTGTACTGTAAGTCCCGGGTGCTCACTTATAGATAAGTCCTTAGGGAGGACAAGAGTAAACAAGTACTCTTCCCCTTTAATTTTCCGTTGCTAAAAAGCGAGTTTTAAACCTTTTATTGCATATACCATTAATCAAGTTACAGATCATAGTGGTTATTTCTTGAGCACTAGCATAAGCTACCCAATGCATAAACCCATGGTAGTCAAGGTACAAGATACAATTGCTAGAAAATCCTTAGTGGTAAACAAGGAAGACACATGCAATATGAATTAAATGATTACGGGTGAGTGGGTAACAAGGATGATCCCATGCTATACTTGCCTTGCTCAACGAACCCTTGGTGATACGGCTCGTCAAAGTACTCCTGATCACCAGCGTATTGCTCACCGTCTATACTCCACAATAATCAACATACAATCATCCAAGCGCAATCATGCATAGCAAACAAGAGTGTAAATTAGAACAGTACACCAATATCATAAAACAAAGATAAAAAGTTTAGAAAACGAATCTACGCATCACTAGGATCACACAGACGTTTGGATCACCAAATCGGAGCTAAAACGGTGAAGTTATAGATTAAACAAGATTTTATGTAGAAAACTTATTAATTTTATTAAACAATAAAATTAAAAGTTAAAAAAACATAATTAACAGTACCATAAACATGTAGATTATTCAATTACGAATCTAACGCAACTTGAACGGATCAAATCGGAGTTGATTTGGAAAAGTTATACTCAAAATAAACCAGTGGCAAACTTGTAATTAAACTGAAAACGAATTTTGAATTTAAATTAAATAAAATCCGGTTTTAATTCAAACCGAGGACTGCGGGTTTAGATCTAGAAAAATAGAGGGTTTCTTTTGCAAAGTTGACCGCGAAGGGGTACGGGATGACGTGGGCCGCCCGATCCAATCTGGACGGCCCAGATTAAAAGAAGGGAGAGAGAGGGGGATTCCGGCCGGCGCACTGTAGCTCCGGCGGCGGCGCCATTGCCGGAACCGAGCAAAGCTCGTCGGCGTTCGCCAATCCACCGATTCCGCACGCGATTGACCGAACCGATGGCACGGGGAGATAGAGCGTGCAACGGGGGACTCACCCACGACGTCGGCAGGGACCAAGAGGGATCGGAGACGGCGGGTGATGGAGAATGGCGGACGGTGGGCTCCTGCGAGATTCGGCGAAGGTCAGAGCGTGAACCAAAGCATGAAAAAGGAAAAGAAAAGGCTTGGCGGTGTCGCAAGGTCATTGCGCAGCTCGGCCGCGAGCTTACGGCGGGCGAAACGACGGCGGAGAGACGGAATGGCGGCGGCGGCGTTCGGCTAGGGTTGCGGCGGCTGCTGTGCTTGCTGCGAAGCGTGGCGGCTGCTGCAACAGGGTGGGGTGGAGGCGGTGGTGTGCGGGGGCTCGGGTTTTATAGCCCAGGGGTCACGGCCGCGAAGGAAAGCAAGGATCCGAGCTCGGATCGAGCTCAATCGAAGAAGGAAGGCCCGGCTTCCATTTTTGGAAGGTGATCGGAGGAGGAAGAAGGAAAGCGCGGGCGGTGGCTGACCGGTGGGACCCACCTGTCGGCGCCGGCGTCAAGGAGAGAAGGGCGCCCGTGTTGGGCCTTGCCTGCTGGGCCGCGCAGAGAAAAAGAAGAAGGGGGAAGGAGGGAGAGTTGGGCCCTGCAGGCCGAAATGGAGGGAGGGAGAGTTCTACTCCTTTTCTTTTTCTTTTTCTTTTGTTTAAGCCGAATTTTGAAATACAAATTTGAATTCCTTTTTGGAAATTGAAAAAGCCACACAATACAAAAATAATTATGCACCAGCATGAATGCAAAAGGCATGTCTCTACCTTATGATGGATTTTATTTTAATAAAATTAATTATTACTCTATGTTTAATGCACTCATACAATTGCATACTAATTCAATTTCACCTATTTTGGAAAAATGCAAATTTCAGGGTGTTACAGTACAATCTGATGATGAGAGCGATAGTGAGAGTGATGATGATGGAGTACTCAAAGGAGGACCTCATTAACATGCTACGAGATGTTCACTCTTATATTGAGGAAAAGAGGAAGGAGTGTAAAGAATTGCGTAAGAGCAAGAAAGCTCTTGAGCAATCCTTTGATGAGCTCAATGCTACTCATGAGAGGCTAATGGAAGCCCATGAGAAGCTTGAGAAAGCTCACACCAAGCTTGAAAAGGCTCATTCCTCCCTCCTAGATCAAGCTAAGATTGAGGATGTCATAGACACATGCAACGTAGGAGTAACTTGTGATATTCTTGATAAAGCATTCTATACTCCTATTGTTGTTGGTCCCACTAACCCTTCTTGTAGCTCAAGCAATGCCACTTTTACTATTGGTGATGGTTTCACTTATGATGCCTCACTCATGGTGGAGAATGAGACTCTCAAGAAAGAGGTAAATGAGCTCACTCATACCTTAGGCAAGGCCTATGGTGGAGATGCCCGCTTGCTAAAGTGCTTGGGTAGCCAAAGGTTCTCCCTAAACAAAGAGGGATTGGGCTATACCCCCAAGAATGGCAAGACGGCCTTTGTTCCTCACAAGACTAGTTTTGTGAAGGGCAATGGTCGGTTTTGCTCTAGTTGCAAGCAAGTGGGGCATGTAGAGCAATATTGCAAGAACAAGAAGAACACTAACATATCCTCTATTCATTTTGATTCTTGTTATTTGCTTACCAAGGGTGCTAATGGTGTGAAGGCTAAGTTCATTGGTGCTCCCATTGTTGGCCCAACGAAGAAGGCAATTTGGATGTTCAAAAGCTTAGTGATTAACCTTGGAGGACCCAAAAAAGTTTGGGTACCTAAAAAGAATTAATTTGCTTTTGTAGGTCAATTACAAAGCCAGAGAAAGACATTGGGTGCTTGATAGTGGGTGCACTCAATATATGACTGGGGATTCTAGAATGTTCAAATCAATCTCATCAAGTGGCAATGGTGTTGATAGTATTAGTTTTGGTGACAATGGCAAAGGCAAGGTGAAAGGCTTAGGAAAGATTGCAATTACAAATGATATGTCCATCTCCAATGTGTTGCTAGTGGAATCTCTCAACTTCAATCTCTTGTCCGTGGCTCAATTGTGTGATCTTGGATTCAAATGCATATTTGGTTTTGATGATGTTGAGATAGTGAGTGTTGATGGAAGCAACTTGATATTCAAAGGCTTTAGATATGAGAATCTCTATCTTGTAGACTTCAATGCTAGTGAAGCTCAATTGACAATATGTTTGATCTCTAAATCAAGTATGGGTTGGCTATGGCATAGAAGACTTGGACATGTTGGCATGAAGCAACTCAACCGGCTTAATCAAGCATGATCTAGTTAGAGGATTGAAGGATGTGGTGTTTGAGAAAGACAAGCTATGTAGTTCATATCAAATGGGCAAACAAGTTGGCAACACTCATCCCAACAAGAGCATGATGAGCACAAGCAAAGCATTTGAGTTGTTGCATATGGATCTATTTGGACCAACCAAGTATAAGAGTATTGGTGGAAACAAATATGGATTTGTGATAGTGGATGATTACATAAGATATACTTAGGTGTTCTTTTTTGTTGATAAAAGTGAAATATTTAACACATTCAAGACATTTATCAAGAGAAGCCAAAATGAGTTTGAAACATCAATCAAGAAAGTAAGAAGTGATAATGGTAGTGAGTTCAAGAACACAAGAATTGATGAGCTATGTGATGATTTTGGAATCAAACATCAATTCTCGGCCAAGTATACACCTCAATCCAATGGGCTTGTTAAAAGAAAGAATAGGACTTTGATTGACATGACAAGATCAATATTGAGTGAATACAATATGGATCATTTATTTTGGGCCAAAGCAATTAATACCGCTAACTATTGCTCAACTAGGCTTTATTGTCATAGGCTATTGGAGAAGACACCATATGAGTTATTGAATGGTAGAAAGCCCAACATTGCATACTTTAGAGTGTTTGGATGCAAATGCTACATTCTCAAGAAGGACACTCGATTAAGCAAGTTTGAGAAAAAGTGTGATGAAGGATTCCTACTCGGTCACTCCACTACAAACAAAGCATATAGAGTTTCGAATCTCACTAATGGCATAGTTGAAGAAGTGCATGATGTTAAATTTGATGAAACTAAAGGCTCACAAGATGAAGAGGAGAATCTTGATGATGTGAGAGGAACACAATTGATACAAGACATGAAGAAAATGGATATCGGGGCATTAGGCCAACTCAAGTGGTGGATGTTGAAGATGACAAAGATCAAGTGATTACATCTCTAAATGTGCAAGATAGTAGTGTTCAAGTTCAAGCTAGTGGTTCCCAAGATCAATCTCAAGCTAGTGGTTCTCAATTGCAAGATCAAGTGGCTAGTACATCATCTCAACCAAGTGATCAAACAAGCTCAAGTGATCAAACTCATGTTCTTCAACCAACTCATATTGCAAGGGATCATCCTCTAGATCAAGTGGTTGGTGACATTAAAAGTGGTGTGCAAACAAGATCAAGATTGGCATCATTTTGTGAATACTATTCATTTGTATCATTCATAGAACCGAAGAATATAGATGAAGCTTTGATGGATTATGATTGGGTCAATGCTATGTATGAAGAGCTCAACAACTTTGAAAGAAATCAAATTTGGGAACTAGTTGAGCGTCTAAAGAACTATAATATCATTGGCACCAAGTGGGTATTCCGGAACAAGCAAGATCAAGATGGCATAGTTGTGAGAAACAAAGCAAGATTGGTGGCACAAGAATACACTCAAGTTGAAGATCTTGACTTTGGAGAAACTTATGCACCGGCTGCAAGATTAGAGGTAATTAGAATCTTACTAGCCTATGCTTGTGCCCACAACATCAAGCTATATCAAATAGATGTGAAAAGTGCTTTCTTGAATGGATTCATCAATGAGCTAGTGTATATTGAGCAACCCTCAGGATTTGAAGATGTCAAAAAGCCCAACCATGTCTATAAGTTGAAGAAGGCTCTCTATGGTTTAAAGCAAGCTCCAAGGGCATGGTATGAGAGATTGAGAGATTTCTTGCTCTCTAAAGGGTTCAAAATAGGGAAGGTTGATAATACTCTCTTTACCAAGAAGATTAGAAATAACTTGTTTATGTTGCAAATTTATATTGATGATATTATTTTTAGATCAACCAACCAAGACTTTTGTGAAGAGTTTTGAGAAATGATGGTAAAAGAGTTCGAGATGTCTATGATTGGAGAGCTTAGCTACTTTTTTAGTCTACAAATCAAGCAATTGAAGAAAGGCATATTCGTAAGTTAAAGCAAATATATCAAGGATATGTTGAAGAAGTTTAGAATGGAAGAAACCAAGTCAATTGGGACTCCAATGGGAATAAATGGTCATCTTGACTCGGATACAAGTGGCAACATGGTAGATCAAAAGTTATATCAGTCCATGATTGGAAGCTTACTCTATGTGACCGCTTCTAGGCTGGATGTCATGTTTAGTGTGTGCATGTGTGCAAGGTTTTAAGCTTCACCAAGAGAAAGTCACTTGAAGGCAACCAAGAGGATATTGAGATATCTTAAGCACACACCAAATGTTGGATTGTGGTATCCCAAGGGGTCAAACTCTGAGTTAATTGGATATTTGGACTCCGACTATACAGGACGCAAGGTGGATAGAAAGAGCACTAGTGGTACATGTCAATTGCTAGGAAGGTCACTTGTCTCATGTCATCCAAGAAACAAAATAGTATTGCACTCTCTACCGTCGAAGCCGAATACATTAGTGCGGGGAGTTATTGTGCTTAATTACTATGGATGAAGGCCACATTGAAGGACTTTGGAATTAAATTTAGACAAGTGCCATTGCTATTGACAATGAAAGTGCCGTGAAGATCACCACCAATCCGGTTCAACATTCAAGAACAAAGCACATTGACATAAGGCATCACTTCATTAGAGATCACCAAGCTAAAGGGGATATTTCTATTGAGAGTGTTGGCACCGATGATTAACTTACCGATATCTTTACTAAGCCACTTGATGAGAAGAGATTTTGCATATTGAGGAATGAATTGAATATACTTGACTTCTCAAATATGTGTTGATGCACCTCTATATATATGACATGCCTCTCCTTCAAGCAAAGCAAGGTAAAACTTGATTGACATGACATTCATACTTGATAAGGACATAGTTAGTGCATCTAGTCATTTCACATGTTTTATAGGCTCATTCATATAAATCAAATGAATTTGATGCTTATATGGTACCACTATTGTTTTGGTGCTTGATATGATCTAGTGGTGGCATATGACATGATTGTGGACTTACAATCCTAGTGTTCAATCTAAAAAATGAGCTTCAAATGTTTAACTCAACATAGACAAGATAACCATTGCAAGATGTGTGAAGAAGCTTATCTTTGGTTCAAACCGAGTTAAATATCTTTGGCAAGTGATCTAGATTGAACCAAAGTGACTAAATGATCCTCCCACTAAAATTGATTTCAAGATAACTATCTCATCCTATCTGAAATGGACATACCTTTTGTGTTAATTAATGACAAAGGGGGAGAAATAGTTACAAAGATAAAATAAAGGGGATCAATTAAAATTTTAAAGCACACAAGTAGGGGGAGCAAGCTCATGAACCTATTGCTGCATTTGAATGTGCATTCACATATGAGTTGTTGCATTGAAAGTTAAATTCAATATCCATACTTGTGTGGTGTATGCTAGAAATAAGAATTGATTGGTGATTTGAATTACTAGTATGCATAGGAAGCAGCTAGACTTATGTTCCTTCTAATTGGCATCTAGAAGCCATACCTTTATGTTGATCTTACGGGGTTTCTAGTATTTGCTTGTCTAGCTAACTTGGTGCTAAGGATGGTTGAATTATGCACTCTGACGGTATCACACTTCAAAGGTCCATTGTTTAAACCTTAGCATAAAATTTAGTAGTAGTATCTCTCCCACAACTATATTCCAACATGTGTGCAATGCTATCAAATCTAAACTCTTAGCACATATGTAGGGGGAGCTAGTACTACCAAATCGGGTTTGTATGACTTGTCCAATCTTTGCAAATGATCAAAATTGCTTGGACAAGTGGTTCAAATCAAAAATCAATTATATTTCATATCTTTGTGAAGGTTGTCATCAATTACCAAAAAGGGGGAGTTTGAAAGCTCTAGTTTGGTTTTGATAATTGATGAAACCTATATGTACTAATCTTTGTCATGAGTGATATGCAAGATAGATTGGTACACACCAAGTGATGGAGCTAGATGATAAATGGTGATGATCGAGTGCTCCATATCTTGAAAAGAAAGAGAAAACAAAATCCTATGGGCTCAAGGCAAATGTATAAAATAGAATATTTATTTTTACCGGTCAAGACGCAATAGAGTGCGTGATCGGATTTAGGATAGATAACCGTACTATAAAGAGGGGAAGTCTTTAATTGCATCGGTTATGTAGTGCCACTAAGTGTGAGATTTATTTGCATTTGCATAAACGCTTAGTGACGTGGTGAGATTAACCCTGAAAAATAATTTGTAAAAATGCTAACTTTAGTGCTCAATTTATTTGACATACTTTGGAGAAGTTAGCACTTAAATAGGGTTTAAAAGAAAAGGAGAAAGGGGGCTGTTAGCTAATTGCCGGCTTAATGTAAAATTTATTCCGGTCGTGGGCTCTCTGTTGGAGCAGCTGCTTGGGCGTTCTAATAGAGCAGGTTCCACTGGAATTATTTTTAGCCCTAGGCCTTGTTTAGTTACATGCAAGTTTTTCCACTCTCTCTTCTCACATCAATTGTTTCCCGCATATAAATAGTATTAAATATAAATAAAAAAATAACTAATTACACAGTTGGGTTGTAAATCACGAGACGAATCTTTTGAGCCTAGTTGGGCCACGATTGGACAATATTTACCACAAACAAACGAAGTACTACAGGACTTTCCAATCTCTCTCCTCTCACAAATTGTTTCCCACATGTAAATAGCATTAAATATAAATAAAAAAATAACTAATTACATAGTTGGGTTGTAAATCACGAGACGAATCTTTTGAGCCTAGTTGGGCCATAATTGGACAATATTTACCACAAACAAATGAAGTGCTACAGGACTTTACACTCTCTTTCCAACCTCCATCTAAACAAGGCCCTAGCCAAAATTTCCAGAAGAAGTGATGAGAAGCTGCTGTTGTTGTTGCTGTTGCATGTAACCGTGGGGACCGCAGGGGAGGCAATATGCTTGTGCGTGTGTCAGAGAGAGAAAAGGGGAGTGCATGCATGCATGTGTGTGTGAGACATCCTGCTATTGACTTCGTGAGAAGGAAATTAGTGTGGGGACCACCTTGCATGCTGTGAGACAGAGGGAAGGACCTGCTGCGTGTGCTATTGTCCACTCATTGGCTTGCTGCCCCTTTTCCCATTGCCTAGGCAAGCCGTTTTCTATGTGTGAGAGAGAAGCGTGTGGGGCCCGCGCTAGAGTGGGAAAAGTGCTGCTGCCGTTTTGCTTCTGCCTGCCTGCACGCGCTGTCGACTGCGGATTGGTCGCTCGATTTCTATCGAAGGAGCTTGCGCTCGGGCTGCCTGCCATGTGGGGGTGGTAGCTTGTGGACCCAGCGCGTCAGTGAGTCTAGACGTAGGGGAGTGTTTTGACCGAGCGCGTGCTTATCGCATGAGGAGGCTGCGTGAGCTGTGCGTGGTGCCGCTCGTCCGTTTCCTCCCATTGCTGGGACTGGCCTGTTCGGCTGTGGAGCCCGTGCGCCAGCCTGTGAGAGAGGAAGGGACCTGGTGACCGTTGCGTGGGAGGCTGTTGGCCGGCTGGGCTATACAGCCAGCGCCTCCCCCTTCCCTTCTCTCTCTCTTTCTCATTCTTGCAACTTGAGACCCCAAAGGAAGAACAAAGCTCTCCTCTTCTCTCTCTGTCTCCCCAAGGTTTTGATCTCCATTCCAAGAGAGAGTTTGAGTGCTGTAGTGCCGATCTTGTGAGCTTAAAGAGCATCTCCTCCCTCTCCTCTCCCTCTCCTAGCTTGTTGCTCATTTGGGAGAGGATTTGGAAAACCCTAGTGTTGTGCATTTGAGATTACATTTTGTGGCACTAGGTGGTGATTGCAATTGTTGATTTCTTATTTCTCTTGGTGGTTGCCACCACCTAGACGGTTGAGCAGCGAGCCGGAGTTGAGCAAGCTTGAAGATTGTTCTTGGTCACTCTGGAGTTGATTGTGAGGGGTTCTTGACCTTGTCCCCGCGGGAGATCGCAAAAGGTACTCTAGTGGAATGCTCGTGACTTGTGTTGCCCTCATCTTGTGGTGATTCTTGTGGTGCCCTTTGGAGGTTTGGTGTGGTGCCAATTAACCGCCGAATCCCAAGTGAGTGTGCCGTCACAACGAGGACGTAGCGTGTTGGCAAGCACGTGAACCTCGGAGATAAATTGGAGTCTCCCTCTCTTGTGTGGATTGATCCATCGAGATCATATTTGGATTGCATTTGATTGATTGGATCATCTCCTTGGTTTCTCATTGTTGATCAAGAAGGTGATTGACTCGACATCCCAAAGGCACAGTTTACATCCCTCGGTTCTCACCTTGCGATTACATTTGTACAAAGTAGTGTATTAGGTTGTGTAGCATAGTTGAATTGCTAAGGACCCTAATCTTAGTGTGCCTAGTGTATTAGAATTGCTAGAATTAGTTAGGTTGGCTTGCAACCCCACTAGGCTAGCGCAACACTTGCTTCGCCATTTGTTATACTAACCGGTTTTATCTAGTGCTTTGTAGAAATCTTAAATAGGCTATTCACCCCCTTAGCCATTTAGGACCTTTCACATCTGATCCCAACGAGTCTTCTCATCTTCACTGTTCTTGGACATGGCGTCCATAATGAACTTAGTTTGCACCGAAGGCTTAGGAGGAGCCGTGGTTGCTATGAAGGATGAAGCTATACGAAATCGATTTGGTGGAGCAGTGAGGTTCGGACTTGTCCTCCCCTATAACCCTGCTTCACCTGAGTCGCCGACTACGCCTGGAAGTGGGGCACCACCAAGGGATTTTACACAGAGTCGTACCCTGCAACCCGAGTGTGTGGGCACTTCCCCGCCGTCACCACCGCACAACAATCAGCTACGCATAGCTACGGAATTTTACACGGATACTTGTTCCGCAACCCTCGCCATGACTGATTGCTTGCAATGTATGAAGGGAGCAGAATTGATGTGCTGCTCACCAGATTATCGCCACCAAACTGTTTGTTGACGTCATCCCCCAGTCGAGTGTCGAGCCGAAGAGGAGTTGGAGGAGTGGATCCGCCGCGCCGTCAACCGAGATCCGCGCACCGATCGAATCAACCTAGAAACGGACCTATGGGAACTCCCGATAGCACCCCAAGGATGATAACGGAGCTCGATCTGCCGCCAGGAATTACAATTCTAGATCAAGGTGGTTGGATTGTTGGTTGTGCGTACCGTGAACTTGGATCGAGGCCGTAGATGTTGCTGGTAGTCGTCGCCGTGCCGGATCTGCGCTGCCATCGCGACACGGGATCTGTTGGGTAGTGGACGACGGGTAGGAGCTGGACCCGCCCGCCGCAGTTGTCGAGGATAGATGGTCTTTGATACCACTTGTAACGCCCCGTGGCCGCCGGTGATCACCAGAGATGTGAGGTAGTACAATTGGATCGCCGACTGGAAGCTCAGAGGAAAGGTTCCTCTTTGCTGAGTTTTGTATTATCTTAATTGGAATGGAAAATGTCTGAATCTCAGTAGTGCTTATTACATAGCCACTAGGGCTGAATACGTAAAATGTAAACTACGCCTTTCAAGGGTGATGGTGCCATCCCTTCTGCTACGCCTTCTACTCACTGGTCACGAGTGTTACAGCCGCTCGACCGCTCGGCCAGGGAGTGCGTGATGCAGTGGCCGTCCGGCCAGAGAAGCACGCGGCGCAGTGTCCGTCTAGCCAGGGGATCGCGTGGCGCTGCGGCTGCCGGCTAGGTGCGCTTCAGGACTCAGGAGGCGATGGGGATATTTTGGCGAGATGCTTGCTTCTCCTGTGCAGCATGCTGGATCCCACGCCTTGGCGTTTGTAGATGGCAATCTAGTGCAGTCCGTCTTCCTCGGCTCACGAGATGACGACCTCGCCTCGATCCCAGCTCGCGAGGGGAACTTTTGCAAAATGCACAAGACACAAGACTCCGACATGCCCTGCAAACAAATTCGTTGTCCAACCAGATCGAGAAGAACGCAACAACCATATTGGCGTTGGACATTGGATCCAGATTGAGAGAAAAGCAGATCGACGGTGCCTGTTGTTGGCGTATGGCGGCCGCGAGTTCGGAGCACCAACAGCAGCAGCAGCCACCCCCCATCGTGGCCACCACGAGCAGCATCGCCCCTAACCTTTGGGGCCCCTACTCCGGCGCTGGCGACTTCCCTGCAACATAGCCGGCTTACTGTTCGCGCTCGCGTTCGGCCCCACGCTCAACGCCGTCGTGCACTACCTGCTCTGTTGCGCTGGCTCTGGTGACCAGGGAAACAACAGAGGCAGTAGCATGTCAGAGGACCCAGAGAAGCCGGCCGTAGAGCTGGAGGAAACCCCGCCGCTGGGACCCAGCTGACGGGCGCCATGACTGAGTGCGCCAATCTGCCTCGCCGAGTTCGGGGACAGGGACGACGTGCGCGTCATGCCTGCCTATGTCTATGGTGTCCACACGCGCAGACGCACTGACACGAGCGCTGGCTCGCGTTGGCCACAGCAGATACAGTGAAGGGCATTGCTTGGAATCGCCGCTGCCAAAGATAAGGAGGATGCCTCCGTTAACACCATTGAGGAGTGGAGGGGCATCTCAGCCAGATCTACGGAAGGGGTGAGCAGACTGCTGGACTGGTGGATGGAGAAGTCACCGGAGAGGTAGACGGAGACGCCGTCCGCTGCCTCACGATGAATCTGTGGGATCAACCAACAATGGAGCAGGGTGAGGCGGTGTGGCCACTGAGGTGGAGGAGAGGTGCTGCCGCTGGTTGGAGGGAGAGGGCACCGCCGCTGGGTGGAGGAGAGGCGTTGCCGCCAGGTGGAATGGAGGTTGGGGCCCGGTGTGGCTCATGGGGGCAACTCCCACAGCGGCCAATGGGAGGAGGCTCGCCGCCGCCGGTAGGGAGGAGGTTGGCCCCGCTGCTGGTGGACGAGGGAGGAGAGGCCCAGTTCCTAGCATGCGTACACATGGAGAAGCGATGTGGTCCACACGAATGCAAAAATAGCCGGACACGGTAACGTCAATGTTCAACATACCTATTCTGGATATTAACATCCATCCATCCAAAACAACAGGTGGCACGAATCAAGACGATGGATAGCTATCCCCACGGGGTGGGTATCTATCACCTAGGTTAGAAAATACACACTGGGTGTAGAATAATGTTGCCGTATATATCTGTTCAGTACCTAATACTGATTGATACTGACAAATACTGACAAAAAATACTGAACAATACTGAACCACATTTAGTATCAGTCAGTAGTTCAGTATTATTCTATATTTCTAAATTTTCTTCAATATTAATCAATATTAGCTAGTATAGAATAATATTCTATACCTAGAGTGTAGAATAGCACATATATATACATATATATAATTAGTTTCGACCACTATAAACTCTATTTCTACTTTATAACCGCAGCAATGTGCGGTATATCCTATAGAACACAATAATAGTAATGGCATACTCACTCCGTCCCAGAAAGGATGACGTTTTGGGTGTTTGTGCCACAAGTTTGACTCGATTTGCAGAAAATACGTACAATATTTATATCTTCAAATAATTTTATTAAAAAACTAGATCTGAAGTTCTTTCCAATGATACTAATTATGACACTAATCGATGATATTTATTATTTATAAAAATTGCCGGCAATCGTTTCTCGGGAAGCGAGAACATTTTTTTTTTTTTTTTTTTTTTTTGACTGAGGAAGTATTTCAGATATAAAAAAAACTCCGGTCCCAACCTCTCGCGGTGAAGATCTCGTCATCCACCGTCCGCGGTCGTCTTCCAATTCCGGCGGCGGCGAGTGGGCGAGGAGGTTGACGACGCGGAGGAATAAGGAAGAGCAAGGTAGCCGCCGCCGGAGGAGGAGGAGAGATGATACTCCCGGTGGCTAAGCTCGGGACCCTGCTGCTGAAGACGATGTCGAAGCCCATCGCGACCAGGCTCAAGACGGAGGCCAGCCGCCACCCCAAGTTCCGGCAGCTAATCATCAACCTCGCCCAGGTACCCGTGCTGCGCATACCTCACTTCGCGTCGTGGTATAAACGATGTGGATTTTCCTGCTGTGTAAGGTTTGTGGTCAGGTTTATTTTAGGTCACTATAAACGGAGTGAATTTTCATGCTGTATAGGTTTTGTGGTCAGGTTTATTTTAGGTCACTGGTTCCTGTCCGACGGCCAAAGGCTACTAATGTCAAATATTCGTTACTTGTTTTTTCCCCAACAATGGTCACAAACGAATTTCCATACATATAACGAAATTACACAGTTCAAAATGTAACGACAAAGCAAAATACTACGAAGTAACGTCAAATCTTCTTACTTTTTCTTGTTTATTAGAAGCTTGTTATTTGACATTATTCAGATCGTTTTTGCTAGCTTTTACCTTGGCTGGTGCTCGTTTCTTGACTTACTGGTTAGCAGGGGAGAATCTAGATATTGCCGCTGGGGTCCGGTGGTTGGCAAACTCATAAAAATTTATAATAATCTAATGTCATCATATCATAGAGATAAATATTAATACCGATGACATATTACAAAAATTAAGCATTCATAGAGATGAAATTAGAAATTGTATAATCTGACAAAAGAAACTTTTTACAATAATGGTTACTCATAATTTCATTCTACAAGTACAATCATCTATATTCTGAAAGTGAACTATGATATCATTATTTGGAATTGCATCAAGGAATTCTAGTTTCACGAAGCTAATGACACAATGGTTAATAAATCCATCCCCAATATGATTTTGTAGAACCATCTTGATAATTTTCACTACTAAAAAACAACTTTCCACTAATGGAGTGGTTATAAAAAGAACTGGTACAAGTTTGCAGAGCCGATATACGAAAGGTATAGCAAGATGTTTGATTTCCCGCATTGCCATTGAAACCTATAACAATCCTTTCATTGCCATCTAAAACTATAGCCTCCCTCAGTGCCATCCATTTAGATTTTTGATCCCCTCATTGCCATTATCGTTATTTGGACAAACCTTACTCCCTTTATTGTAATCCATATATGTAATTTGTTCCCTTAAATGCCATTGAGAGAACAAAACACTGTCATAAGGTGTTCATTACACAGGACTAATTCCTTGAGCACTGTTAATAACAAATTTGATCACTTATTATAGTCTGTAAGTTTGATAGTATGCCGAGGCAATTTATTTTGCTGGATTAAATAAATTTAAGGTTAACTTGGTACTGTCTGTATGTTAGATATTTTTAACTTTTATCGAATTAATTTATTTTGTTGGATTATTTAAGTTTACAAGGTGTTCATAGTTTTATCTGTTTCCATTGTAACTCTTCCCGGTTAACTCTTGCATTTCTCCTTTGTCAAATATTAATATAAGATTGGCCATAATTAATATATAACCAGCTTCATTTGTGAATTAAACAAGTGAGTGTATCTAAAACATATAATGGGAACAGGTAAAGCTACGAATTTCATGTTCGAATAATAATGTTCACAAGAGTTATCAGATCAGGAAGAGTCCACATCAAGGAGGGACATTTTTTTATAAAGTACTTGGAGATGGATCACACTTTATATGAAAGGATGCGCTGTTTTTCGGACTTTAAACAGCGGATGATGCCGATTTTCTTTCTTTAATATATATCTTAGTGATTTAAATATATCTTAGAGATAAAAATAAAAAAACATAGAGGTACACATACAGGACTCAAACTAGTTCCCTTCTCACGCCATGGCAATATTTAATTAGTCTGGTCTGGCAAAATATTGCCTGAGCATACTATCAAACTCAAACTATAAAAAGTGATCAAATTTGGTTATCAGCGGTGCTTACAGAATTGGTCATGTGTAACAATCATCTTCTAAAGGTATTTTGTGTCTCATTGTCATTTAAGGGAACAAATTATCTATGTGGATGGCAATCGACTTGTTCATACAATGGTAATGGTAATGAAGGGATGAAAATTCTAAATGGATGGCAATGTGGTAAGTCTAAAATTTTCAATGGCAATGATGGAATTGTTATAGATTTCAGTGGCAATGAGAGAATTCTTCCACCATTAAGCCACCAAGTTCAGAAACAGAGCTCAATTGGGAAAATCTTGCATCAGCTCGCATATTGTACTTTGATTAGCTATCAATTGAGTCAACACAAATAAACACTAAAATAGATACTAAATAATGTGCAAGAAACCATAGTTACATGACTGGAAATCACTAAATTTCCTTACCTAGAATCTTGTTGGAACGAGCCAATGAATAGTAGAAGAAAGCTGTGAACCCAGCGAATTACTTGTTTGCTTTTGAATTTTAATTATATCAAATAACTAAAAAAACAAAATATAAGAGACTAAGAACGCGCAGGAGCCGATTAGAGGTACACATACAGGACTGGAGAAATTAATTAAACAATTGTATAACCGGGATCTAGCGCACCTTGTAGGCTCAAACAGCATCCAGACTCATGCTCATAGGATGCGCCAGGCGGCCTAGGCCGTGTGGCATGAGACGTCAACGCGAGCATGAAGCTCTACAGGCTGATGATGCCATGGCGTGAGAAGGGAACTAGAAAGCCGAAACAGCATCCAGCGCCGTCGTTGGCGAAAGGCGAGTATACAGGGCAGAGAAATTGATCTACTAGAGGTGACTTTTAATCTTCTGAACTTCTGGGCTGTTGCATTAATGTGTTGCACAATTGCAGCAGCCTGCTAGCCTCCTTGGTTAATGTTCTGGTGTTACGTAGTGGGCTTGCTATTTGCAGGCCTTAATTTTCTTGTGACTTGTGAGTTGGGCTGCCAGCTACTCGGATCAAGTACTAATTTTGTTGTGAGGGTATACGAGATTCTCGGGAAGTCGTCAGGGTCAGCTAAACCTGGCGGTTTGAAGTAGGTTTGCCCATGCTGGTTAGTATATGAGGGGCGCAATTTGAGCTCTGGGGCCATAGATTATGGACGGAGGACCTGGTCAATTTACATTTCTAAGTCTGATCTGGAAACAGCGCGTGATTGCACAAAATGTTTTTTCCTGTTTTTCTTGATGTAAGATGGTGCTTGTTGTTGGGTTAAACTGTGGTGTTCTGACGCTTGACTGCTGGATGTCAATTGTCATTCACCTGGCCTATAAACGAACCTGTCTTTCGATGGTAACTGAAAGGGGCTTTAGCCCTGAAACTCTGTAATCGTTTTTTTATTAAATGGTATGTTCCTGTAAACTAAGCAACATGTCCGTCTAATGTTCACTATTGACACAGCAAAATTTCCATCTGAATGTGCAAATTTGGAATCTGAACTGTTTGCTTCTTTCTAGAGTCCATGATTTAGATGCAGAAAATACAGAAAGAGAAACACACAATGATTGAGGTGAAAATGGCATATCTAGTGACTAGCTAATTTTCCTATAAAACATAAAACACATGAAAGAACTGCCTCAGTTTGGAGAGAGGTACCCAAACCAAAATTCTGTCATGTGGGGCTGTCACTACAACCGCAGGGGGCACAAGACCAGGGCCACAGGTCCACAGGTGTCCCCAACGCGGCGGAGGCGCACAGTCACCCAGACGGCGCCCAGCAGCGATCAAGGAGAGCAGCATGCAAGAAAGACAGAATTAGGGGGATTTATAGAGTTTAATTCCTGTCATTTAGCTTGCCATGTGCCTATATATTGGATGTATCCAGCCTCATTGAGGATTAATCAATAACAACCAAATTCCTAATCTCCCTCTCTCTCAATCTCACCTCCTTCACCATTGGGCGCTCAGGGGAACCTCTGTAGCCGTGGAGACAAACAAACAGGACCCCAATACTGATAGCAGCTCCTACAGAAGCAATTGAAGCTGTTAATATCAAAGTCAGTCCTTTCATTTTGTATTCTATTATGTAATCCCTATATAAACTCGTACATGCTTAATGGAAATTGGGTTGAGTTAGTCCTCCAATATTGTATCAGAACGGTCCACGATCCCTTCGCTTCCACTTGCCCTAGATCGTCGGACTCCCCAGACATGTCGCCGCCTCTCCTGAGGCCGTGTCGGTCGCAACCTCGTTCTCCTTCACACGGCTCTAGGGCGCCGTCTCAGCGTCGCGTCTCCTAGCCTGTCTCGCTCCTAGTGTCTGTCCCGTCGACATGAACCCTCTTGGCCTCTCGCATCCGCCTCGCAGCCGCAATCACTATGCCGCCGACCATGGAGGAGCTTCAGGAGGCTGCTGAAGTAGTCACCGCCAAGGCCTGGGCAGTTACTGTTGGAACCAAATCTCAGATTTGGGGGAAGTTTTCTGTATTAACTTAGCCAAGGAAAACCCATGGCAGGTTGGGGATACATATAGGCATCTTCTTGAGAGCCAAGCAAGGGTAAAGCAGTAATTAAGAAAGTAGACAACATATTCCTAACAGATAAGATGCTGACATAAGCACCACCTACTCCTAAGATAAGCACAAACTTAAGCTATCAATCTCCCCCCTAAGTCTTGTGCATCGCCTCCGGGTGGATTTTGGCCATCCCAATCCTGGTGCGGAGCTCCTGGAACTTGACTCGCCCAAGGGACTTGGTGAGGAAGTCAGCGAGCTGATCTGAGGTGTTGATGTAGCCGGCCTTAACGCTTCCCTCCTCCAAACAGCTGCGGATGAACTGGTACCTCACTTGGATGTGCTTGCTGCGTTCATGGAAGACGGGGTTCTTCGCCAAAGCCAAGGCAGACTTGCTGTCCACCCTCAGCTGCACCGCCTCGACTTCCTTCCCAAGGAGATCACCGAGCAAACGGGCCAGCCAAAGCGCTTGTGTGGAAGCGGTAGTGGCAGCGATGTACTCCGCCTCGCAGCTCGACAAGGCCACCACTTGCTGCTTGATGGACTGCCAGCTCACGAGACACTTGCCGAGGAAGAATAGCGTCCCGCTTGTGCTGTTGCTCGTGTCGATGTCGCCGGCGTGGTCGCTGTCGCTGTACCCAATGAAATGCACCGCTCCGGGGCACCTTGGGTAGCGTAAGCCGTAGTTGGAGGTCCCCGAGACGTAGGGCCACAGGTCCAGGATCCTCTTCACGACCATGCAAGAAAAGACAGAATTAGGGGGATTTATAGAGTTTAATTCCTGTGCTTAGCTTGCCGTGCCGGTTTGCCAGCATGAACCGATTGAATCGTAGCCCACGGCGAACGCCAAGTCCGGGCGCGCTGTGGGGATATCAAAGTCAGAGGTAACCCTATATAGACTGTAATGGAAATTGAGTTGAGTTAGTCCTCCAATATTGTATCAGAACGGTCCCCACAATGCGCCCGGTGCTGCGTCGCGTCCCCACCTCCTTTGCCGTGCTCTCCCGGCTCGGTCTTCCAAGGCTTCTTCCATGGGGGGGGTGTGAGCCCATGGGTTGCATATAGGCATCTTCTTGAGAGCCAAGGCCACCCAGCATAAGCACCACCTACGATCCGTCTTGGCGTGGCCATCCCAATCCTGGGCGGCGAGATGATGGAGCTGTCCCGTGGACCTCGATCCCTAGGTAGAAGGAGAGAAGGCCGAGGTCGCTCATCTGGAAGACGGGCTTCATCTCCGCCTTGAATGCTTCGATCTCCTCCTCCTTGGTGCCGGTGATCACCAGGTCGTCGACGTACACGCCCACCAGCAGGGCAATTGCCTCCATTGCCCCGCCGATGGAGGTCAATGGCCTCGTGAGGACTCTTTGGAACCCCATTTGCTTCGGGGTGGAGTCCAGCTTGGCGTTCCAAGCTTGCGGTGCTGCGGCCCTCGCCGCAGTCGTAGGGCCTTGCGCGCAGCGGAGGACCTTGCCCTCCTTGCCGGGGATGACGAATCCCGGCGGCTGGCGTACGTAGACCTCTTCTTTCAGGTCGCCGTTGAGGAAGGCCGACTTGACTGCCAGCCCTCCTGGGCAGCTAGCGCGAGGAGGAGCCGGACGGACTCCATCCGTGCAACGGGCGCGAAGGCGTCGTCGAAGTCGGCTCCCTCCTGCTGGACGAAGCCACAAGCCACCAGCCTCGCCTTGTGCTTGATCACCGCCCTGGCCTCGTCCTTCTTCAGCTTGAACACCCACTTAAGGGTGATAGCGCGGTGGCCAGCCGGAAGATCAGCAAGCTCCCATGTGCGGTTCCGCTCGACGAAGTCCATCTTCTCCATCGTGGCCCGCCAAGCTGCGTCTCCCTCCACCTCAGCGAAAGAGCGGGGCTCGTCATCGTCGACGGCGAGGAGTAGCTCCGCCTCGAAGTCGTGCTGAGCAAGCTCGGGGACGGGCTGCTCGCCGAGGATGTTGTCCATGGTGCAGTAGCGGAGAGGCTCGTCGTCGTAGTAGGCGTCAATGTGATCCTCGTCGTTGGACAGCGGAGTGGCGAACTCCACCGTGCGCTGCTCGTCGTGGACCGAAGCAGCTGAAGTCGATCCTGGGGAAGTGAGCACTGGTGGAGAGCGTGGTGTAGCTGGTGCAGATGGGCCCGGTGTAGGAGCACGAGGGGCTGCGATCGCCTCCGGTGTAGAAGCGCGGGGCGTGGCAGCAGGCTCCGGTGTAGGAACACGGGGCGTGGCCGGCGGTGAACTCGCCGAAGCCGATGGCGAGCGTGGTGTAGAGGTAGGAACACGGGGCGTGGCCGGCGGTGGACTAGCCTAGGAATTTTATCATTTGCTGCGTACATCTTCTTTGTCTCTTCTGGTGATTTAGTGAACCTCTATTTCCTACTCATGCAAAGAGCAAACAAAGTGCAGACTCTCATAGAAATCACTAAGTATATTGCTAATTCTTAGGAATTAGCGAGAAATAATTTAAAAGAATCTTGGGAAGTCCTTTTTGTATAATCCTGGTAACTCCCTATTTACTTTAAATAAGTTGACAACTTTAAAATTTCTGGCCTAGGAATTTTATCATTTGCAGCGTACATCTTCTTTGTCTCTTCAGATGATTTAGTGAATTTCTATTTCCTACTTCATGCAAAGAGCCAACCAAGTGCATACTCTCATAGAAATCACTAAGTATGTTGTTAAATGTTATGACTTGGTGCATGTGGATGGATGTATAAACCTTGCTCTGTAAATCATGATAACAGTATATGTATTAAAAAAAATAATTCCCAGATTGTATATTAACTATTTTCAGTACTCGCCTGAGTCACCTCATGACCTGCTATCTAGTTTTTCAAAAACAAATTGAATATTGGAATAGAAAATACCAAATAGCATGTGAATGGCAAACAGATTCCTAGTGGATTCTGATTGACTGGTTTGTTTCAATAGATCTAATATTTTTTTCGATACGGGGGGTTCCCCATTTCCATTCAGAAAGAATGGAAATACAGAGTTTGCGATCAGACATACAAGAAGCACACCCACCCAGGAGGGGGGGGGGGGGAGGGAGAGAAACAGAAAGGGGAGGGGGGGGGCAGAGGTAACATGTATTACACCTGCACTTAACCTCCAGCGCAAGAGGAAAGGATAGCCCTACATAGGGAACAAAAGAAACAAGAGTTAACTCTCTCCAGCAGAGATCGGCGAGCCCTTAACCGAGTACAGCAGTTGTGGAAATCGGATCAAAGCCGTGCCACCTATTCTTCTGGGGCGTCCTCATCACCCAGGTCTTGCGTTCCCAATTATTGACCCCTTCCTCAATTTGTTGCCTGTCCATCTCCGGAAAGAGACCTGCCCAAAACTTAATTTCTATAGGATTCTTGATCAACTTCTTATCAAAACAAGCTCGATTTCGAGCTTTCCATATGGTCCAGCATATAGCAGCCACTCCCATGCATGCATACCTTTACCCTGAGGGAACCATTTGTCCAACGAATACCAGCAATCATTAAGATCAGTAGGAATATTGCTTGCCCCAAAAATTTTGCGATGCACCCCCAAATAACTAGAGCTATAGGACAAAAGAACAAATGGTTCAACGATTCATCCATATTACAGAAATAACAACTTGGATTTTCCTTCCACTTTCTTTTAATCATATTGTCTTTCGTCAATATTGCATCATGTTCCATTAGCCACATGAAGAATTTAATCTTGGCAGGGATCTTCCCTTTCCAAATGTGCTTAAAGCAGCGGCCAAAATCATTAGCAGTAAGGGCATTGTACACTGATTTAACAGAGAAGAGGTTCTTTTTACCACCTTTCCACACAATACTATCAGGTGAATCAGACAAGATGAAGTTCTCCACATGATCCCAAATTTCATCCCAAGTGGTCTAGGATCCCTATGAAGCCACTTTCTGAAAGTAATTTTAACATCACCCGTTTTGACATCGGCTACACTAACCCCTTTTTGTTCACATAGTGTGTATAAGACTGGGGCCAGACTACTTAAGGGTTGGCTAAAAAGCTATTTATCTTCCCAGAATCTAGTACAGGCCCCATCATTGATCTGGCTGTCTCTACCTTGAAGATAGATATGTTTGACTTTCAGTAGATCACCCCATATATGAGAATCACCCAGTTTATGAGACAGTGTGAATGTCACATTTTGACAAGTATTTTCATGTTCCAACTTCCACCACCACTTGCAAAGGAGACTAATGTTAAAGAGCTCAAGATTCTTAATACCAACTCCACCTTTCTTTTTGTTTTTACATAACTTGGTCCATCTAACCAAGTGATATTTCCTTTTTGTTCCTCCTCCTTGCCAAAAGAAGGTTCAACTTGTCAATGTCCTTAATAGTTGTTTTGGGGAGCATATAAACAGACATATGGTACAGAGGAGAGTTATTCAAACTATTATCCTGTGTGCTAAAATAGAAAATCAATTCATATTGGGAGGTAGAAGTGTGTTTCGTGCACTAACCTTAAACACCTGATTGTTAGCAGAACAATTTAGAATTTCGGTTGTAGCTAGTCTGGGTTAGTGAATTCAGTTAAATAATGAAGTCAGTATGTTGTGCATGTAGATCCAGTCTATAGAGGCGAAAGATGTAGAAGCTTTCAATTTTCATAGTCATCTAAGCATTTGCATTAATCCCATGCACTAAATGGCTTATGAATTATTAAGATAAAACTCTTGAGTCTTGGACAGTACACCTTTCCACTCTAAACTTTTTGATTCGTTTGTCATCTCTGCTATTATTTGATTGTCAATTATTTAGGGAGCTTAGAAGACATATACTTCTTTTGTAGGCAAATCACCGTATCTCCACAAACATCCAAAGAAGAGTATATGGCCATTCAACTAGTGTTGAGATTCGGCCATTGAATGAGGAGAAAGCTGTTCAAGCTGCTGCAGATCTTATTGGGGAGCTCTTCGTTTTCTCGGTATTTTTTCTCTCGAAAACGCTGGAGAACTGCGCTTCATTGTATTAAGAAGAAAAAGTGGGGGAAGAATTCCCCATACAACACACACCACACCAAACCCAGATTTACACATGTGCTTGTGAAACAAAGAGGTGACCAGAAATAGGAAAAAATAGCCTTAGGAGGGAAGGGGTGGGGTGGGGGTGCCAAGAATGATAGCCCCCGAGCCCCAGCCAAAGCCCACAGCCGACACTCCTCTAAAGCAAAAACCAAAGCACCAGCTAAGTTTGGAGCAGCCCCATCAAAAACACAACTATTATGATGATTCCATAAGGTCCAGGCTCCTAGGATCACAAGAGAGTTGAAACCTTTCTTTATTACCCCAGCAGTAGCATTGCTTGATCTTTCCCATCACAAATCAAAGAATGAATCTGTAGGCTGTGGGGAAAGCTGATGGATACCAAAATGCTGAGATATAGAGAACCAGAACTGCGTAGTGAAAACACAAGAAACAAGGAGATAATTGATGGTTTCTGCCACTTGATCAAATAGAGGACACTTGTCACAATGACCGAGTAATGCTAGAGCTGGAAGGCGTAATCCGAGTAGGAGAAACGTATTCGCGATTTATGTAATGAAATGTATGACAAGTGGGCCCTTTGGGCAGCAGGCCATCGAGCCTTAAGACTCTGAATCGAAAAACATATCTTCTGAATACAGAAACAGAGCCAGAGTTGTTCTCTGCTGCTCGGCCGGATCCGGCGATCCCTTGCCTCTCTCACGTCGTCGGCACTTCGCCGGCGGCCACTGGCCTGACAACACTGCTCTGGGTGTGGTAGCCCCTGCCTTGCCAGATGATCTGCTGTCCAGCACCTATCATGTGCAACCAGCCACATAAAGAAACGGCACTTGGGTGGAGCCCAAGATTTCCAAATCCTCTCACAAGGGCCAAACTGAGTAGACCCAATGAAAAAACTTACATAAGCAGACTTGGCTGAGTACTGTTCACTAGAAGAAAAGCGCCAAATGTGAGAATCCTATATATCCGGCTGTAGCTGAAAAAACATCGATGAGATCCTTGTTTTCCATATTCATGAGTATAGAAAACAAGGAAAATATGATATGCTCATCAGAAACTGGAAACTTTGTCGAGACAAACAAGAGTGATCCAGACTCTTTTTCTAGACTTCATTTCACTAAATGTGTTATATAGTTTGGTCATTTTTTCAGTCATTTGCTAAACTTAGGCAAAAATTATGTAGTAGGTTGCTGGGACTGCTGTAATCTTTGAGGTGCAAAGAAGTGCAAGGTCAGAGGCCCGAAAGGAGGAGGCTCGTAAAAAGGAAATTGAGGTAACAGCCCTTGGATGTCCAGTTTTTTTTGTATCTCGTGGTATGTGCTGTCGCAAGTTTCTGAATTTCTTGTTTCCCTGGTACCACCTCATTTCCTAGAGAATTAAATATCTATTAGTGTATGTAATCTGGAAAATGGGGCCCACGTTTTCACATAGTTTCTTTCTGTTCAACCCAAAACTGAAAAATATCAACAAAAACTTTTGCTGTTAATCCGTCCCAATGCTTGTCAACGTTAATGGGACTGAAAAAGATGGCTTACAGGTTTTCCAAATTATCAACCATGCGTTCACAATGCTGTTTTCGCCATAACATATCAAGTTTCTATGTTTGAGAGTACAACATGAAGTTCAGTTCTCGTGGAACAAACTTGCTTTTGCTTGTTCTGTATCATATGCTCTAACAGCGATTCGAGAACCAGAAAGCAGTACTCAGTTAATATCTGCATTTCATCCTTTCAACTGATGTTCAGTTATCATGATTCACAAGGATGTTTCCATATCCTTCTGGAATAGTTAAAATCTGTAATGCTCTGTTTCATTATGCACAAATAGTACTATTAAAAAAAGGGATCCTGGAGAGGAGATTTGTGTCAACACTTTCTGTAATGTTAATGAGTTATTTTGACTAGAAGCAGCATTGTTGCATGTCAACCACATTTACATTATGGCCCATACTCCAGTTGATTTATGTCAAATGGGTTTTATACATTTTTTTTTTCTTTCGTAGCTGTGTATCAATAATTCCTAAATCTTTATGAGATTGTTACTTCTGTCATGAAGGCAATAAGGCAAAAGGAGGAACAACTGGCTCAAGATTTACTGATCTTGAAGCAGAAGCTTAGTGAGTTAGAGAAAGTTGCTAGTTCGCAAGGTCTCTCTGGATTGTTCAGGAGCAGCAGTGTGCCAGAACAAAGGCCACATGAGTAGTTTGTTTAAATGAAACAAAGCTGTTGCTTCAAGGACAAAACTCTAATTAGTTGAATCTACAACTCCGCTGCCCTGTTTCTTAAAGCTCGCACCATGTTGATTGTGTTGTCCCACAAAGCATATGGGATGATCCCATCGGATTTGAAAAACCAGAGTTCATTTTGCGAATGCTGTCAACTTGGTTCTGGCAAGTTGTACTAAATGCACAAGATATGTATGTGGCATGAGCGCATTTGTGGAAGACAGAATGTAACTCAATTCGGATGTTGTTGTAGATTCCTCTTCTATGGACCAACTCAGTTTCTCTCTCTTTGGGCTTTGAAGTTTGTTTTTTTGTTTGGTATACGAGTGGGCAGACCATTTCTGTGATTTGAATCCGTAGAAACATGGCTGAGTTGACGTTAGCACAAATGGTACAAGTGTTTGTGTTTGGTTGTATGTTCCTATAGAGCTAAGCTCACGCGGGAACATGTTTAGTTGCCTATACATAAGAGACCAGTCAAGAGGCCCCTAATGATCAACATAAGTGAAAGAAAGAAAGGTGAGGCAACTTGAGATTTTTTTGGCATTACTTATTATCACAAAGAAAAAATTCTAGATTTTTTTATTTCATATATTCAAGGCAAATCGATCCAATACCACCGTGATGGAGTTTTGAACCTTTTTTTAATATTTGTTGAAAATTTATGTATTTCTCTCTTAAGCCGTACGAGATGAAATTTTTATATACGATTCTCAGAGAAGTCATGCTAGTTACCTATCTCAATAAAATATATGATTGGTTTGAAGAACGTCTTGAGATTAATATATGATTGGTTTGAAGAACGTCTTGAGATTCATGCAATTGCGGATGGTATAACTAGTACATATATTCCTTTTTGTATTAAAATATTTTATTGTTTAGGGGAAATTACATGTACTTGTTTTCTAGTACAAGTCGCTATCGGTTTTGCTATGACTTCACTACTAACCAACTGTTACAGAGGCTTTTTCTTTTGTTCAATATATACTGCCAGAGGTCAACTTTGGTTGGTTAATCCGATCAGTTCAAATATGATGGTTTTATTGATGATCCTACATGTATTTTGTGTGTATCTCACACGTGGATTTAAAAAACCTCGTGAATTAACTTGGGTCATAAGCGTGGTTTTGGCTGTATTGACTGCATTAGTTGGTGTATGGTGACCTTCGACTTAGGAACATTGTAATGTTACCTCAAACATTATCATTGCCATTTTATCGCACACATGGATGTAAGCATCCAGCAGCTTCGTCATTTCATCTAACGTCTTTAGAGCGGTGGGCTCAACATAGCCTCACCCTGGCCATGTCGCCGGCATTACTATGCACCGCCAGATCTGGAATTCGAGGGCTGCCCATGCCACCGTACACCAAGCGGTGTCCGCTCTAATCAAGGGCAAGGGCTGACGCGCGCAGGGCCATTTGCGATGGGGCTCGGGTGGTGGAGGCAGGGAAGTAGCGCGGGGTCGTCGCGCGCGAGTGGTGCCACTGTTCCGGGTTATCGGGGAGGCACCGCGCATCGCGACGCGGGTGGCTAACGATTGGGGCTTTGTCAGTCCTGTGGCCTACCTGGTGGCGGAGGGGGTGCGGTGTGTCGGTCCTGATGACCTCGCGCTCCTATTCTGGTAGGCCATTGTCGAACGGAGATTGGAGGATGTGAGAGGAGTGGGCCTATCTAAAAGCATCTAGGCCCCTAGTTAGGGTTTCTATGATTGATAACAACCGTTGATTACTATAACTAATGTGTGTGTTTGCAGAGATGGTAGAATGTTAGGTCATGGTAATGCCAGTCAATGACTTAATGGTTTTCATGCTCCTTTATGTTGGAATCATTTCGGTTTTTAAAGGATGGTTGGGTGACACTTGGATTAGTTGTAGGACTTTATTTATTTTTCTTCTTTAGCCGTACTATTAAGGGGGTGCAAATGAGTAGCTTGATCTAGGTGAGTCTAATGGTTAGGTGTGGTGCACACTTATCAAAACTAGCACTAGGCAGATCTAGAATAGCCCTAAGGTTGATTGAAGTCGAAGCCGTTCACAAAGCGTTTAAATCGAAAATGAACAAGGACAGATTTCCTGCATCGGACGCTGGTAGGATGGTCATCGGATGCTGGCGTTAGCGTCCGGTGAGTACAAGGCGATGACAGCAGGAATAGTACACATCATCCGATGCTTAGACGATGGGCACTGTAGCAGGCGCACTGTAGGAGACTACGTCAGACGCTGCACAGTTGAGCGTCGGATGCTCAGTGTAGCAGCGGCCGCTATGCAGAGTGGTCTATACAGTGGTGCTAGGGCGTCGGACGCATCCGATGACTGGGCATCGGACATTGTCCTTTGCCTAGTACAAACCCTAACGGCTAGGCGTTTCAAACGCATCGGACACATCTGATGCCTAGCATCTGAGCGTCTGATGACCCCACAGAGACAATGATTAGAGGGTAACAGTTGGGGCTATTGGTGTGTCTTATAAATACCTTCCCAACTCCTCCATGCTGTCCCTCTTGGCCATTTGTTCAGTTGAAGCAACCATTTGAGAGCAAGGGAGAGCAAGAGCCTTGTGAGGTGATTGTGATTTGAGAATCAAGAATAAGGACCTTATTAGTGAGTAGAAATTGATAAATGTGCATCCATATTTCTCATTAGCCTTGTCTTGTTCAAGTGAGAGTTTTTGCTTGTTGCTCTTGGTGATCGACATCATCTAGATGGCTTAGTGGCCATCAAGAGCATGTGATCATCCGGTGGTGATTGTGGATGGCCCATCTCATCTTGTGAGCGGTTTTGGGGGATTCACCATGTCGGACTGACGAAGAATCATCCTGTGGAGAGCACTTGATCCTTGCGCGGATCAAGGGAGAGCTATACCCTTACGCAGGTGTTCCAATGAGGACTAGTGGAGAGTCTTTGATACCTTGAAAAAACATCGCTGTGTTCCTCTCCCTCTCTTTACTTTGAGCATTTACTTTCAAGAAATTACTTCTTGTATTTACATTGCTAGAATTGCCATGCTAGAGTAGGGTTAAAACCTAGAGTGCAAAACTTTTATGTTCTAGAGTCATAGAACACACACGTAGGCACTAGGGGTGAAATAGGCTAGCAATAGGTTATTACCGTAGCGATTAAATTTTAGAAAAGTCTAATTCACCCCCTCTTAGACATCTTGATCCTGTCAATTGGTATCAGAGCCTCGTGCTCTTGATTTAGGCTTAACCGCCTAGAGAAAAGATGTCCAGAGGTGATGGACCCCCTCCCATGTTCAATGGCGATGACTTTCCTTATTAGAAGATTCATATGGAGTCATATCTTGAGACCATTGTCGATGATATCTGGTCGACAGCCTACCAGGGGCATACCCGAGGTAGTAGATGAGATTGAGGGTGGTGAGGTGTGCGAGATCAAGAGCAAGAAGGTAACACGAGACATGAGTTTTAGATAGGTTCAGACTGTCAGGATAACATAAAACCCTAGTCCTGTTTTCTGGTTGTTGATTATAGCGTATGCCAGTGAGGGTTGATCTGTTTTAGAGGGGGTCCTTGCTCGCCTTATATAGCCGGGGGGCAGGGTTACAGGATCAATTAGATCCAATCTACCGATCGGCGTATCAATCGGCCAATCGGCAGATTAAGTTTTACAAGGTAACAAATATTCCCTACTGATCCGGGTGGATCAATCTATCATCTGATCCTTGCGGCGCACTCTAGGGGCCGCTGCGCCACTCGGCGCCGTCTTCGTGGGCTGGGCCTCGCCTAGTCGGTCGGCCTAGACCTGTTCTCCAAGGGTACCCGGGCGAGTAATCCCCACAGCTAGTCGACGAGCGCCTCGCGTGTCTCTACCCAGGTCTGGCAGGGCCCCCGAGCGCTTCCTCCGAAGCAAGCATCCTGTCCGATCGGCATCTGAGGTGGAGCTTCTGATGTTGGGCGAATCCGACCGGTCAGAGTGGTTGGCGTTGCAACGGCTGAGCGGCGTACGTGCTCGGAGCCTCTGTCGCCAGTGAGAGATGAGCCTGTGCCTCAGGCGTGTCGTGGTCGCTGCTGCGGGGAGGAGCGCATCCAGGCCCCACTTGTCAGGGAGACGTGTTGACACCTCTTAATGTTATCTCTAGCAACGGCGCCAAAAATGCATAAGTAGAGCACAGCTACTAGAATGCCAAGTTGTCATCCTCAGCATAACACCAAGAGATGTGGTATTAAATCAAACCACCATTTAGAATATAAAAATAGTATCCGCAAGCGCACAGATGAAATACCATTGTAGCATTTTTACCTGGAGTATTTACCAGTTGTCATTTATATTTTCCCAAAGGAAGGTCTACATGGCTCTCATATAAGGGTAGCGTGTTAACCTAGAGTGTAATGGATAGGCATAACCATGTCCTCACTACTCAATGCAGAGGTAAGTCACAAGATAAATGATAAGATAAGTATGTAATCATCAGTATAAACAGATAGAGACTCCTAGCTATATCATTAGGGTTGCTAGTAGAACATCAAGAGATATTCCTATGTTATTTCTAGCTACATGTCAATGCATATTATGGTTAGTGCAGTACACTTAGTAGTCATAGCTAAGGTTAGCATTATATCTATTCATAGTGTACATACTAGGGAAGTTTGAGAACATAGCATGCCCTTCCTTCGAACAAAAGCCCTACTATGCCTATAAACAGGGTTTAGACTATATAGGACTCAACAGAATTGTCACACCCACGATCTACCAAGTCCGGCCTATAGGGTGCATTCGCAGATAAACAACATATAAGCACCATGCTTACATAATATTTACCACTCACCCAACGATCAATTAGATGAGCGCTATATGAACCTATGGATAAGTATAATGTCAATATAGCTATACTAAGGATATAACCACACTAGACACAGAACAATATAACTATGAATATAAGTAGATAAGTATTCATCAATTCAATTGTAGCAATCATATAACTATACAATGAAAGAGAACAATGGCGAGAGGAGGTAAGAACTATACCAAATCTAAGCTCTTGATGGCTCCAGAATCCAAGCCTGCGCTTGCCTCCCTCTAGTTCTAATCTAGCTATCTAGGCCCTAGCTAAGGAGCTCTGATTAGGGTTTCTGGCTGATGATCAGACTTCGAATGATGAATGAATGAATGTGCCCCCTCCTGGGCGATGATCGTGAGCCATCAGATCAAACCGACATTGGCGGGCGGCTAGGATCGATCCTCCAAGGCGGTGGAGTGAACTGGGCGAACTGGGCCTCGACCGGGCCCTGGGCCAGACCGGCGGTCTAGGGTGGGACCGGCCGGTCCCACCTAGTGGCCGCTGGCCCCCCGGCTCGGCGTGGTGCCTTCTCGTCTCTTCTGGAACCTTCCTACGTTACCGCGGAGTCCGTTTTCCGTTTCCTTGTTCCGATAAGCTCTTGTGGTTGCGTGTTTTCTGGTTTACGCCTGCAGAAATAGTGAAACACCAAAACTCGTGGAATTCGGTCAGTGTAAACCCTATGTCTACTTTGGTGATCACAATTGCATCCTTTTTATGGCTAGTTGACGGTTGATTTCATACAATAATGGCTGTCAACAGTGTGAATGTCAGACTGGTTCACTCTAAGCCTGAAGGAGAATTCTTATCTGAAAGCATGTGTGTTCTTAAGAAGTTTAATATTGCAGCAACTCCTGATCCATTTAGGAGAGTAGTTTGCTAAGGGACTAGCAAAGGTTAAGCTTGGGGGAGTTGTTGACGGTTGTTAATTAACAAATCTATAGGTCAACCAAACACCAGAGAGGGTGCATTTGAGATCACCACCGTAGGAATAGGGGTTACACTAACTGAATTCTACGAGTTTTGGTGTTTCATCTTTTCTGCAGGAGAATATCAGAAAAGACGCAAACCCAGAAGCATATCAGAGCAAGGAATGCACAAACGAATGGCACGGCAACTCAAGAACACTCTAGAAGACACCAGAAGGTACCACACCGAAGGAGAGGCCGAGAGGGCCCAGGGTGGGACCGGCCGGTCCTACCCCAGACCGGTCGGTCTGCCCTAGGGCCCATCTCTGGCCCGCTTCGCCCAGGTTGCTCCACCGCCTTTGAGGAGAGATCTCAGCCGTCCACCAATGTCGGTTTGATCCGATGGTTCATGATCATCGCCTAGGGCTATAAAAGGAGGGCAGAACACCCCTGGGTGGAGAGGCCAGAAACCCTAATTCATTATTTCCTCTCTCAGAAAGAGCGAAGGGTTCCATCGATCCTCAGAGAATTAGATTAGAACTCTAATACTTCAAGTTCTAGTTAGGCATTAGCTAGTAAGGTTTCAGTAGAGTTGAGCTACGCTCAGGATTCTGGAGTCGTCATCTAGGAGGCTGGTATAGCTTTGTATCCCTCTCTTTATTATGACTTTGTTCTTAATTACTATGTTTCAGTTTATTAAGCTCCTAGTTTATTCTAGTGTTTTGCTTGATATAGTATTGATTGATGATGAACTATCTCATATAATCGTAAAGCTCTTAGCTCATTACTCGAGTGGGTTAAGTGGTAGAAATTATGTAAGCATGGTGTTTAGATATGCTCTACCTACAAATGCACCTTGTAGGCTGGGTTTGGTGGTAGACCGTGGGTGTGATATTCCTGTTGAGTCCTATGTATTCCACCATCCATTTATAAGACTAGCAGAACGTGATTGCGAAGGAGGAGCATGTTATGTTCACAAACCTCCCTAGTGATGTTCCTTGCGGGTACTTTAGAGTTATCAATATTATAGATGAAAGTAACGTACTAGAGTAGATGCAAATACTTAGTAAATTTGACACTACATAGGAATTCAATCTCTTAACTAATCTTCTATTTTTGCCTTGTTACATTAGAGATTTCTACTTCTATCTCTGAGTGATTTATCATTGCCCTACACTTATGATATATATCTAGTTGGCTTATCCCTACATAAGTATGTCCTTGTCATGTGCATTCTATCTAAGTATGTATACACATCAATATTCTCTAGCTGTCCTTTCCCACAGGATTAAATAAATTTGACAATTGGGTTAACTCCCAATAAAATGCTACAATAGTATTTTATCTGTGCGCTTGTGGATACTCAGTTATATTTAAGATAGTTGCGTGATTTAATACCATACCTCTTATGTCACTGCTGGGGATGACAACCTGATGTTATGAATGGTGACTTAAGAAGTGTCAACAACCATAAAATTAGCCACAACTCAGGAATACGCTAAACTATACTAGAAGGATCCAGAAGACACCGGAGTGAAGGGAAGAAGGAGCCACCTCTAGGTGGGGCTGACCGGCCCTACCACCTAGGCCGAGCGGCCTCCCCTTGTGGGCCCCACCTGTTATCTTCTGGAGTCTTCTTCCACTGTCTTTGAGGATCAATCTCAGCCCTACGTAAAGTCGGTTTGATCAAACGGCTGTCGTGCATCCCACCAGGCTATATAAGTAGGGCCAGACCCCCCGGAAACCCTAATCCAATTCATTCAATTCATCTCGAGTCATTTGGTGATCAAGTCATCTAGAGCTTCAAGTTCTAGTTCCTTATAGCCATCTAATTTATAGTTTAGCCTAGTTAGATCTAGAGTAGAGGAAGTCAAGTTCTTCATCGATCTTGGATTCCTGACGTTGTCAAGAAGAGAAGAGTCTGGTATTGTTCTTAAGATTTTCTTTCTTATTGTAATATCTATATTTGTATGATCATTACTAGCAACATTATTCTTCATTATTATGTTCTTGATTGCATTGTTCATTGTCTACTTTAATATGTGTAGTATAGTTAGTTTGCTATTATATTAGTTCACTGGTTCGTATAGCGTTCATCAATTCAATCGGTTGGTGAGTGACAGGTTGTGTGTAGGCATGGTGCCTAGATGCATTACTTATCTGCGAATATCTCCAGTCGTGCAGGGTAGTGAGGTAGATCGTGGGTGTGATAGATCCATTGAGTCCTTTGTAGGCCTTCCCCCGTACGGTGGATTGGTTGAGTGGGATTGTCAGGTTAAGAGCATATTTATATACATGAGATTCCTGTACTCACCTTTTCCTGTACATTGCTCCGATGTATTAGGGAACTATAGTAGTATAACTTAGCAATGATTGTTAGACATACTTGCACTGAATAAAGTAGCTTTGAATGTAGCTTGAATATTTAGAAGTTATTTCTCTATTAAATGATTAGACGATGTTAACATGTTTAGAATTGCTATGAGTGAATTAGTATTATTATGAGATGACTGATCATATATTTATCATTTATCTATTATTTATTATTTATCTTGTGACACCTTCCTGTTATTGAGGAGAGTTGACATTGGCATCTCTTATTCACTACATATATAAGTGTTATCAATACTATAGAGTAGCTTCTTAGTGCCTTTCTAGTGGTAGAATATAAATGACAACCTGGTAATACTCTAAGTAAAATGCTACAATGGTATAATTATTTGTCTGCTTGCAGAATTATTCTTAGTTTATATTCATCTTTATTTATTTCTGCCTAGTCACATAAAATGATAAGATTTAGTACCAAGGTTTATTTCTAGCTTTACAATTGGAGATAACAACCTAGTTTCACAATTGGGAGTAAGGGTAAAGAGACTAGTGGCCAGTTGCTGAAGGCAAGTTAATTAATACCAATATTTTTAGCGTTGCATGAGATAGGAATTTGAGGTTTATTACAGTGACATTAGAAATACCAACACATGACATGGTCATCATTAGCATGGCATAAGCATCATCAAGCTTAAACCCTAGTTTGCAAGTCCATCATTTCATGTGTTACTTTTAATTACATCTTACTTGTCATTGCTTGCTAATTAGTGTAATTAATCTTCATGTGTGATGCTTGACAATGTTTGGATCTAAGTGCCCAGCATTTTGAAATGTTTTAACAAAATTGATTACAAAAGATTTAGCAAAATTTAAAGCAAAAGAAAAGGAATTGGAATAATTTTCTTTTAAAAACCTTTATTCAAAAGAATTCCATAATTCAAAATTTATTTGGAATTTGACCTTGACCCCAAAATGAAAAAGGTTCAGTTTGAAATTCTCTACAACTTTCGTTTTAGGCATTTTTTTGAAAATGCTTTTCAATTGATCAAATCTGGGCATTTTGAACTATTTTGATTTAAATTCAAAATTCAAAAAAAAAGAAAACTCACCGCAATCGGGTAGGCCGCTTTCGGCCCACCTCGACCTACCGGCCCCCGCCCACCCGTGCGCTCGCGCCGTGTCGTGGCCAGGCGCTAGCGAGTGGGTCCTACGTTAGCTGCTCTGACCGGCACCACCCGCGTCGTGCCTCTGCCCTCTCTCACTCGCTCCCTCGCCTCACACACACACCCACACACACATGCGCAGCAGCATCGGCGGAGCCCCGCGGCGCCATTGCCGCCGCCATGCATCTCGCCGCCATTCCACCGCCACTACGCACGCTCTTGCATCGCTCGCGCGCACAAGCACCTCGCCGCACACTCAATCGCCGCCGTGAGCCACTCATTGGTAGCGAGCGTCGACCTCCGCCGGAGTGCACACCATGCCGCCATCCCTGCATCGCCCCTCCTCCTTCCTTCTTTTCGAGCGCAGAGGAGCCGCTAGGGTTAGCGCTAGCCTGGGCGAGCTCGGTTCGGGCCGATTGGAGCCTAGCTCCGCCGTGCCATGGCCTCACCGTCGCTCGTCGCGCTGCCGCACCGCCATGCCGCGCCGCCAGGGCTCTGGGCTGCCCAATAGGGGCAACCAACCCTCTGGCCAACTTCACTGTGAGCTCACGAAGCTCATACGCACCTCACTGCGGCCTCTCCTCGCCGGAGATGGTCGAAGCACTGTCGTGCCGCATTGCCTTGCGCCGCCACACGCCGCCGCCACCGTCCGATGACCGCCTGTGCTCGCCGGCACCACTGGGTCCCCCTTGGCGCAGGGAGCACCCTGGTGCTATCCTCGTCGTCGGTGAGCTCACTGTCGATGAGCTAGGACCGGTCAGCGTTACCTCAGCAGCTGGCTAGCTGACCGGTGGGGGTGGTTGACCACCGGGTCCCGCCTGTTAGTGAGCCTGGGTGCACTGGACCAGGTGCACTTAGCGCTAGGGTTTCAATTTTCTTTTAATTTGATTTTTCAGAAATGCTTTTAAATGTTCTAAAATTCATATCTGGTGCAAGTGTGATCCAAATTGAGTGAAGTTTGTTTTGTTAGGTTGAATTTTTAAACTCCGGTATTCAAGCTTTTCGTAGAGCAAGATTGTAATAAATTCTTAGTCATACTAAATCAAACTTCATACCATCCCTAGGCTAGATCAAGCTCTATGCGTCCCACTAAGTTTTCAAGTTTCTAGGGTGAACATTTAAACCAATAAACTTAGGTCTTAGAGAAAACTAAGTCATAAACTAGGTACAGATGAATCATAAAATAGAGCAACTATTCATCATTTCAACAAGGGAAAAACTATGCATTGCCTATTTCACATAGTAGGAGTGGAATTCATTTTATTTTATTTTTTATGGAAAGAGTTGCTAGAATGTATTACCTTTATTTGGGGGTCCTCCCCCAAGCTGGCTTGAAACCTGTATGTTAGTGAAATAACCTCTCCCAAAAGGTTTTGTACTAGACATGTATTAGGCTCAGTGGTCAAATTTTGAAGTTTGACCAAGGTAAACTTAGTATCTAAGCTCCATGCTTACATTAAAAGTTTTTGAAGATATGGTTGATCACAAAATCATATTTCAAACCAAAACATACTTGTAAAAACTTTTTGGGTTAGATTTTATTTTATAACATGGTTAGTTTCATGATCTGTTGTAAACTTTAAATTTGGTTCAATGATCAAATCTAGACAATTGCTAAGTTTAATCAAGGTAAACTTTCTAGGCTAAGCACCATGCTTGCAGATAGAAAGCTTATGAAAATATGTTGGCACAATCAACATTTTTCAAACCACATTTTTGTTTATACGTGTCAGGTTGTGTTTCTATTATTGTTATTATTATCATATTAGTTGTTAGTAGGATAACTTACCAGATTACCTTTTGGTAGAGGGCTCTCCATTTTGAGTCTGGCGAGCGGGACTCTTCTTGTCCTTAGTGTCTGAAATGGATGAAGTATTTGTGCCCGGAGAAGAAGGCACTAATGCTGGTACTTTCGGTCTCCACACCATCTTGGTTTTCTTTGGTGGTGTGATGATGGGCTTTGGAGCTTCTTTGAATTTCCACACCTTCTCATTTGCTTTTGGAGGTGTGGGATTGCATTTGTCCTCTATTGGGGTTGTCTTGATCTTCTTCTGCTCCTAACTCCCTTTGCTCTTGGTGTTCTTTAGGAGGCTACCCACTGGTAGAGGATTGATCTCTACTTCTTTTATACCCTGAGAATTTGGCTCATATTTGATCTTGATCATCTTACATTGCTCTTGTCTAGGTTAGAAATTGAATTTCTCTTCATTTCCATTAATGTTGAAGCGGATTGTTCTGGCCCCAACATCAATTTGTGCTCCTGCAATGCTGAGAAAAGGTTGTCCTAGAATGAGAGGTGACTCTTTTGTTGATTCCATGTCTAGCACTACAAAGTCGATGGGAATGAAGTATCCTCTTATTTTGACTGGGATATCCTCTGCAATCCCAGCTGGGTAGCATCTTGATGAATCTGCTAGTTGTAATTGCATTGATGTAGGTGCAAGGTGAGTGAAGTTGAGTTTGTCGAAGATGTCCTTGGGCATGACACTGACACTTGCCCCAAGGTCACAAAGGGCTGAGTCAAATTTCTGAGTCCTGATAGAGCATGTGATTGTGGGACACCTAGGGTCTTTCTTCTTTTCTGGTAAGTGGTTGAGTATAGCTGCGCTAAAATCTTTTGTTAACTTCACTTCTATGGTGGGTAATAGTCGCTTGTTGTTGATGATGTCTTTAATGTAGTTGGCGTAGGAGGGTACATGTAATACATCCATAAGTGGGACGCTTACATGTATTTTTTCTATCATCTCAACAAAGCGTATGAACTACTCATCCATAGCTCACTTCCTTTGTCTTGTGGGGAAAGGCTAGTATGAAGTATCTACGTAATCTTTTGGTGTTGTTTTCCCTGCTTTGGCTGGTTCATCTTGGTCTTCTTTTGGTACTTCTGTTTCTGGCTGTGCTTGGGTTTTTCCTGTTGTTTTGTTTGTGGGATATGGGGATCACGAGTGGACTTACCACCCCTCGTAGTCACTGCATTTACATTTTCAAGAGAGTTCTCAGGTTGCCCCGGAACCTCCCCTCTTTATTGGAAGGTAAAGCAGTAGAAATCTGAGCTAATTGGGTTTCTAGCATTTTATTAAAGCTCAATTGATTTTTAATAACAGACGAAAGATTTTCTATTTTAGTATTTAAATTTTCAAACATTTTATCATTAAATGATTACTTTTTATTTAGGTTTTCATAATTTTGGCTTGGCCTAATACAAGTCTTTCAAGGAAGGTTGATTCGAATTGTAATTTGGATTAAAATTCGAATTATCTCCTTGTTGGCGGGGTTGATTGTTCCATTCACCGTTATTCGGTTGGCGATACCCGTTGCTGCTGTTGTTGACGAAGGCAACATTTTCACGGGTTTCAGGGTAGTCATTCCTTGAATGGCCAACATTTCCACAGACTTCACATGTCATGTGTGAGTCTATGCCTGGACGTAACCCTTCATCATGGCGTCTTTTTCTTGGCCTCGTTCATCCAGTCTTTTGAGCAGAAGGCCTATTTTGGCGACAAGCATATCCGCCTCCTTGGTGGTATGTATGCCTTTCTGCTTCTGTGGTTGGGACCTTTCCTCTCCTCATCCTTGGTTGGATAGTATTTTCTCAATTAGGGCTTTTGCCTCGGTGATGGTGAGGCAGAGGAATGTTCCTCCAGCTGCAGCATCTGGATGACCCTTCGACATGAGGATTAACCCCTCATAGAAGGATTCCAGGATCATCCAATCTTCCATTCTATGGTGTGGGTATGTGTAACATTCTAAATGTTAATTAAGTACATTGCATTTGCATTAATGCATAAGCATCATTTTGCATTTAAACCACAAGCATGAGCAATTACAAGTTTCTATGTGTGCAACATACATGAGTGCTAACAATCTCAACAGTTGCTTAAAAATGTTTAGAATAATGTTTGAGCTAGGGTTTATATGCAACTTTTTGCTTAAACATGCTTACATGTGATGATGGTGCCCATTATGCTTGTTATTAAGTTGCTAAGTAGCTTAACATGTAAGTATGTGATTTATTCAGTTTTAGGGGTTAAGCCCTAAATGAAAGTTGTAGTACAAAATATATGCAACAACTTTTATTTAAGGGCCTAAGGCTAAATCCCACCCTAACCTGCTTAAACAGTGGCTCTAAATTTGAATTTGAAATAAAAATCAGCAAAGGACTTGTCCTGAAACTCAATTTTAAATTCAATGTTCAGGGCTGTGTATTGTTATTTTTCATGAATCAAAATCTAGAAACTAGTTCACCATGTGTTGGTACAATGTTTGTACTTTAATACCATGTAATTGGTTGGGTTTAGTTGCTGTTGGTTAGCCCTTAATTAATTGCTTAACATAGCTAATCAATATGTTTGGAACCTTGCTTAACTGAATGAAACTGAATGAGGGGTTGCAGTTTCTTTTTAGGGATGTTTAATAAGCTGTAGTTTGCAACCTGAGTAGAATTAGAGCTCGATCCTTTAAGCAAAGTTGTAGCACGCACATTAGAGAGGGTCAGGGTCGATTTGGTTTCCATTTTGATCACTCGAGCAGAGAGTTCGAGAGAGGAGAAGTAGGCGGTTTCAGTCGCTACAGTAGCCAGACTGTGGCAGCAGCTTCTCGTCGGCCCCAGTGCCTGCCGGCGATTGGTCACCGCTGCCACGCCTCGTCCAGGGAACAATCCGAGTCGCGCTGGTCGCAGGAGAGTGGAGAGCTCGTGCGTCGCCCATACCGCCGCCCATGCCGTTGCCAGCCGGCCGCCAGCTCGCCGCCGTTCGCCTCTCTTCCTCCCTCTGTTCACCGGCGACACGGGAACGGTTCCCCGTGCTTCACGCAAGCACAACCGTGCTCTGCCCTCCGTGTGGATGAGTTCACAAACTCTCCAGCTATCTCCCAGTGCTCGGCATCTCTACTATAGTGGTATTCTTAAATTATACTCCGTCCACCCAAAAAAACGTCCCCCGCTGAGGGTCTCCAACCATTATGTACCCCATAAAATGTACTCAGAATTCTGTTTCTATTAAAATCAAGGGCCAGAAAATATCTCTCCCAGTCATCAACCCGATCGTGAGGCCATGATCGCTCGCAGGCTTCAGCACTGAAGCCTCAGCGCGCCCGCCTGCGCCTGTGATTCAACCCGAAAAAAAAGGAAACAAATGGCTCCCAATGTCCGACTTCGCTGGTGCCGCCTCCAGCGATGCCGCTCGCGCGTGGGATCCTTCGGCCGCGTCCCTCGCCCCCAACGCTCAACTCCCACATCAGGGCGGCGCGGTGGACTTGGCGACGCGACGGACGCGGCTAGGGTTTCGCGGCCGCTGCCACGCCGATTCAGCGTTGGATCTCCAACTGTCCGGCGAGCGCGCTCAGCCGTTGAGACTGGCGAGCACCCCAGTGGCCGGTGGGCCGGCCCCCTACTCGCTTCCCCTCCCTGTCCTCCTCTGCTGCCTCCCGTCACGTTGCAGCACCCGTGCATCTTCCTCTCCGGCGTCATCTCCCTCCACCGCCATGGCCGCCGGCTTCGAGGAGCCGAGGCTGGCCGCTCGATGTGCCGCTGCTTCAACACCGGCCGCTTGAGCGCGGCGTCTCCATCTCGGCCGCACGAGCAGCCCGCCCGCTACGCGATCTGCACCCACCGCGCGATCTACACCCACCGCTAGCTTGCAGGCCCTGCAGCTCTAGCAATCTCGAACATGTGGCAGGGTAGGCAGCGACAGGTTCTGAGGAAGGTTAGTGTTGTTTGCCTGTCTCCCACCTGTACGTGCATCAAAATCTCTAAATGCCCCTGCTGCCAGCCCGTGGTTCCATCCAATGGAGCTGCCCCAAGGAAAATCTGTAAATGCCATATGTTTTTTTGGCAGATGGGGGATAATTGAGATGAGTTTAATGACCATCTTGTTGCTGAAGGAGACTGGCAAAGCCTTGTGCTACACCCAGCACTCTGAGGTGCTCTGCATCCATCCAATCATCAAATGATGTCTTCACTGTACCAACTACCAACTGAGAGCGATCACATATTTTATATATTTCTATTCCTGCTAATTTTAGTTTGAACCATACAGGATGATTTGAGGGAACTTCAACTGAATCCTCTGCTCATGGGAGGCGTCCTGTCAAAACTGCTAGAGCCCTAGGAAAATCATTGTTTGACAATGCAAAGAGCTTGTAAGACCAATTAGGCAGCTTATTTTCATTTGTGGCCAGAACAAAACGCTAAGCTCTATCTGCAGGCACTTGAATGGAAAATAACAGAAAATGTATAATGCACAACTTGTTGTTTTAATTATTTTCTATAGGATTCAAACCGGTAGATCTGTAGAGCAGCATATTCTAAAAATAATTGTATTTTGATTGAATGCAGTATATATGAATTAGATAGAACAGGAATCCAGTTTTTTGGCTGTGTTAGACAGAACAGGTATCCAATTTTTTCACCTTTCTATTTTTTAGTTTCTTATTTCTAATGTCCATCAATATCTTCTAACACACAATAATGCTTTCCTTAGCTATATACTAGCACAGATGTGCATTGCAGTCATCATTGTGTCTATATGCCAATTTCTTTTTTGTCACATGTTTGATTTCTCCAGGTTGTCTAACTGGATTTCACAATTTTTTTTAGTCAGCCCCTCCTAAAGGTAACATATACTCCTATGTCCTCTTTTCAGCTTGTCGGTCTACTTTGCCAAATTTTAGATCATTTAAAGTCACTGCAAGGATGGATTTCTGTTTATTTTAAGAGATTTCAAACACTAAGAGCAAGGATGTTTTTTCCCCATGTATCATTCATTCATTCTTTCCAGTTTTGGGGTGATATGGGATAAAATTGGATACTTAAAGGCAACAAAAGTGTAACCTTATCACTGAAATGGTTTTGGCTTGAAAATAACTACAAATAATGATGCACTCGCATCTCTACTAAATTAAACTTTTGAACTTAGTGAAATGGCCAGTTGGTGCCTTTCTTATTCAAATGTCGAGGAGCAACTCAACATTCAGTCATGGCTTTTATGTTTTCTTTCACTTAATTGGCTGGTCTCTTTTTGCAAGGAATTATACAATTTTTTGTTTAACAATTTAATCATATGACATCAATTTAATTGTGTTTTAACTGACTCCTGGAATCAGGGTTGACTACTATTTTATCATCTGTTCAAGTACCATGTTTAATTTCTGTTATATTTACCAGGTTCGGATTTCTAATATTACAACACCTTGTGCAGTGCTGGCACACTTCTACACTTTTGTGAGATATGCTTCTATAACATCGACAAGCAAAGTCGGATGGTTTGTTCAGTTGATATAAACAAAGGCAATTAATTCACGCTCTACTACATGGAAGAGGAAATAGCCTTTCTGGAGGTACAGTAGCAGGAATTGTGATGACTGTATTGTTTTTTATTGTTGGCTTCTGGCTGTTTGCCAAATGTTATAAGCAGAAAAAAATGAGAAAAGCCATACTACTCTCATCTACAGAGGATTCAGTCCAATTTAGTAAGGAACATACTATCTTTTTGCTCATATAAATTGTTTCATATTGGCAAATACAATAGTATGCTTCTGTCAACTTGTTATGCCTTTTTAATTAAATGCCTTTACAGGCAAGGCTTCACACAAGTTAAATGCCTTTACAGGCAAGGCTTCACACAAGCTGAGGGCATGAAGGTTGGCAGATCCATATAGAGTTCTCAGATGAAGATCTTTCCGATGCTACAAACAACTTTACTATGTATCATAAAATTGGGCAAGGGAGTTTTAGCTTTGTTTATTATGCTGAGCTTAGAGGCGAGGTGAGTTCATCATTTTCTCAGTGTGTAAATGCACTTTAGTTCAATAGACAACTAATGTCTAAGACCTCTTATAGAATTCCAATAATGACAATACTTCTATTGCCTTGGGGCTTAGTGGTAAAATCATATGGTATATTTCTGTTGACCCCTGCATCTGGTATATATTTCTGTTGCCTTGTTTTTGTCTCTCATGTTCTCTAGCAATTATTGATATAACTACCTTTGCACTAACCTCTATTTTCATTCTATTGTGAAATGATAGTACCTATTGTATGGTGGATTAATTGCTTCTCACTATATTCTCACAATATTGCATATATGCAAATTTCTTTACAGAATCACTGGACTGGCTGGAGGGAGTGGCCTAGCCTGAGCCAACGAGAGGAGCAAGTGTGGGATGAGGCGTGTGTGGTGGAGGTTGCCTTGTGCTCTCCTTTTCTAGCCACCGGCAAGCCCAAGGCGAGAGGAAGAAAAAAATATTCACTTCCATTTTACGGTAGTCGACAGATGATTAGCTGATTCTCTCCATTGTTGATATGGTCGTAGTGTACAACGTTTAAATGAACCGAGTACTTGATATATTGTGCAATTGCAGCAAACAAGTATTTTTTAGGCAAAATAGCCAATTTGGCCCCTCAACTATCATGTAAGGCTCAATTTGGCCCTTGAACTATCAAAATATCCATTTTGGCCCTCGAACTTTTGATTTCAGCTCAATCTCGTCCATTCACCACGATTGCTCACCATGTAGACATAGGGCATGCCAAAAAAAAAAAAATCAAATTTGCCCCTCTCATTTTCTTTACCTTGTGGCCCTTCACGGCGTTTGCCTTATTTTCATTTCTCTCTGTCCCTATCTTATTGATCTCTGCCCCCATCCACCCGTGGAGGCCAGGGCGGCCGTGGAGGCGCAGCTATCGGGCGAACCCTGGAGGCGCGCCGGTGGGGCGGCCGTGGAGCCGCATCCATAAACAGAGAGAAACACCGCGAGCGGCCAATAGGAAAAGAAATTAAAGAGGGGCAGAATCGTCTTTTTGCGTGTTCATTTGTCCATGTGTCCAGCAAAATAGGCAAATGGATGACATTGAGTCAAAAATCATAAGATCAGGGGCTAAAGTGGCCGTTTTGATAGTTCAGGAGCCAATTTGAACTTTCGGCGATAATTGAGGGGCCAATACGGCTATTCCGCCGATTTTTTAACTCTTCTGTTTCAGTAGTATTTTAAGCTTTAGAACAATGGTGGATTTAGCCTTTTAGTTATTTGATCTGTTTGGTTATGTGCTACCGTAGCGTTAGCACGGGCATTACACTAGTTGTCTATAAAAGCACTGCCGGCCGTCGAGCACCCCTTTTCTTCTCTCTGGCTGTCGACGACCGAGGACCCCTCACTAGTGAAATTCACCTTCGACACTCCACTATGATCCAATTAAACTTGACACTAGTTTCGCAACCTCATTGCGCACCGGTCACACCCAATCTCACTGGTTGCCATCGATTGAAGTGCCCAGATGACCGTCGTCTTCCTCACGGCCGATCAGAGCGCCGCCGTGCCGGCTCCACCGTCGACCCGGTTGCCCAGTGAGCCTCTCGCCCTAGGATTCGTCATGTTGAGTACACCAGACACCTGGATCATGATCGGCCCGTTATTTTTGTTCCGTTTGCACAGGACTTGCCGGAACGCCTCCCGCCACCGTGTTCACACCGCCGGAGACACCTTCTTCCGCGACCAACCATCTTGGTGCCCTTTCCGACGTAATTAACGTAAGCACCACAGTCGTAGTGGCCTATTGTTGATTGCCCAAGCCTTTGATTTAACTTTACTGCGCCTTAGCGACCGGAACGCACGTCGCTGGCGAGCTCAGTGCCGCCGTACCGCAGCAACCTCACCCGAGCCCGTAGGAGCTAACCAAGACTCGATTAACTTATTAGCCATGTTCATGTTGATGTGGGGGAGCCGTAGTCACCCTTGTCCGTGCCCAGGAACCGCCGGATGGCCACCGCCGTTGAGACCGTGCGCCGCCGGGCCGCCATGGCCGTCGGGAAGCTCGGCATGGTGCTCCTAAGGCCCAACCAACACCCCAGGGTGATGCGCGGGATTACCCCGAGCACGTAGATGAAGATCTCGTCGTTGGCGACCGCACCGCCAGTGAGTTATCGCCGGTCAACAGGCGTCGCCGCCACGGTCAGCGCAGAGGCACTATGCACTGAACTGGCGGGGCCCGCCTGTCAGCCACCGCCGCACTGCGTGCGCGGGAAACCCCACTGTGCACGGCTGTTTAACTTTTATTTGAAATTTCAAATAGTGCTGAGATTTGTCTTTTTTGTATAAAATTAATCTGAGCTCCAAAAATTCTAAAAATTTTTTGTGTAGCCTCCCTGTGATAGAATCTATGGGGGAAAATTATGAAACCTAGAAAAATAGCTATTTTAGTTTGATCAAAAAATTACCCATTTTAATTAATAAATAGACATTCCATGATTTTTCTAGAATAAAATATTAATCCAAAAATCATGAAAGTTAATTTGCACACATTTCATGATAGTACTAGTCTGTATAAAAAAAGTTTGAGGAAGATTTGAGAATGTTTTATAAAATTAATATTTCTAAAATTAGAAATAAAAAGAAAAAAAAAAAGGTATGATTTCATGTATGTGATATTTGGATATTCCAAATTCATATTTTGCTGTTTTAGATGCCTAGGGTACTGTTTGACCTTTAATCATTTCCAATTATATGGTGTATGCCTTATTATTTTATGTCATGTTTCTTGGGATATACAAACAAATGTGTATGCATTATATATCTTTAAAAGAAAACACTACCATGTGATACTTGTATGACTTCCCAAATTATTTTGTTTTGCCTTGGATCATAAACCCTACTAATCCTTGGCCTTTCTATTGTTTAGTAGTAACAATTTAAATCTGCTAGTTGATGAGTGATAGATGATTCCTTGTGTTAATTAAATAATTTCTTCCAGAGAAGAGATATGCACTTACTCAACGTGTTTTAAAAACAAGTGAGATATACTCTCTTTTATCTAACTCTGATAATATAGTGTTGTCATCAGAGAAAGAAAATTGCACACATGGAACCTTATGTAGTTTTCCATTTTTGCCATCAACATGATCATAGCATGACGCATCATTTCATGCTATCATCATGCATCCTACATGCATTCTTGATATTTATGCACCACATACATTCGTATAGGATCCGAGGGAGAACCTACCATCGAGTACACCATGATCGAGGAGAATCCGCAGGAGGCAGCACCCGGAGGAGGAGAAGGAACCACTGACCCACTGCCGGAGTGCCCGAACCATGGTCCCTCCACTTTCCGCTGAGGCAAGCCCCGGAGCATTCCATTAACCTATTCTATTTTTAAAATTCTCAATTGATTTACTTTATGCTTTATGATATAAGAATTGCGTGATACCGTTGTTGCATGAACACCTTGACCACTCAAATACACCTTTTTTATTCCACTAGTATTGGTAGATAGTTGATGCTTAGCCATGCTTAGATAATTAGAAGTCCGATGATTCCTGTCATCCGAAACCCGAGGTTAATACTTATGATGTCCTTAATCATATGATGGATAATCATTGGAGACCGGACGGAGATGGTGGTTTTTCGTCTGTGTCGATTAAGGACTGAGCCGTATTCTGGATCTAGGTGTGAGATTGAACGTACCTTCACATAACCGCCGAATAACTCGTTTCGACGGTGAAACTGATTAGCCTATTCGAGGTGGTTCTTGAACCGCCGATGCATTCTTTGGGACGACCGGGACAGGGGAAAGGGTACTGGTCAAGACCCCTGCGTGACTACGACTGCTACGCTAAGCGAAGCGGGCATGACTTGTGAGACGCAGTACCATAAGCTTTGCAACCGGATTCAATTCCATCTTTCTAATAGAGTGAACAGTGACTCGAGCAGGCTTTGGTCCGACTTGCGAGGGTGTGTGATACGGGCTTTACCCAGCTGGTGTAATCGATTCGAATCGCTCTCTCTCCCGGATAGTGAGAAACTCATACCTGACCGCAAAGACGTAGTTAAGAAAGAATAACTAAATGTTGAGATTAGAAGGACTATATTATGGTACCTCACTTCATAGATTTGTTTGTTATAATGTACAAGATGACGTAGTCAATGCAAAGGTAATTCTAGATAGCTAGAGTACAATTGATTGATAATACTTGAAATAAGGATCAAGTTTAGTAAGCACTTCTCCACAAAGCTTGCTAGCCAATAAACCTCCCTTTCATATTAGTCATGTATCCTTGAAACCTTTTTTTTCCCTGTCGGGTAAGTCTTGCGGAGTACAATTGAGTACTCAGAGTTTTACCCATCGTTGCAGGTGACATGCTTTATGAGGACTATTTTGTTACTTGCTTTAATCCTGTGGATGACGTGGATAAGTAAGGGCCAGTGGGCTTGGCCATATCTATAACTCTATCACCATGCTTGTAAAGGAGGCTTGAATAAAATTGGAGTTGTAAAAACACTTACGTTATTGTAGTTTGAAATAACAACTACTTTTATGTAACATATTGGAATCGGTATTGTAATAACACTCGATGTATAAATATTTCTGTCGTACTCTGTATGCTGATGTATGATATACCGGTGTATGCATGTCAACGTTATTACGAGGACAGTTATACTTAATCTCAGATGGATTGGTCGGTTCTGTCACAGTAGGCTTGAATGTAGTCTGGTAGCATGTCCCATGCTTCGAGAATGTTCTCTAGGCTGCATTGCTGGAACGACATTATCTTCCCTCTTAGGGCAGTTGTTTTGCCCAGAGGGAAGAACTTCGCAAGGAACGCCGCTGAGCACTTGGTATAGGTGTCAACAGCTTCTCGGTCCTTGTAGAACCATTGTTTCACCTTTCCTGTGAGGGAGAAGGGAAACAGGCGGAGGCTGATAGCCTCTGATGCGACGTCTTTATGATGATGGTGTTGCATAGCTCTAGGAACTGTTGGAGATGAGCGTTGGCGTCCTCACTCAGCAAGCCACATAATGTGCTCGCCTGCACTATGGTGATGAGACCGGTGTGCAGTTCAAAGTTCTTGTCACCAAGATTGACAACGAGCCTAGTGGGCACGTTTGCAACATTGGGGACAAAGTACTCGCAGAGTGACTTTCCGGCCATAACAGTGATCTCGGGTGCGGGAGTGACTGGTTCGGTTATCGGTGGAGTCCTTGAAGAAGAAATGGTATGAGATCGATTCTTTTTCAAGATGATCTCTAGATTGCTAGTGAAGTTTTTTGGCAGAGCGAACCCATTCATACACTATCTATTTTCATCCACAATAGGAGAAAACAAGAAAAGTTATCCTGTATGAACAAAGGCTACTTTTATACAAATATATTATCTAAGTTTATGTTTTCATATAAAGTCTTTCCTATCCTTCCCCGGCAAGGGCGCCAGAAATACTTGTTGATATTTCTTAACGTCATCATAGAGAATAGAGGTAGAGTCTATCCCCGGCAATGAAGCAAGAAATGCTTGGTGGCATACCTCAGTACCATATCACCAGATTTAGATCTAGCCATGCTACCAAGGTACACCTCACCAGTTATTCCCTCTGCCGCTACCAGGGATATACCACTAATGATAGTTTCAGGATAGCATGGCATGGGCATCGTGGCATACCAAGACTATTCTTACCTCAGAGAGTTACCTCGATGTATAAATATTTCCGATCCTAGTTGTAAGTTGATTTATCGAGGTCCTTCATGACTATTGACGGCCACTATTATATTAATTCAACCGTCACTAGCCAGGAAAAGGATGCAAATGTGATCACCAAAGTAGACATAGGGTTTACGCTGACCAAAGTCCACGAGTTTTGGTGTTTCACTATTTATGCAGGCGTAAACCGGAAAAGGCGCAAACATACAAGCTTATTGGAACAAGAAAACGGAAAACGGACTCCACGGCTACAGGGAAGGTTCCGTAAGAGATGAGAAGGCACCACGCCGAGCCGGGGGCCCGGAGGCCACCAGCCGACCCGCCGGTCGACCACCTCGACCGGCCGGCCAGGGGCTGGCCCCCCTCGGGTCCCGGTTCGTCCGGTTCGCTCCACCGCCTTTGAGGATCAATCCTAGCCGCCCGTCAATGTCGGTTTGATCCGATGGCTCACGATCAACGCCTAGGGCTATAAAAGGAGAGGCAACCCCCTGGGGAAGAGGCCCCATTCATTCATTCTCATTCAGAAGTCCGATCATCAGCCAGAAACCCTAATCAGAGCTCCTTAGCTAGGGCCTAGATAGCTAGATTAGAACTAGAGGGAAGCAAGCGCAGGCTTGGATTCCGGAGCCATCAAGAGCTTAGATTTGGTATAGTTCTTACCTCCTCTCGCCTTTGTTCTCTTTCATTGTATAGTTATATGATTGCTACAATTGAATTGATGAATTCTTATTTACTTATATTTATAGTTATTATGTTCTTTGTCTATTGTGGTTACATGCTTAGTATAGCTAGATTAACATCATGTTTATCTATAGGTTCGTATAGCACTCATCTAATTGATTGTTGGGTGAGTGATAAACATTGTGTAAGCATGGTGCTTATACGTTGTTTATCTGTGAATACACCCTATAGGCCGGGTTTGGTAGATCGTGGGTGTGACATTCCTGTTGAGTTCTATGTAATCCGAACCCTGTTTATAGGCACAGTAGTGCATTTTATATGACGGAAGGGCGAGCTATGTTCTCAAACCTCCTTAGTATGTCCACTATGAATAAATGTAATGCTAACCTTAGCCATGATTACTAGGTGTATTGCACTAACCATAATATACTTTGACATGTAGCTAGGAATAACCCAGGAATATCTCTTGATGTTCTACTAGCAACCCTAATGATATAGCTAGGAGTCTCTATCTGTTTATGCTGATAATTATACACTTATCTTATCATTTATCTTGTGACTTACCCCTGCATTGAGTAGCGAGGACATGGTTATGCCTATTCGTTACACTTTAGGTCAACACACTACCTTTACACAGCCATGTAGACCTTCCTTTGGGAAAATATAAATGACAACCCATAATACTCTGGGTAAAATCCTACAATGGTATTTGATCTGTGCGCTTGCGGATACATTTCTATATTCTAGATGATGGCATGATTTAATACCACACCTCTTGGTGTTATGCTGGGGATGACAACTTGGCATTCTAGTGGCGGTGCGCTACTCTAGCATTTTTGGCGCTGTTATTAGAGATAACATTAAGAGGTGTCAACAAGCATTTTTGGCGCTGTTGCCGGGGAAGGCAATTGGCAATTAAAAAGGATAGCGATAGACCTAACAAACTAATAAGATAGAGGAAACCATAGACCCTACTCAATGCAGGCTTACCCTTGTGTTTTCTATCTTTGTGAAATCTTACGCAGGGTAATGAATGAGTGGTTTCGATCTGCCAGATAATTACATTAAAAATCTAGAGAAACTCTTTCAAAGAAAGAAATTCCAGCAAGTGAGGGACATCTTTGAATCTCCATCAAGGACACCTACTGCTGAGGTTCGTTCTTTGGAGGAGCAAGCTCCTACAAGAGAAGAAGAAGAAGAGCAACAAGAGGGCAACTTAGCACCAGCTTTTGAAGAAATGGCTGATAAGTCACGGCGCGAGTTCTCCGCTCCAAACACCAACAACATCCGCACTGGACCTAATGTCGAAGTTGGGGAGAATGGATTTGAGCTCAAGCCAGCTCATATCACCATGGTGCAAGCCAACCTGTTCTGTGGGAAAGCACATGAAGATGCAAGTGCTCATCTCCAACATTTCCTAGAGATTTGCAGCACTTTCAAGCTAAAGGATATACCAAAGGATACCGTTCTGCTCCGTCTGTTCCCATTCTCACTATTGGGAAAGGCAAAGCAATGGTTCTACGCCAACAAAGACAATCATACGACTTGGGACAAGTGCTCCACAGCTTTTCTAGCAAGATTCTTTCCTATGGGCAAGATGAGTGCCCTAAGGGGGAAGATCCCGAGTTTCCAGCAACAACATGATGAGTCAGTCCCAGAGGCCTGGGAACGATTTCAAGATTACATATCTGAATGTCCTCATCATGGGATGGGAATTGGCTCCTGATGCAAACTTTCTATCATGGGCTCACCAACAGCACCCGCAATAATGTTGATGTTGCTGCTGGAGGTGCATTTATGTCACTAACCATACCACAAGCTACTGCTCTTATGGAGAAGATGGCCTCCAATCAAGATTGGAATGATGAGCGCCAGACAACCCGCAAGAGGAGTGGAGGAATGCACCAGCTCAAGGAGGTAGACATGCTATCTGCCAAGATAGATCTGCTCATGAAGAAGCTGGAAGATAAATCAAGCTAAAGATAAGATGTCATGCGCATTAATAATGCATGCATGAATTGTGAAGTATGTGGCAATATGGGACACTCAGGCAACAGCTGTCCTGAGACCCATGAGGATGTGAACTTCATCAACAACAACAACAACAATTATCGTTCTCAGAATCAAGGATGGAACCAGCAAAGGCCCAACTACCAAGGTAACTTCCAAGGTAACTTTCAAGGCAATAATTATAATAACTATGCTCAACTGCCTTTGAGAGAAGTGATCTCCAACCAAAATAAAATTGTGGAGACTTTATCTAGGAAGGTAGCATCCAATGATAAAATGCTAGAGAACATAAACATTAAAATGGATAGCTTTACCTCCACTGTTAAGAACCAGCTTAGCTTTAATAAAATGATAGAACAACAATTAGCTCAGCAGACGGCCGCTGTTCTACCGACCAACGAAGGTAAGATCCCAGGGCAACCTCTAGAGTCCGAGACCACGAATCTTGTTGATGTGTATGCAGGTTACTACGTTGAAGCATCATCAGGATGGAAGGATGACTCCATGCCACCCAAGAGGGGAGATCCAGGGAGACCTGTGATTCCCATCTCTATTGGGCAGCATGACTTCCCTGAAGTTGTCTGTGATCTAGGCGCCAGTGTCAACATCATGCCTAAGGTAATTTTTGACCAAGTCTTTCCATGGGCACCTTTGTTGTACACAGATATGTGTTTGCAGCTTGCAGACCAGACAATCAAGTACCCCAAGGGAATCTTAGATGATATGTGCATACGAATCGGGAGATCATATGTCCCTGTAGACTTTGTAGTCCTGGATACCGGCAAAGACCTCAAGAGTCTGATTATTCTTGGCCGACCATTCCTGAGCACTGCAAAGGCTATCATCTACACGGACAGTGCCAAGATTTGTTTCACCATCAAGGGCAATAAAGAGAAGTTCAGTTTCAAGAACAAGACCCTTAAAGCTCCTATAGATCCAAGAGGAGCTTACTTCCCAGTTAAGCCAACAAATGAAGGAAAAAAGAGAAATTCAAATGGGAAAAGAAGGAACCAGAACAGAAGACAAGTGAGAAAGCAAGTCCAAGTAGTCAAGGCTGTTGAGTACAAGTATGACCACCTCCTGGCTTCACCATTCCTAACCAAGAAGGAGGATCCAGGCACGCGAGCCATTGATTGCAGTATTGGACAGTGCTCATTCTACAATGCCTTCTGCGACACCAGATCAGCTGCCAACATAATGTCCAAAAAGGTATATGATTTATTATTCGATACACCCTTGTACCCTACCTATATGCAGCTGCAGCTGGCGGACAACATGACGAGATTTCTGGAGGGAGTAGCAAGAGACATCATGGTCAAGATCCAGGACCACTACGTCCTGACCGACTTCACGATACTGGACATGGGAGAAGAAGACGAGACGCCCATCATACTTGGAAGGCCGTTCCTCAGCACCACCAACGCGATCATCTACAATGGATCAGGCCAAGTCCACTTCCAATTCCCAGAGAGAAGGTACGCTGTTATTTTAAATATTATAACTCTCCTGGATTAGCAACTTTTACCCAGTCCAAGAGGAGACGTCAACGCCGAAGGAATCGCTCTCGAAAGAGCAATGTTGAGGAGGAGGAAATTAAAGAAGAGCCTACAGCACCGAAGGCACAGCCTACGAAAGTATGGAAAGAGAAGGTGACCTCCTCAACTGAGTCATCATCACCAGGAGGACCAACATTGGGGTCCCCATCCTCGGGATCCGATGAAGCACCCCAGGAGTGAGGACGACGAGAAGTCTTGTCCGGAGGACTTTAAACTCCGCACCCTTGTCATAAGGTAACAATGGTAGTTATCCATTTACTTTCATGTACTTTTTATTTCATAGTCAATTTTTATCCCTATAGAAAATCACAAAAACATTTGGAAAACCTTAAAGCCCCATGTGACAAGCTTACAGCGTAAGCTAAAGGAGTGTTCACCGTGGTGGCATAAAAATAAAATAAAAAATTAGCATACATAGATTAATTCTGTTTGAAAAAAAAATTCAAAAATAATCATTGAGCATCCTGCCATTTTGAAAGCACTGTAATAACTTTTAAAAACTTCTCACAACAACTGATCCTCGAACGGCTAACCACTAATTGTTTATCCTAATCCGTTCTATGAGTTTTGGTGTTTTGTGAGATGTTTACTGCAGGATGACTCTGAGAGCTAGTCCACCTAGGGATCATCATCTTCATCACTCAAAGTACACCTTCTTGCATACAGCTAACCACTGTGTGAAGGCATCAACTTCTTGTTGGATGAGATGAAGGTTCTTGGCTACACCAGCTCTCACAAGCATGAGCCCCATCGAGAGGACTGCTCAGCTTTAATGCTCAACCACGACAATAATCAGCTTGGGGGAAGGCATCCCCTAGGTACCCAGGTAAGTGTACCTACGCGATTATCGAGTCAGTCATAAAAATTAAAAATACCAAAAAATGTGAGCACATGAAGGTTCACCATAGTATCTATGGAAACCTAAAAATACCAAAAATATGTGGGCATATGAAGGTCCATGCTTTTTAAGAGTCCTTAGAGTCTTTTGAGTTTTATAGTTTGAGTTTTTGAAAAATGAAAAAATCAAATAAAAATATTTGTCTGTCTAGAGTCAATAAAAAGGAAGCTCTTGAGATTGAATTGAAATAATGATAAGCTGCTCTGTTACAACACCTCTGAAATGCCTAGAGTATAGACAAAAGTTTTTCTAAGTTTTAGTTTCAACTGTTTTGACATGAGAATTCGCTCTGAGCCTAAAACTTGTGGGTTGCATATGCTTGAACTAAGCCTAGGTACCTGATTGATAAGATTGAGAAAGTCTGAGCTGCTATCTATCTTGTTCTAAGTGACACTAGAGTTCTAGAGATTTATCTTTTAAAAAATACAAAAATATGATGAGTTCCTATGTGACAAAGCTTACATTCCCACCAGATCTAAACATGATGAGATAGGCTAGTTAAACTTCCACATAAATGCTACTTATCTTGCATTGAGTTCTGTCAACCTTTGTGACCCTGATGAGAAATTTGTCATGCTCTTGAATCAAGATCCACCTCCATATGCACTACTCCACACTGGAGTAGGTGCAACAACATGCCATTCCACCTACATCCATTCCAAAATTGTTTTTCTCCTACTCTGGGAGGGAACACCAAAAATATTCCATTAGGATAGCCACCCAATAAATGCTCCATGTTTCTGTGTTATCTCTCTAACACGATCAATGCCAAAAGGAGTGCTATGAGCTATGAAAAAAGATATTTGAAAAAAAGAGAAGAAGAAGGGGAGAAGAAAAGAAAGATGGACAAGTGTCCCAATGCAAAACAATGGGTACATAGATGCCCGACTCCCTGAAAAAAAAAGAAAAGAAAAAAGAGATAGCTCATAACCTCTGGCTAGTCTTCAATGTTTCAACTGAGAGAGAAGCATTCAAGGAGCTAAGTAGAATTAGGTTCCACCATATATCCACCATATCCATCCACCTATACATCTTGACTCGACTGCATGACTCGTTTCTCCATGGATCAATTGTTTGACTCAACAACATATGCATTGCAAGCTTGCCCTTTCAGTTTTATCCTTACCTATGAGCTCCACAAAAACCTTAGATATAGGATAAAAAGAAAGGCACCCATCATCACTGTCTTGGTGAGGATCTACAAATACCACATATATTGAGAGACTTGAGAGTGTCATACATGGGAAGCTCTGAGTTTTATTTAAAAACCTCTAAAAACTCCAGAATGATAGCTGATCGAGGAACTTGAGACATAGTGCTTAGATGGGATCTTTACGTCAAAGTGCTCAAGACCCAAGGAAGAGCTAATAAGCCCCACAGTCCAGGGTAATATGGGTAAGTTTGAAAGGCAACTCAGTTACTGCATAAACTTGGAGGAGAATTTCTGTCTGACTGCAGGTATATTTAGAGGGAGTTGTTCTGAGATGGCTACAGTGCTTAAACATACACATATTTTCAATAACTTTTCTAAGTTTTCTTTGCTAAGGGACTAGCAAAGGTTAAGCTTGGGGGAGTTGTTGACGGCCACTATTGTATTAATTCAACCATCAACTTGCCAGGAAAAGGATGCAAATGTGATCACCAAAGTAGACATAGGGTTTACACTGACCAAATTCCACGAGTTTTGGTGTTTCACTATTTATGCAGGCGTAAACCAGAAAAGGCGCAAACATACAAGCTTATTGGAACAAGAAAACGGAAAACAGACTCCACGGCTACATAGGAAGGTTCCAGAACAGACGAGCAGGCACCACGCCGAGCCGGAGGCCCGGAGGCCACCGGCCGCCGCGGCCCGTCGGCCCCTGGCTCCCTAGACCCTGGGGCTGGCCCCCCTCGGGTCCCGGTTTGCCCGGTTCGCTCCACCGCCTTTGAGGATCAATCCTAACCGCCCGTTAATATCGGTTTGATCCGATGGCTCACGATCAACGCCCAGGCCTATAAAAGGAGAGGCACCCACCTGGGGAAGAGGCCCCCATTCATTCATTCTCATTTAGAAGTCCGATCATCAGCCAGAAACCCTAATCAGAGCTCCTTAGTTAGGGCCTAGATAGCTAGATTAGAACTAGAGGGAGGCAAGCGCAGGCTTGGATTTCGGAGCCATCAAGAGCTTGGATTTGGTATGGTTCTTACCTCCTCTCGCCTTTGTTCTCTTTCATTGTATAGTTATATGATTGCTACAATTGAATTGATGAATTCTTATTTACTTATATTTATAGTTATTATGTTCTTTGTCTATTGTGGTTACATGCTTAGTATAGCTAGATTAACATCATGTTTATCCATAGGTTCGTATAGCACTCATCTAATTGATCGTTGGGTGAGTGATAAACATTGTGTAAGCATGGTGCTTATACGTTGTTTATCTGCGAATGCACCCTATAGGCCGGGTTTGGTAGATCGTGGGTGTGACATTCCTGTTGAGTCCTATGTAATCCGAACCCCATTTATAGGCACAGTAGGGCTTGTATACGACGGAAGGGCGAGCTATGTTCTCAAACCTCCTTAGTATGTCCATTATGAATAAATGTAATGCTAACCTTAGCCATGATTACTAGGTGTATTGCACTAACCATAATATACTTTGACATGTAGCTAGGAATAATCTAGGAATATCTCTTGATGTTCTATTAGCAACCCTAATGATATAGCTAGGAGTCTCTATCTGTTTATGCTGATGATTATACACTTATCTTATCATTTATCTTGTGACTTACCCCTGCATTGAGTAGTGAGGACATGGTTATACCTATTCGTTACACTTTAGGTCAACACACTACCTTTACACAGCCATGTAGACCTTCCTTTGGGAAAATATAAATGACAACTCGTAATACTCCGGTAAAATGCTACAATGGTATTTGATCTGTGCGCTTGCGGATACATTTCTATATTCTAGATGGTGGCATGATTTAATACCACACCTCTTGGTGTTATGCTGGGGATGACAACTTGGCATTCTAGTGGTGGTGCGCTACTCTAGCATTTTTGGCGCCGTTATTAGAGATAACATTAAGAGGTGTCAACAGTGACACTCAGCGGACTACCGGATTTATTCGAGAAGCGGTGTATGCGTGTCAATGTTTTTACGAGGACAGTTACACTTAATCTCGGATGGATTGGTCGGTTCTCATCACAAATGGGTACCGTGAGCAGGATTAAGGTTAATATCATCATCAGGGTATCTAAAAACAAAAGTTTTGGTCTTGAAAAGTTTAATTAGAAACAAAACTAGTTTTTATTTAAGATTTTGGATTTCAAAACTTCACCAGTGTCAAACCTCCAATTAAGCCCGTAGAAGGACTATCAGGTGGCTATGCTAACTCTGGGGGGTTTCATATATTGCATGTGTGTGAACCAATACCTCTACGCTCAGGTAAGAAGGTGAGTATGAATGATTATCTTATCACCCGATGACCTAAGGGTGGTGGTGACCTCATATGGAAGTATATGCACATGCATATATGAAAGTATGCAGTATAAACTGTCTTTTAAATTATATAACGACGCGCCTACGCCGAGGTAAGAGTGAGCTGCGAGAGCATGATCGGACAAACGCCGATCCAGGGGAGTGCTAGTGTGGTTACTAGATTAGTTACATGTTACACACATGTTCATATGAAGGTACTTAATTGTGGGATGTGATGATGATTCGGGTAGTTTAGTGCTACATGTATGTATACAGGGGTATGCATATATGAGGAGCATTTAAAAATTTACCGCTTTCATTGCGTGGATATACATGTCATGTGGGATTCGGGCTGAAATGAATTTTCTGTAGGTACGCTAACTACGAAAACGTGTAGTAAATCGTTTAGGTACGATAATGAGAGCACGTAGGATTGCCACCGTTTAGTATCGATTAGAAATCTATTCTTTTCTAAATCTTATGAGGGCAAGTAGAATCAAGCATGCATCATGATCATTCATTTACTCATCTTATTGCATTAATATTCTTCCCCCTACAATTTATAGAAAAGTAAAAGTTTAAATTTTAATATGATATCAATTGTTTTTGTTTTACATATGATAACAGAAAATGGAGCCACCACCATATACTGAGGAAGGCACTATGTTGGAACATTTTGGGACACCCAGTTTGCTTTGGAAGGTGTTGGAGAATTTTGGGTATACTACACCACCAATTTATCGTTGGAGACACATTCGAGTTTATGGCACATCGGGATGTGCTTTGCTTTTACATATTCCAGCTCCAAGTAGCACTTCTTCTTGGCATGAAATGAGAGTTGAAAAAGAAGGATTAAATGAGTGGGAAGCCGGGCAAGTAGCTGCTTTTGACATACTCCAGAAAATATGTCAGGAACATATGGAAGAAATAGGAACCACTCCTATGAGTCTTTTTCCACCCACCGACCCTACCAATGAGAATTGGTGTCAACGAGGGATTGCTTTGACCGATACAAGCTTGCCAAACCATAATCCTACCCTCACTATTACTACCATTGCAAACTTAGCTATCACCCAAGCTTACAAAGCTAGAGAAGTCTCCCATGATTTTTGGCGCCAAAGATATAATCTTTGCAATATAGATTTGAAGGTGACCGAAAACTTATAGGAGTCTACAAAAAATACCACCAATGTAGTGATGGATTATGCCATCCAGCATGAATTAAATATGAGCCACCAATATACCATGCTGTGGAATGAGACCATTAATTTAGAACACCAAAGAGCTACAGCTGAAGCATGTGCGAATGAAGCAGAAGCAACTAAAGATGCTGCCGTTCAAGAGCTTGCTGAGGCTACTGAGAATTTTGAGTTTGCTGAGCATAATTTACTAGAGCAAGTAGATGAAGTAAATGCAACCATCGCCAACCTCCAAGAGCAACTTAATGCGTTGCAAGTTGCGGGACCACCCGAAGCAAATGAACCGGGAGAAGTACTAGATGAATTTGAAGAAGATGAGATGGATTTTATAGAAGAACCAGAGATAGAGTTCGATGAGCAGACTGAAGTTAGTCTAGATGATGACTATCCACTAGACTTTGATGATGAATATTAGAGATGGGTTTCCTATCATGTTTGTAAAATAGAATAATCATAGAGTTGATCTTTAGTCCAGGTTTTGATCTAGTAGTTGAATTTCCCTCAGGTAATATATATAGCATGTACTAAATGTAAATTGAATGTAATATATGCAGGGCTTGAAAAAAATGATGTTCAGAAATATGGGTATATGAGAAACAAGAATGTATAATTATGATGGTGCAGTGCGAAAATTTTTATTATGCCTCTGTTTGTTGTAGAAGTTTTATTTCTCTTTAACATTTCAGTGTTGCATAATAATTGCTTTCACATTTCACCGGTACCATCATTGATTATACTCTGAATATTCGGGAAGGGGGAATGGTGGAGCTTCGGACTCCTAAATCCGCCTACTGCCGCTGACGTTTTGGCTCGCTTGTTGGGCGGACAAGCGAATATGGAAGCTGCCCTAGAGCGAATTGCCCAGAATACCACACCCGGGCGCCAACAGAACCGTGACCATGGTCCAAATGCATCCGTCACCTACAAGGAATTTTCTGGCACAAATCCACCGGTGTTCACCCAATCTGAAGAGCCGTTACAGGTGGATGAGTGGCTCAATACTATTGAGCTGAAATTCCGTCTTCTTCCCCAAATCACTGAGAGCCAGAAGGCTGAGTTTGCAGCTCAGCAATTGCATGGAGCCGCCGGGGTTTGGTGGACAAACTATCTGGCCACTTTGCCCATGACTGCACAACCCACGTGGGCAGAATTTAAGGAAGCTTTCCGTAAATCCCATATTCCTGAAGGCATCATAAGGATTAAGATGAAAGAATTTTAGAAGCTTACTTAGGGGACCAAAACTGTAACCGAGTATTCCCATGCTTTTAACCACTTGTCCAAATATGCCCCAATGCATGTGGATACACCCTAGAAGCGCATGGATTGTTTCATGCAAGGCCTATCCCTGAAGCTCCAGGATGACCTATCTCTTAACAAGTGCACTACTTATGAAGATTTAGTTAGTGATGCCATTACTCGAGAGAATGCTCATCGTCTGTACAAGGAAGACAAGAAGCGTAAGAAGCCTTCTTCTAGTGGTCTATCCCAACCACCACGTTAGACTCAGTGGACACAGAAGTCTCAGTATCGTCCACCGTATAAGCAGTTCAAGGCACCTCCGAAGCAGAAGGGACAACAAAATATTTCACGTCCGCAATTCCAACCAGGGAATGCACCCCGAAAAATTCAGGGTGGTTCCAAAGCTCCTTGTTTCAATTGCGGGCAAATTGGACATTATGCCCGAGAGTGTACTCAGCCCAAGCAGAAAAATAATTTTTAGGGCTATAAAAAGCAAGCTTCAGGAGCACGTGTTGGACGTGTTCATTATACTACTGTTGAAGAGATTCCAGAGGGTGAACCAGTGGCTGCGGGTTTTTTTTCTGTAAACCAAATTCCTGCTTTTGTCCTATTTGATTTGGGATCATCACATTCATTCATAAGTCAAGATTTTGCATACAAGCATCAATTTCAAATTAGTACGATGAAGAGTAAATTTTTAATCAACTCAGTTGGAGCCGAGACATCTAGCAACCGCATAGTTTGGGATGCACAAGTTGAGATTAGAGGGAGAAAATTTTTGACACATTTAATCGTACTACCAGATTTGAGCTTAGATGTGATTCTAGGCATAAATTGGATGAAAGAACACGGGGTAAATATGGATATACCCAATAGGATTCTCAAGCTAAATCTACCAGATGGCAATGGTACTTTCTATGTGTCACCTTCCGTAGATCCTAACTTCCAAAATTCCTTCTTTGCTACCCAAACCACAAAACTAGAAGATATCCATGTAGTATGTGAGTTTCTGGATGTATTTTCCAATGATTTGCCGGGTTTGCCACCGGAAAGAGATATTCAGTTTGTCATTGATCTTGTACCTGGCACTGCTCCTATTTCTAGAAGGCCCTATAGAATGCCACCAGACGAGTTGGTGGAATTAAAGAAACAAATACAAGAGTTGTTGATGAAGAAATTTATTAGGCCAAGTACATCTCCGTGGGGATGCCCTGCCTTGTTTGTGAAGAAAAAGGATGACACTCTGCGTATGTGTGTTGATTATCGACCACTGAACGCAGTGACCATCAAAAATAAATATCCCTTGCCTCATATTGATATCCTTTTTGACCAGTTGAGTAGGGCTAAGGTCTTCTCAAAAATCGACTTGAGATCAGGCTATCACCAGATTAGAATTCGGCCGGAATTGTCTTCCTAAAACAGCTTTTATCACCCACTATGGCCTATTTGAATACATGGTAATGTCCTTTGGTCTTACAAATGCGCCTGCCCATTTTATGTATTTGATGAACTCAGTCTTTATGTCGGAATTGGACAAGTTTGTGGTGGTATTCATTGATGACATATTGGTATACTCTGAAAACAATGAAGATCATGCCGAGCATTTGAGAATAGTTCTGACTAGACTCAGAGAGCACAAGTTGTATGCCAAGTTTAGTAAGTGTGAATTCTGGCTTCGAGAGGTCAAATTTTTAGGGCATGTATCATCTAAAGATGGTATATCAGTAAATCCAGAAAAAGTTCAGGAAGTGTTAGATTGGAAAGCACCAACTAATGTTGGAGAAATCCAAAGTTTCCTAGGGTTAGCCGGATATTACCACTGGTTTATCCCAGATTTTTCCAAGATCATTAAACCCATGACCCGGTTACTACAGAAAAATGAGAAGTTTGTGTGGACACCGGAGTGTGAAGCGGCTTTCTGCACCCTGCGGAAGTTGCTAACCACTGCTCCCGTATTAGCGCAACCGGATATAACAAAACCTTTTGATGTTTATTGCGATGCTTCGGGCATTGGTCTTGGCTGCGTCCTAATGCAGGAAGGTCGAGTCATTGCCTATGCCTCGCGACAACTTCGGAAGCATGAGGTCAATTATCCTACTCATGATTTAGAACTGGCTCCAGTAGCACATGCTTTGAAAATTTGGAGGCATTATTTGTTGGGAAAGTTGTGTCACACCTACACGGATCATAAGAGCCTTAAGTATATCTTTACTCAGCCAGAATTAAACATGAGACAAAGGAGGTGGTTGGAATTGATTAAAGATTACAATTTGGAAGTACATTACCACCCAGGAAAAGCTAATGTAGTAGCCGATGCTCTTAGTAGAAAAGCTCATTGCAACTACACGGAGTTATTCCCTGAAGAAAGTTTTAATCTCCTGCATCCAGTAGTGCTTCATAATATTGTTGTTAGTTGCAATTTAGAAAGCCAGATTATTGAAGGTCAAAAGACCGACGCTGGTTACAAGAGAAAGGGACCAGACATTTCCGAGTAGATGAGAAGGGAGTGTTATGGTTTGATGATCACTTGGTAGTTCCTAAAGATGACAAATTAAAAGAGCAAATCTTGTCCGAAGCTCATTTTTCAAATCTATCCATTCATCCTGGTAGTAGCAAAATGTATCAAGATTTGAAGCCTAAATATTGGTGGACTAAAATGAAAAAAAGAAATAGCAAGCTATGTTGCTCATTGTGATGTGTGTGGAAGAGTAAAAGCAAATCATTTGGGACCTGCTGGACAACTCCAATCCTTAGCTATTCCTGGATGGAAATAGGAAGAAATTGGTATGGATTTTATAACCGGACTTCCTAGAACACAAAAAGGTCATGACTCTATTTGGGTGGTTGTGGATCGTCTTACCAAGGTAGCACATTTCTTACCTATTAAAATTAGATATAGTGCAGAGCAATATGTAGATTTATATATTGCCCAGATCTTACGATTGCACGATGTTCCAAAGACTATCATATCTGATAGAGGGTCACAATTTATGGCACATTTTTGGGAACATCTCCATGCCTATCTTGGTACCAAATTAATTAGAAGCTCTGCCTATCATCCTCAAACCTCCGGTCAAGTTGAAAGGGTAAACCAAATTTTGGAAGATATGTTGAGAGCCTATGTACTTTCTGCTTCAGGATCTTGGGATGAATGGTTGCCTCTGGTAGAATTTTCATATAATAATAGCTACCAAGAGAGCATCAAAATGGCACCATTTGAAGCACTCTATGGTAGGAAATATAGGACCCCCTTAAACTGGGTAGAACCCGGGGAGAGGAGGTATTACGGTATTGATTTTCTAAAGCAAGCCGAAGAACGAGTCCAAAAGATCCAACAACATCTTAAAGCTGCTCAATCTCGTCAGAAAAGTTATGCTGACAAAAGACATAGGCCAATAACTTTTAATGTTGGAGACTATGTCTATTTAAAGGTTTCACCCTACAAGAGTGAACATCGATTTGGTATACAAGGGAAATTAGCTCCTCGTTATGTGGGACCATTCCAAATCTTAGCTCGCAAGGGAGAAGTGGCATATGCTTTGCAACTCCCACCACATATGAGTGCTATATTTAATGTCTTCCATGTTTCCCAATTGAAAAGAAGTCTGAGAGCACCAATGGAAGAGGTCAACTTGGATGACATTAAATTAGCATCGGATCTTACATATAAAGAAGAGCCGACTAGAGTATTGGAAGAGACCGAAAGAGTGACTCGAAGTAAGATTATAAAGTTCTATAGAATTTTGTGGAGCAACCACACCGAAGAAGATACCACTTGGGAGCGAGAGGATTTTCTTCGTACCAATTACCCAATTTTCTATGAACAATGGTAGGTCCTATAAAATCTCAGGACTAAGATTTTTGTTAGGGGGGAGGAGCTGTAACATTCTAAATATTAATTAAGTACATTGCATTTGCATTAATGCATAAGCATCATTTTGCATTTAAACCACAAGCATGAGCAATACAAGTTTCTATGTGTGCAACATACATGAGTGCTAACAATCTCAAAAGTTGCTTAAAAATATTTAGAATAATGTTTGAGCTAGGGTTTATATGTAACTTTTTGCTTAAACATGCTTACATGTGATGATGGTGCCCATTATGCTTGTTATTAAGTTGCTAAGTAGCTTAACATGTAAGTATGTGATTTATTCAGTTTCAGGGGTTAAGCCCTAAATGAAAGTTGTAGTACAAAATATATGCAACAACTTTTATTTAAGGGCCTAAGGCTAAATCCCATACTAAACTGCTCAAACAGCGGCTCTAAATTTGAATTTGAAATAAAAATCAGCAAAGGACTTTTTTTCTAAGTCCTGAAACTCAGTTTTAAATTCAATGTTCAGGGCTGTGTATTGTTATTTTTCATGAATCAAAATCTGGAAACTAGTTCACCATGTGTTGGTACAATGTTTGTACTTTAATACCATGTAATTGGTTGGGTTTAGTTGCTGTTGGTTAGCCCTTAATTAATTGCTTAACATAGCTAATCAACATGTTTGGAACCCTGCTTAACTGAATGAAACTGAATGAGGGGTTGCAGTTTCTTTTTAGGGACATTTAATAAGCTGTAGTTTGCAACCTGAGTAGAATTAGAGCTCGATCCTTTAAGCAAAGTTGTAGCACGCACATTAGAGAGGGTCGGGGTCGATTTGGTTTCCATTTTGATCACTCGAGCAGAGAGTTTGAGAGAGAAGTAGGCGGTTTCAGTCGCTACAGTAGCCAGACAGTGGCAGCAGCTTCTCGTCGGCCCCAGTGCCCGCCGGCGATTGGTCGCCGCTGCCACGCCTCGTCCAGGGAACAATCCGAGTCGCGCTGGTCGCAGGAGAGTGGAGAGCTCGTGCGTCGCCCATACCGCCGCCCATGCTTTGTTGCCGGTAGGCGCCCCACCACCGCCGTTCGCCTCTCTTCCTCCCTCTGTTCACCGGCGACACGGGAACGGTTCCCCGTGCTTCGCGCAAGCACAACCGTGCTCTGCCCTCCGCGTGGATGTGTTCACAAACTCTCCAGCTATCTCCCAGTGCTCGGCATTGTCTATAAAAGCCACTGCCGGCCGTCGAGCATCCCTTTTCTTCTCTCTGGCCGTCGACGACCGAGGACACCTCACTGGTGAAATTCGCCTTCGACACTCCACTACGATCCAATTAAACTTGACACTAGTTTTGCAACCTCCTTGCACACCGGTCACACCCAATCTCACTGGTTGCCATCGACCGAAGTGCCCAGACGACCGTCGTCTTCCTCACGGCCGATCAGAGCGCCGCCGTGCCGGCTCCACCGTCGACCCGGTTGCCCAGTGAGCCTCTCGCCCTAGGATTCGTCATGTTGAGTACACCAGACACCTGGATCATGATCGACCTGTTATTTTTGTTCCGTTTGCACAGGACTTGCTGGAACGCCTCCCGCCACAGTGTTCACACCGCCGGAGACACCTTCTTCCATGACCAACCATCTCAGTGCCCTTTCCGACGTAATTAACGTAAGCGCCACAGTCGTAGTGGCCTATTGTTGATTGCCCAAGCCTTTGATTTAACTTTACTGCGCCTTAGCGACCGAAACGCACGTCGCCGGTGAGCTCAATGCCGCCGTGCCGCAGCAACCTCATCCGAGCCCGTAGGAGCTAACCAAGACTCGATTAACTTGTTAGCCATGTTCGTGTTGATGTGGGGGAGCCGTAGTCACCCTTGTCCGTACCGAGGAACCGCCGGATGGCCACCGCCGTTGAGACTGTGCGCCGCCGTGCCGCCATGGCCGTCGGGAAGCTCGGCATGGTGCTCCTAAGGCCCAACCAACACCCCAGGGTGATGCGCGGGATCACCCCGAGCACGTAGGTGAAGACCTCGTCGCCGGCGACCTCATCGTCGGCACTGTGCACTGACCAGTGGGGCCCGCCTGTCAGCCACTACCGCACTGCGCGCGCGGGAAACCCCACTGTGCACGGCTGTTTAACTTTTATTTGAAATTTCAAATAGTGCCGAGATTTTTCTTTTTTGTATAAAATTAATCTTAGCTCCAAAAATTCTGAAAATTTTTGTGTAGCCTCCCTGTGATAGAATCTATGTGAGAAAAATATGAAACCTAGAAAAATAGCTATTTTAGTTTGATCAAAAAATTACCCCTTTTAATTAAAAATAGACATTCCATGATTTTTCTAGAATAAAATATTAATCCAAAAATCATGAAAGTTATTTTGCACACATTTCATGATAGTACCAGTCTGTATAAAAAGTTTGAGGAAGATTTGAGAATGTTTTATAAAATTAATATTTCTAAAATTAGAAATAAAAGAAAAAAAAAGGGTATGATTTCATGTATGTGATATTTGGATATTCCAAATTCATATTTTGCTGTTTTAGATGCCTAGGGTACTGTTTGACCTTTAATCATTTCCAATTATATGGTGTATGCCTTATTATTTTATGTCATGTTTCTTGGAATATACAAACAAATATGTATGCATTATATATCTTTAAAAGAAAACACTACCATGTGATACTTGTATGACTTCCTAAATTATTTTGTTTTGCCTTGGATCATAAACCCTACTAATCCTTGGCCTTTCTATTGTTTAGTAGTAACAATTTAAATCTGCTAGTTGATGAGTGATAGATGATTCCTTGTGTTAATTAAATAATTTCTTCCAGAGAAGAGATATGCACTTACTCAACGTGTTTTAAAAACAAGTGAGATATACTCCCTTTTATCTAACTCTAATAATATAGTGTTGTCATCAGAGAAAGAGAATTACACACATGGAACCTTATGTAGTTTTCCATTTTTGTCATCAATATGATCATAGCATCACGCATCATTTCATGCTATCATCACGCATCCTACATGCATTCTTGATATTTATGCACCACATACATTCATATAGGATCCGAGGGAGAACCTACCATCGAGTACACCATGATCGAGGAGAATCCACAGGAGGCAGCACCCAGAGGAGGAGAAGGAACCACTGACCCACTGCCGGAGTGCCCGAACCACGGTCCCTCCACTTTCCGCCGAGGCAAGCCCCGGAGCATTCCATTAACCTATTCTATTTTTAAAATACAATTACTTACTCTCAATTGATTTACTTTATGCATTATGATATAAGAATTGCGTGATACCGTTGTTGCATGAACACCTTGACCACTCAAATACACCTTTTTTATTCCACTAGTATTGGTAGATAGTTGATGCTTAGCCATGCTTAGATAATTAGAAGTCGGATGATTCCTGTCATCCACAACCCGAGGTTAATACTTGTGATGTCCTTAATCATATGATGGATAATCATTGGAGACCGGAGGGAGATGGTGGTTTTCCGTCTGTGTCGATTAAGGACCGAGCCGTATTCTGGATCTAGGTGTGAGATTGAACGTACCTTCACATAACCGCCGAATAACTCGTTTTGACGGTGAAACTGATTAGTCTATTCGAGGTGGTTCTTGAACCGCTGATGCATTGCTGGGACGACTAGACGGGGAAAGGGTACTGGTCAAGACCCTGCGTGACTACGGGCTACGCGCTGAGCGGGCATGACTTATGAGACGCAGTACCATGAGCTTTACAACCGGATTCAATTCCATCTTTCGAATAGAGTGACCAGTGACTCGAGCAGGCTTTGGTCTGGCTTGCGAGGGTGTGTGATACGGGCTTTACCCAGCTGGTGTAATCGATTCGAATCGCCGTCTCTCCAGGATAGTGAGAAACTCATACCTGATCGCAGAGACGTAGTTAAGAAAGAATAACTAAATGTTGAGATTAGAAGGACTATATTATGGTACCTCACTTCATAGATTTGTTTGTTATAATGTACAAGATGACGTAGTCAATGCAAAGGTAATTCTAGATAGCTAGAGTACAATTGATTGATAATACTTGAAATAAGGATCAAGTTTAGTAAGCACTTCTCCGCAAAGCTTGCTAGCCAATAAACCTCCCTTTCATATTAGTCATGTATCCTTGAAACCTTTTTTTTCCCTGTCGGGTAAGTCTTGCGGAGTACAATTGAGTACTCAGAGTTTTACCCATCGTTGCAGGTGACATGCTTTATGAGGACTATTGTGTTACTTGCTTTAATCCTGTGGATGACGTGGATGAGTAAGGGCCAGTGGGCTTGGCCATATCTATAACTCTGTCACCATGCTTGTAAAGGAGGTTTGAATAAAATTGGAGTTGTAAAAACACTTATGTTATTGTAGTTTGAAATAACAACTACTTTTATGTAACATATTGGAATCGGTATTGTAATAACACTTGATGTATAAATATTTCCATCGTACTCTGTATGCTGATGTATGATATACCTTGATCATGATCCTGGTTGTAAGTTGATTTACCGAGGTCCTTCGTGACACTCGGCGGACTACCGGATTTATTCGAGAGCGGTGTATGCATGTCAACGTTATTACGAGGACAGTTATACTTAATCTCAGATGGATTGGTCGGTTCTGTCACAGTAGGCTTGAATATAGTCTGGTAGCATGTCCCATGCTTCGAGAATGTTCTCTAGGCTGCATTGCTGGAACGACATTATCTTCCCTCTTAGGGCAGTTGTTTTGCCCAGAGGGAAGAACTTCGTAAGGAACGCCGCTGAGCACTTGGTATAGGTGTCAACAGCTTCTCGGTCCTTGTAGAACCATTGTTTCACCTTTCCTGTGAGGGAGAAGGGAAACAGGTGGAGGCGGATAGCCTCTGATGCGACGTCTTTATGATGATGGTATTGCACAGCTCCAGGAACTGTTGGAGATGAGCGTTGGCGTCCTCACTCAGCAAGCCACATAATGTGCTCGCCTGCACTATGGTGATGAGACCGGTGTGCAGTTCAAAGTTCTTGTCACCAAGATTGACAACGAGTCTAGTGGGCATGTTTGCAACATTGGGGACAAAGTACTCGCAGAGTGACTTTTCGGCCATAACAGTGATCTCGGGTGCGGGAGTGACTGGTTCGGTTATCGGTGGAGTCCTTGAAGAAGAAATGGTACGAGATCGATTCTTTTTCAAGATGACCTCTAGATTGCTAGTGAAGTTTTTTGGCAGAGCAAACCTAGTCATACACTATCTATTTTCATCCACAATAGGAGAAAACAAGAAAAGTTATCCTGTATGAACAAAGGCTACTTTTATACAAATATATTATCTAAGTTTATGTTTTCATATAAAGTCTTTCCTATCCTTCCCCGGCAACGGCGCCAGAAATACTTGTTGATATTTCTTAACGTCATCACAGAGAATAGAGGTAGAGTCTATCCCCGGCAATGAAGCAAGAAATGCTTGGTGGCATACCTCAGTACCATATCACCAGATTTAGATCTAGCCATGCTACCGAGGTACACCTCACCAGCTATTCCCTCTGCCGCTACCAGTGATATACCACTAATGATAGTTTCAGGATAGCATGGCATGGACATCGTGGCATACCAAGACTATTCTTACCTCAGAGAGTTATATCCTTAATAACGTTAGGACTATAGCCTTAGCGGCTAGTGCCTTGGAGATGCTATACGGCGCAAGCACATGGAAATACCATGTAGCATTTCAACCCGAAGTATTCTTAGGTGTCGTATTTGTATTTTCCCAAAGGAATACTAGTGTAGATTCTAGTATGAAATCATAATCATGAATACTATACTTTGTATGAAAGATAGACCAATGTTCATAACAGGGATAAACAATAATGGTTTTCATGATAGTAGACACATACACAGATGAATGACTCTCAAGCAGGGGAAGATGATGTAAGCATAAAGAATAAAAGAATAAAGAATGAACGAATATTCTATGGGAACAATGATCCTAATACAGCTAATGCCTAGAAAATAGTTAGTCATACAAATATATGAGTTAGAGGATATTTGTTTTGACACATGCTTTAACATCAGGTCTTGTTACCTTTATTTATTTTGACATATGCTTTAACATCAGTTGAGTATAGTTTAGTAAAGCTTTATGAGCTGGTTCTGGTGTAATAGTTAATTTTTTTTACTGAATCATTGCAAGTAATAACTAGGATGATTTGTAATGGTTAATTTTTTGGTTATATAAAAGTTTAGTTCAGTTCAGTAATACATTCTCAACTATTCTTCAAAGAGTTCAGTTTCCCTGGAGATTTGTGAAATTCCAAGTCATTCAAATTGATGAATATTATATAACACGTTGTATATTCACCTCTCCGAAGTTGTTTAAATGTTTCTTACAGAACGATCTCGCTATTTTTAGGTAATTTCATCTTGTACTTGTTCAATGCATGCTGTAAGACTAGCCTTTTATGGGGATTCTAATTTTTCCAAGGAGCTAGAACGATCTCGCTATAATAGGTAATTTCATCTTGTGCATCAAATGTGGGTAGACTTCAGTTCCTAATCCTAGGAAACTCAGGTTTGACCATGTCAAACTGCAACTGATATTTTTTTTTGAAATTTGTAATTAGATTTATAGCATATGCTATCATTTAGACCGGCGGTAAGTACACCTCCAAACCTCTGAAACTTTTGGATTTAACTATACCTACGATGAATAAACATATTCCCGAATGAAACAAGGAATCTTCAAATAGAAATTCATGCGTGAAAAAGATATTGCGGATGACAAAGATAGCTAATTAACTCACTGTAATAATAATACCCATGATTTAAATATTTCTATATATTGCTGATAGTGAATCTTGCCACATATACTCACGTGATTACCTTATTCTAAGTATATGTCTACATAAAATTACTCTAAAGCCACACATATTTATACAACGAGATAAACATAATTCGTTTTAAGATTATGTGAGAGATTTTCAAAACATGTAATGTTATCCATGCGACAGACACTAATATTTACATATATACTCAAATATATGTATAGGATAGTATGGACATGTTATTCGTGGATTTATTTTGTAATATTGGAGATATCTTCTTGTCGATATAAAATACTATCTTAATTGCATCACAGACAATCTATACAGTAAAGTTTGTAAGCGATGCAGCACTCTTTATGACCGTTAACTTCATGAACTTGGATTAAATATCAATTTAACATCAATTTTTAATGTTAGGGTACTGTTATTTTATCGTGTGATTCATGTGTCCAATTGACTATGCTCCCTTAACGCTAACGTCCACGGGTTAAATTTGAACCTGTTTGACACATTGAGGGCCCCTTTGGTTCACAAATGTGGCATAAGATAGGAAATAAAAAACCATAGGAATAAAATGCCCCAACACATTAAATCCTACAAGAATGAAGAACTCTTTGGAAGCAATGTAGGAAAAACATAGGAACCAAAACTTGGAGCTCATGTTTTGTTTCCTCCAAAATTCCTTTGGAATGGCCCAATCTATAGGAATTTCAAAGGAATTGTTGGAAAGTATTTCTTAGTTCCAAAGGGCTTAATAGGAATTTTTCCTATAGGATTTGAATCCTTCAAAATTCCTATGTTGTACATCCAAAGGGGCCTAAAGCAAAAGTTTGGTGGCACTAATCTGTATTTTAAAAGTAAGAAACCTATTTGAGAATTTGGGAAGGGGACGGAAATGGCGTCGTCGTCCTCCTCTGCTTCCGGCCGCATCGCCGGAACCCTAGCCTCGCGGACGAGGTCGGCCTTAGCGGCGTCGTCGCTAATCCCGGGGCTCCCGGACGACGTTGCAGCTGTCATCCTCTGCCTGCTCACCTTCCCCGACCAGTCCCGCCTCCGCGCCACCTCGCGCGCGTGGTGCTTGCTCCTCTCAGCGGCCACGCTCCTCCCGCTCCGCCGTAGCCTCCGCCTCCCGCGCCGCCACCTTCTCTGCCTCTTCCCCACCGATCCCTCTCTCGCCCCCCGATCATGCTCGACCCCGCCGCGCCCACCGCCTGGTGGCCCCTCCCGCCGCTTCCCTGCTCGCCGCAGCTCTACGGCCTCGCCAACTTTGCCGCCCACGCCGTTGGCCGCCACCTCTACGTCCTCGGTGGGTCTTGCTTCGACGCCCGCAGCTATCCTTTGGGGCAACCCTCAGCCTCGGCGGCGGCCTACCGCCTCGACCTTGCCAACTCTCGACATTGCTGGGAACGCCTTCCCGACATGCATCTCCCGCGGGGGAGCTTCGCGTGTGTCCACACGCCCACTGCTAGTGGGCTCCTCGTCGCCGGCGGCGGGTCCCGACACCCCATGTTCCCTTCCAATGGCAGTCGCACCAGCAGCACTGAGTGGTATGATGCCACTGCGCACTCGTGGCACGTTGGTGCCTCAATGCCTCGTGATCGGGCTGGGTGCGTGGGGTTCCTGGCACGCGGAGTAGGGGACGGTGGTGAGGACGAGTTTTGGGTGATGGGCGGCTACGACGGGTACAACACGTTGGGAGGAGTGGTGCCAAATGACGTGTACTGCCGGGATGCAGTGGCTCTTGGACTATGGAGTGGTAAGTGGAGGGTGATTGGAGACATGTGGGAGGAAGGGGAGAGGAGGCGTCTTGGTCCCATTGCAGCTTTATCTGCAGATGATGGAAGAATTACCGAGGTGTTCATGCTAGACGGCAATGATGTCTTCAGGTCAGTAGAATTGTCTTTTGCTTTCCTTGCTTATACCTCTTTGTACACACGTTCCATTTTTACTTCTACTTGCATAGTTTAGACTTCTCTTCTGTGGTTGTCATGCTCCAGTGTAGTTACTAAATTTCACATGTTCGGTACTGAAAAGGCTGAACCATCCATCTGTTGTGATTGATTACCGTTCTTTTCTATTTGATTGTCTAATAATCAGAATTCCCAAATTAATATAATCGAGTGTATGTGTGGGGGACTTGAGGACTGGTAGAGAGCAGCTTCTAACTTTACCTGGCTCTAGTATCCACCATAGAGGGCGTAGTCTTCCATTATTGATTGTTTTGAGGATGCCCTACTTTTTGTTTGACAAACTATAAATTGACAAAAAAATGATAATGATATCTTTGTGTTTCTTCCTGTTCTGTGTTCTGAGATTGTTGTTATGCTGGTTCTTATTCTCTGGCGCAACCTTGTTGTATTGCGGGGGATATCTCATGGAGAATCATTACATCTCGGTTTTGTTACACTCCCTTTTAATACTAACGGAGAATTATGAGCATTCATTGGAGGAACATGTGAAGCGAACTCTATTTGGTTACTGGATTTTCATTATCTGGTATTGGTGTGTAGAAAGCCGATGTGTGATTTCATAGTTTGTTATCACCATTCCACTTGTTAAGAAAGATAATTCTTGTATGATCAATTTATTGACGCTTTATATGTTCTTGCCTTAAAATTGTCAACTGTTTGCAATGGCAAAATAGTTAAAACTCTGGAATGTACTATCATCTATTTTTCTTTCTTTTTTTCCTGAAATTCTGAGCAGAGCAGTTATATATTACTGATATTTAAACCTACTAAATTTGATGATCGGAAGTCAATGTGTACTAGTTCTTATCTAATTTGGATTCGTCACAATATTTTGTGGTGGTTTTACATTTTCTTTGGTTCATAGTGTTGCAGAAAAGTTGTTTATATGGATCTTTTTTCATGCACAAGTTGCGACATTTGTCTAGAGAGATTGACTGTCCTATAAGTAATGAATACAACATCTGAGTTTAATTAACTCGGGCTGTTTACCTTGTCAAGCGCCAGCCACATGCAAAAGGGCCACTAGCTGAGTTGGTTTGGTGAGTTTATTAGCACTCACTGGTCCTATGGACCCATGGCAAAGCACAAGTCTAAATTCCCGACCCGGTTGTGGTCGTGTTCTCACATAGGCTAGGGTGCCGCTGTATATGGGTGGGTCAGGGGGTTGGGGGCGGGGTTCTCGACCTGTGTGAGAATGTCTTCTTAACGCTGCAATGCATGAGGGCTGCCTTAGCCGCCCCCCCCCCCCCCCCCCCCGCCCGCCAAGCGAAGGTCGAGTTTGATTGTGCCAGGATTCAGGAATTGCATTGTAGCACTAGCATGTCATAAAGCCTTTTGTGTGGTCAATAGAATGTATGGATATAAGTTCCCTTGAGAACCCACCTGGCCACCACTTAAGACTCTTGCTTATAGTAATAACTGACATGTGGCTATATAACTAACTAACATATGTTTGACAACTTCTTATTTGCTTCTTTGGAGGCCATCAAAATGAACAACCATTTCATCCTTTGGACTGAGTACTGTTTACACTGACATTCACTTCAGTTTGCAGATATCTCCATGTCTGTTCAAAAATCTGTTATGCGGGTGTTACAGATATGGAGTAAGCATGCTGTATTTGTGTTAAGAGCACTTCATACCTGTTGAGATATTTATTACATTGTTCGGTTATTGTTGGTATTGGCGCATTGATCTGTGTAAAAACAATCTGCATATAGCTCATTTGTAATATATCAAAAAATGATTATAGACTGGTGGCCTAGTTGTGGTTGATCCAAGCGTCCTTGGGTATCTATTTTGATATGTTGGCCCCCGCTTGTGTGTTGGGGGGGTAACCAAAGCAGTGTTTTCAGATCGGACGACTAATCGTGATTAGTCGTCCTTATCGTAACTTAGTGCTCGATAAGGGCTCTCGATTAGTTTTGTTCGATTAGAAACCTTATCGTCCGATAAGTGATGACTAATCGCGATTAGTCGTCCGATCAGCCTAGCTGGATGACTAGTTGGGGCCAAATCACCATGATAATGATTCATTATAATGATTCATACATTATAATGATTCATTATACACTCAGCATCAGGCATCAGCAAGCAACAGTTACAGGTAAGTGGCCAAATCACCATGATAATGAACATGTCAAACAGTACTTGGTTGCTTGCCTCTACCATTTACCTATTTATGGCCATTTTTACATACATTTACATCATATATATAGAGTATATACATGGTCGATCAGGTCATCTAGGCACAAGGACGACTAAATGTCCGACTAGCCGACTAGACCGATTAGGACCGACTAATTGCCCCTGATCGACGACTAATCGCGATTAGTCGTCTGATCGGTGGTCTTACGACTAGCCTCGATAATACGATCTGAAAACATTGGACCAAAGAGGCCATTTCAAGCTTAGCCACTAAAATGGAACCATCAGAGAAAACTTTAAAAGTGAAGTAGACAAATAAGAGGGATGCAAAAAGAGAATAAAAACAACCACCTTATAATAAAAAGATCAACCACGACCTAGATATAATGATTTCTTATGAAGGTGTTGTTGATAAAGTTATCTATGTCTCAATTTACATAGTAGACTCAAAGGTAAGTGTTGGCATGGATTCTTAACAACTCTACACTTTTAAGTTTTAAGTGGTCAAATGCAAATCATTTTCCTTAAACATGCTAGTTAATTCAGAGTTCCTTTGATGGTTGGTATCCTATGTGGTGGATGCGTAAGCCTGGCAAGGCCCCAACTCTATCATCATCTTTGGAGTTTGGCCTATATTGAATCACTGTAATCACTGTGTCTTTGATGGAGTCTCTCCTAGCCTAGCGAACATTTTGTTGTTGGCCTGAGATGAGGTTATGTGGTTTGGCAGCAGCCTAGGGGATTTCGTACCTGGTTGCTTTACCAGGTGAGGATGTTTAGATTAGGTTCTGGTCATGGTATTTTGAATTTATAACACAGGGCATGAACGTACCCTTTGAATGCTACAGAAGATTTTGGTGCATAACTACAGCCACCAGCAGTGAGTATGTGCTCCAGTGAGCATGTAATAAGTCAATGAATTTGACATGAATCAGAACTGTACTTCTATACATCCTTATTTTGTTAGTGAAAACAAAATATTGTTTGCTAATTAATATTCTAATTGCACACTTTCAGTTCATGCTACCATTTTAGGATCTGTGTTGACTAAAAAACTTGCATGTGGAATGCATGCTTTTAATTGTGTGACGTGATGGAGAATAGGAGCAACACTTCTACCGTTAATGTTATCAATTAGGCGAGGTGGTGCTGATAAAGGACACATTAGTGTTATTGATTGTTGGGGAAGGCAAGGTTTGTAGGATCAGCAAGGTTTGATTAGGTTAATACATACACTTGATCAGAAGGTTGGATTGACCTATATACGTTAAGGTTAATACATCAGTGGATTGGAAAGAAACAACTAAGATTACTTGTTGTAGCTAGATACGACATGCTCGGAAACTCAAGTAATCGGATGCTAGAATGTATAACACAACTGATTGGTGAATTACATTATTATAGCCTAATACAAGGTTCTCATGATGCCACTTAGGTAGGTGAAAGTGCGAAATATAGAAGTGCCTAGGTGCAACAAACAAGGAGCTGTGCCTGCTGGTAACAGAATGGACAAATAAGGGCCTTAGGTTCGAACAAAATCGCTCTAGTGAGTGCATGTAATAGGTAAGGGTCTGAAAACCAGATTGCAATAAACATAGTTACCTGCCATACTGTTCTATCTGCTCTACCAAACGGCGGACAATAGGCAGCTGTTGTGTCAAGATATTAGCTAATCAGTTTTTTACTGTTTTAATTCATACTGAAATACTGAAAAAACATATGTACATCTGTGGAGAAATTAGTGAAACAAGCAAAAATTAGTTTTTATTGAATAGTAAATTATTGTGCACGATGGAAGCAATGAATGGTTATTGATTAATGGAACGATTGTTGAGCTTCCGAATGTCTCGAAGACAAGATCATCATTTCCGAAGGATATGTTTCCCAAATCCAGCTAGATTTTTTTAATTCAAATCCAAATAGATTGTGCAGATGTTGTAAGCATTCTACCCATACTATAAAAGACCCTACTTAAGCAGTGGTTTTTTCTGTGGCTGAAAGTAAAAACTATTTTATTTTATTGTTTATGATGGCAATTTAGGAACTTTTTTTTTTTGTAAGTCATACTTGCTTGGACATTAAATTAATTAATATTTCTGGCCTGAGACATCTCCAATTGAGACTAGTAAGTCTGCTTAGCTTTCTCTATATACATGTTTCTCTTATGCAACTAACATATGTTGATACTGTCCTGATGCTGTTGCTCACTTTATTATCATGTAGATATTTTGTGTTGGCAATGGTCTGTGCTTCCACTTCATAGCAGTATGTACAAGCACAGGAATGCATATTTGTATTGAATATAGTTGTGTGTCATGGTGGTTCATGCCAACATATCGTGCTGAAAATGGCCATGTTGGTAGGGTATTGTAGAGCATTTGAAGTGTAGTAGGTGAGATGAAAGGGTTTTTGAATGATAGGATTGGCTGGGGTAATAGGAAGAACCCCTTTCGTCCTTAACTACTTAGGTTCTTGCTTGATTACAATCGATACCGGGTTCTCTTTTAGACTGATGTGACTCCTAAGGAAATATCCTAACCGAATCAATCTAATTTATCTCTTTCCTAACAAACCAAACTAATCTAATCCAATCCAACCCAACACTGTTCACGTGCTACAGTGACTTATGGACCCCTGGGCCAGCTCCACTTACCATAACACTACTTCACCAATTCAAGACAGCTCATCCTCAATCCGTGGCGATCGCTGGAGCTGAAGACCTTGCAGTCCACTTGAGTAAAAGTTGCTAGAAGAGAGTTATCCCAGTGACATGGTCCTGTGCTGGGGAAGATAGCAATTAGCAGTGAGCTAGTGTCACGTGGCTCATGAAGCATGCCACACAGCAAAACTGAAAACCCAGGGATCTGGTAGCATGGTGGCTTCCCTGAAGCCGCTGCATGCCACACGGATGAATCACCACCGAAGAAAGCGCCGCAATCCTTGCTACAGTTGGTGTTGTCGGAAGCATAGGAGGGCCTGGTAATGGTGAGCGGAAACCGGAGGGCGGCCACCACAGTATGGAGCTCGAACAGCACAGCACACGTGACCCAGAGAAGACCGCCATGGTAGCCTTGCTTGTGGAGACCTATGTTGCAGTTGTAGTCGAGGAAGAAGATGTCTAGCTCGCCAAAATCAACTTTGTCCCATGGGATCTTCTGTAATGGTGCATGATCCATTCCTCCCTCATGGTGCGAGAATTGGCTGGGGTGTCTGATCAGCACCGAAGCCAATCTGCCTGGCTTGAATCCATGGAGCGCCTTGACATGGAGTCAATGGCGCCCTCCACGAGCAGCCACCCCCGCAGCTACATCGACCACTCCCCTTCACCATTAATTGCTTCACACTTGACCTTGGTGGCTTCGACATCTTCCTTGATGTACATTGACTTCAAATGCTGGGGCCCATTGTTTAGGACTTTGACACCCTCTAGATGGTCTTTTGGAGTGGGGGTCGCACCTAGCATTGGCATGGCGTGGGCACACGTGAGTTCGCTTCCCGTGCCATCTTGGATTCACACACCTCCTTGACTAGCTGCTACACCCCTTCAGCGACATCTTCCACGAGCCAAGTGGCCTTCCACCTGCCTGCCGCCACGTTCACTGTATCCACCGCCCCATTCACTGTATCCACTTGCTATCAGGCTTGGCATCAATGGCCGTGCGGCTGTACCACTATCCACAATTCTTGAAGGACAAGATTGAGTGCCAATGTGAGGACCCGGAGTCGACATCACCATTTTGCATCTCGGTGCTACACGTCACAAGAAGGATGATCGCAAGAAGCATGATCGCAGTTGATATTTATGTGTGGACTACGGTGCCCTTAGTGACAAATTTCCCATGGAAAAAGTCTAAAAAACACCCCCAACTATTAACGTTGGTGCACTTTATACCCTGAACTATAAAACCGGGTATTGTACACCACGAACTTTTTGAAACCGGTGCAAATAACACCATGGGGCAGTTTTGGAGGGTGGTTTTGCTACAGTAACGTGGTTTTGTCTTTTTCTTTTTTATTTATTTCGGCTGAATGTTTGAAAAATCATAGTAAATCTAAAAAAAATCATAAAATAGAAAATCTAATTTTGTTGGACTCCACATCATTAGATCTACACAGTAAACATATAATATAGTATATTTTTAGTATAAAGTTTTTTGCTATAATTTTAGACCTATATTTTTTTGTAATTAAATGGAATAATTCATAACCATAATTTTTATGGTTGAATTATGATGAAATTTTTATGGTGAGCTTATTATGATATGCTTGAACTGTAGTAAAAAATTTATAATTATTGGATCATTTATAGATTTATTTATATTTAACAAGCATAAACCTAAGTATAAACCTAAATAAATCTATAACTAAGTTATATATGATCCAATAATTATAAAATTTTTACTACAATCAAGCATATCATAATAAGCTCACCATGAAAATTTCACAATAATTTGACCATAGAAATTATGGTTATGAATTATTCCATTTAGTTACAAAAAAATATAGGTCTAAAACTATAGCAAAAACTTTGTACTAAAATATACTATATTATATGTTCACTATGTAGATCTACTGATGTGGAGTCCAACAAAATTAGATTTTCTATTTTATGATTTTTCTGTGATTTACTATGATTTTTCAAAGATTTAGCCGAAATAAATAAAAACAAAAAAGACAAAACCACATTACTATAGCAAAACCACCCTCCAAACTGCCTCAGGGTGTTATTTACACCGGTTTCGAAAGTTCAGGGTGTACAATACCCGGTTTTATAGTTCAGGGTATAAAGTGCACCAACGTTAATAGTTGGGGGGGGGGGTAGACTTTTTCCAATTTCCCATCCCCAATGTTGACGAGCTACTTGAACTGAAGAGGGCGCGACTCTTAACAAAAATTGACCTTGGCAGCGGCTAGCACCAGGTGCGCATGCACCTTGATGACATTGACAAGACGATGTTCCGCATGCATTGTGGCCACTTCGAAATCCTCATCATGTCATTTGGTCTCCCCAACGCCCCGAAGACCTTCCAAGCTTTGATGAACGATCCCCTTCATTTGTTGTTTTCCACTTGGTTTCTTATTAAAATATCATCATATATAGCTCGTCATGGGCTGAGCACTTACAACATGTCAAGGCTGTGTTGCAGCAGGTGTGTGGCCATCGTCCCTTCACCAAGCACTAAAAGTGCTTCTTTGGCAAGCCCTCGGTGATGTACCTTGACCACATCATCTCGAACGAGGGCATCACCATGGATCCAGAGTTGGTTGCTGCGGAGGCACACAACACATGGCCTTCCTGGATTCCTGGGTCTTACCTTATATTAGAAATTCATCATTGGCTATGTGGTGTGGCTTGCCCATTGATGACGCTCCTTGGCAGGAGGCCTTCTCATGGTACGCAAAGGCTGACATGACCTTAATGGCCCTTAAGTAAGAGCTGATGTTGGCGCCCCTCATAGCCTGCGATGCGTCCAGCATCGGGTTTGGCGCGGTGCTGCACTAGGTTGGTGGGGTCGTTGCCTTCTTCAGCCGTGCAGTGGCCCCTCATCATGCTAAGCTACCAGCCTATGAGAGTGAGCTCATTGGCCTCATGAAAGCCTTTTGCCTTTGGAGGTCCTACCTTTGAGGCCATGCTTTCATAGTTCGGACGAACCATTGGAGCCTCAAGTTCATCCCGGATCAGCACCTCATGATTGATTTCGCAACACAAGTGGGTCACCAGGCTGTTCAACTATGACCTCTATGTTGAGTTTTGGTCGAGCAAGTTGAATATGATGGTCGATGCTCTCTCGCCAGGATGATGACGTGTGGTTGTGTGGGCACTTTCAGGGCTGCACTCTAGCATCTTTGAACTTCAGTCGGTCCAGGCGCCAACTGTCTGTCCCTAGATGGTGTGCTGCTGCGATCAAACTTCAGTCAAATCCAGAAGCCTAGGACCTCTAGACACAGCTGGCCATGGGCACGACACCAACTAGCTATCCCTAGCTATCCCAGCGTGAACACCTCCGCCCTATGGCCATAGTTGCAGTGTGATGCCCATGAGGCTAGCCATGAGGACCTAGAAGACGCTTCATCACCTGTGTGCCATCTTCCACGATGCCTATGTCCATGGGCTAGCATGACCTCATCCGTGGTTGTGCGGTGTGCTAGCGGAAAAAGATGGGGGCATCTACAGCAGATCTTCTGCAACCCCTACTCGTTTCGGACAACGTTTGGAGCGACATCGCTATTGAATTTGTCAAACAATTTCCTCGGGTGGTCAACAAGCCAGTCATTCTTACAGGCATAGTTTATTGCCGTGAGCCACCCCTACTCCGCTTGCTCCGTGGCCCGTGCCTTCTTCGACAAAATCGTGCGGATCCACGACAGCCCTTGCTCGATTGTGAGTGACCATGACCCCTTCACCAACAACATCTAGGAGGAGGTGTTCACGCTGGTGGGGTCTAGCACATCCTTCACATGCTTCCATCCTGAGACGGACGAACAATCGGAGGTGACCAACCACATCATTGTCATGTACCTGTAGTGCTTGGTCATTTATCGACCATGTTCCTAGCCGCGGTGAGTTCCTTGTTGAGATATGGGACAAGTTGCGGCTGGCCTAAGCGGGACAAGAAGTGTCGCGTGGTGTTTGTTGTGGGAGATTTGGTGTGGCTTTGCCTCTTACCACATGATGGCGACTGGGATCACCTCGGCTTCCCTGTCCAAGCTGAGCTCTCGCTTCTTTGGGCCTTACTAGGTCACTGAATGCTCGGGAGACGCCACCTATCGCCTGCAACTTCCAGCAAAGGCCAAGATTGATGACGTGTACCATATATCGCCATCCTGAAGAAGCATGAGGGCAGCCCCGCCAGCCGCTTCAGTGCCAATCCCACCATTGCTCCAGGGCCGTGTGATTCTGACACCCTCCAAGATTGTGCGTGCCCATCACCGTGGCCATTGGCAGCTCTTGGTCTTGTGGGAGGGTTGTACTGAAGTAGAGGCCACTCGAGGACAATCTGTGTGTTAGGAAGGAGGGCAGTGTTGCGGCCTCGTTTGTGGGCTGGCAATATCCAACTGCGGGAGCCCAGCCGTCATAATGGGAGGGAGCCACACGGCGGCATGCTGATCAAGATGGTGGCAGCGGGAGGTAATTAAGGAATAACTGTTAGGTAAGTTTGGTAATTAGCAAGTGCACCTAAATTATGTAGGCTACACTGGTTTGGAATTGTAACTACTGAAGAGAATAAACCTTCCCATGTAGGGCATGGGTCTCTTCTTTGTCGGGGTGTCAGATCCTTCTGTCGCCATCGATGTCGACCGTGACCCTCCAGCAGTTCCTCGATATCCCCTGCCGCCCTGCATTCTTTACCTCACTCCCATCTATTCCTACGCTCAGCTCTATGCTCTCCTCACCTCTCATGCCGTATCATAGAATGTGAGTGACTCAGTTCCTTCTTAATTGGCCAATACAATCCCTTATATTTTGGTGACAATATTTTCTGTGGTAAGGGTCCTATGCAGTTGGCCACATTGTCCCAGCCAGTCGGTGGCTTGGACACCACTTAGGCCTTGTTTGGCTGCACACAAATACACCCTAATCCATACGGTTTGGGAGGAATTGGGGTTTAATTTGAACTAAAGTACACTCTAATCCCATCCAAACCCTATGAATTGAGGTATATTTGTGCATAGCCAAACAAGGCCTTAATTTTTTTATAGGGGAAGAGTAACCACATGTTAACTGAAGTTATGTTTTGGGCCTTTAGCTTCAGTGCTGCTCACTCAAGAGTTTGGAATTGTCTACAACAAATTTGTCTTAACTTCCATTAAGATGAATTGATACATCCGTACAGGGATGATTGAATTGCTTTGCTCTTCTAAAATGTGCATGTTTATGTCTTGCAATTCACAAGCATTATTATTCAATCCCCATTATGTTATTCGGACTATCCTATGTTACCGTCTATATAAAAAATGTGCAATTTTTTGGCTCAAGACTCATATCACTTGTGTTCTCTACATGACTGTTCAGGTATGACTTCACTTCAAACAGGTGGCTGAAAGAGGCAACCACGAGAAGAAAGATCCCAAACACTGAATCTTGCGGTTTCATACCAATGAATGGGGAACTGTACGTGCTCAGATCTGCAAAAGCTCGTGTTGAAGCCTCTAGTCCGTGGAGGCAGCTGAAGAAGCAGCTGGCTATGGAGTTTCAGGTGTACAACCCTGGGACAAAGAAATGGAGAGTGCTCACCACGCATCCACCTGTTGATGCACCTATTGATTTCAGGACTGCAGCTCTGTGTACAATTGAGTTGTAGATTCATTGTGGTTACCCTTAACTGTACAGATTCAGGTGGCAAGCGCAACATTCGATTGCAAATATAGATCTACAAATGCCTAATGCTTGAAGTGCTCCCGGAAGATAGTTGAAGGTTTGTGTGCCAGCGTGTATATGTACACAGTAGAGGTAACATAGGTTCTACGTTGCAAGAACTGGTGTTTTTGGTGCTGAATGTGATTGCTGCTAACAAGGAAGATATAAATTGCACCAGCATGTTCTTATTATTCTGTCAGAATCACTGATTGCCTATTCATCATAATCGGTCCTGAAAAACAAGCAAGGGATGAGCGAGTGCACGCTGGTGGTTGTTGGAAGCGGAGATGGAGGCAGGCAGCTAGGCATCAGTTTGAGCCCCCCTGGCCCGATTCCGGCCGTTTCGCAAACCATGAAAATGTATAGCGGCTTACCGTGTCTATTTAATTACCTGTTTTCATATTTAATAACTATTTAATTCTTTTAAATGACTGTTCAGCTTGAATAAATAGCTAAAAGATAGGTGACCGAAAATAATATTGTTTCTGCGAATGGGCCTGTGGTCCAATAGTAGGACTGTCCAGTGGGACGCTACCTATCACGGATTAAATCCTGGTGCTCGCACCTTTCGTGGGATTTTTCAGGATTTATCGGCGTTATGCTTTAAATGGTAAGCGACGTTTCTGTCGACGACAAGGCGCCAGTGGTGACTTCGGGAATCTCTAGATTTGCCGGCTCAGTCCTTCGGAGGTGCTCATATCGGTGTTATGTTTTAAGTGGTAAGCGACGTTCCTGTCGACGACGAGGCGCCAGTGGTGACTTCGGGAATCTCTAGATCTGGCGGCTCAGTCCTTCGGAGGTGCTCATAGGGGTAAGGTTTGCGTGCGTGTATTCATAGGGATGAGTGTGCGTGCGTATTGTGAGCATCTGTGTTGTACTGTGTAATTCTTAAAAAAAAAATAATATTGTTTCTTTTTCTGAGTTTTAAAAGATTGCTAGTTTAGTGCCTGTGCGCTGTCACGCAAATCATAGATAAAAATGTCTGATATACAACCAAATAAGCAATATATATGTGATTTTTTTTTTTTTTGTGATTATGCACTACAACAGTCAACACATGCAAACCCACCCTATGAGGATTTTTAAAGATTGGACTGACAAATTTTTAGGATTGACAAAGTCACTATAAGCATCTTGCTATTAATAAAAATGTTACATGCCACTCAAAACACAACATTGTTAAATCTTACAATAGTTGCTCTATGGAGTCAAATCTAGACATAAGGTGCTACTAGGGCTTTAATAGCCATTGATTTTGAGACTCTAATGGGCCTTACTCGACCATTGTGATTTTGAGACATTAACGGGCCTTGTTTGCCTGTGCGGAGGCATGACCAGAGCTCAATGATGCGCTGTGGCAGTTTGCTCGCGAGGTGGTGACGGCAACACTCGCCGGTTGGCCACACACGCCTCTTCTTCTTCAACCTGACGTGTGCCTTTTCATCCTCTAACTCTAAATGAAACCTATCAAAAGAGGGACCAATCCAACTCATCCAACCATCCAAACAACACCTAACCGATTTTGTTAGAATAGATGCACTGTAGAGTGAGAACCCTTAATATTTCAATATAAAAAAACCTTTCATATCAATGCCCATATTTGGTGTGCCTTTAATTCAAAAGTATGTCTATTCAATATGAGCTTATGCTCTTTGGTACGTCCATTTATCAATAGGTTAATCTAAAGCATATTTAAATACGGAAGCATACTGATGTTTAATGACGAATGCTTCAATATTAGCCATTTACATAACTAATGATATCGTCATGGTTGTTTCCATCGGCGTACCACTGCATTGTTTGTATTTAAGCCATTTGACCATGTTAGCTCGAGCATTAACAAATAAAAGAGAAGGGTTATATATCATGGTTACCTATTCTAAATATGATCATGCCTCTATGGTGTCTTTATTACCAAAATAAAATGACCCTAATATTTATACCTTTGCCTTGAACCTATTCTACTTTCCTCTTTCGCCTTTTCAAGTTGGAGCTCTTGATTACCACATCTTAGACATCTCCATCCATCACCATGATATTCTAGCTCCACCACTTGAGTAAAAAGATTAGTCCAATACGTTTCATCATTTAGTCAAAACTAAACTAGAGCTTTTAGGTGCTCTAGCTCAAGTTGAAAGAGGCTGCGGCGTTCTAGATCTTGGACAGAAGGTCCAGGAGGTAGTACCAGAAATTCTCCAGTGGAGGGAGCATCTCGCTGGTGGCGATTTGGTGATAAACATAGACCGACATGTAGAACATCTGGTGATGCTCCAGCACGGTGGATTTGGGCCTAGATTGCATCCGGAGGGCCAAGATTCTCGGCACAAGTTCGAGGCATGGTTTTCATAAAACATAACTCGAAAATCATTTTGTCACACCCAATGGTCCTAGGTGTCATGCGTCAATTTGAAGTTCATTTTGATCAATTTGGACACAATGTTAATCTCAGCGCATGTTTAGGGCACAGATACAGAACAAACCATCAGCATATAAATTGTTTTGGTCGCACCCGATGCTCCTCCTAGGTGTCATCGTCAAGTTGAAGTTCGTTTTGATTGGCTTGGAGATTGTGTTAATCTTCGTGCAAATTTAGGGTGTGTTGACATTTCTAACGTCATCACTAAAAATAGAGATAAGACCTACCCTAGCAACAACACCAAAAATATTTGGTATTAAATTAACTTGTCATTAGCATCTAGCCACTAACATTCCTAAACATGAATCAAGTTGTCATCCCTAATTATAATGCTAAGAAATCAATATAGATTTACATGTATTATTCAATATGACTAGGCAGAAATGTGAGATATGAATATAAACTAAAGTAGATTCTGCAAGTGGATAGATAATTATTACCATTGTAGCATTTTACCTAGGGAGTTCTTCTAGGTTGTCGATTTATATTTATACCACTCGAAAAGCTTGTTATAAACTCTAATCTATTATATTGATAAGGAATTATATACAATGAATAAGTGATATTACCAATGTCATCTACTCTTCTCATAACAGATAGAGGTCACAAGATACATATAGATAAATACGGGTGATAGCATAATCAAGTATCATAATTATAGATAATCATCAGAGCATTTTCTAGTCATAATCATAGTTAGCCAATGGATAAACTAAGGAGGTACTTATCTATAGTAATTCTATAACTACATCAATGAATAACTCTAATCAGTGCAACTACATCTAGTAATCATCGCTAAGTCAACCCTAGATCATTATCACATGTAAGGGGCATCAACTAGGAAGGATGTGCAATAGAGACAGTATTCAACTTCGCGATCGTGCCCTGCTGTCCTACATACGGAGGGTGGACTACAGAGGAACCAACGTAGCTGTCACCTACGTGGACTACCACACGTCCCGGCATATTAGGGTGCACTCACAGATAAATAAGACATCTAGACACCACGTCTATATATTGTCTATCATCTATCCATTGTACATTTGGATAAACGCTATACGAGCAATTACATGAATTCAATAAGATCAAACCAACTAAACTAAACATATAATCAAAGACAATGATTATTGCAATTAAGAACATATGAACTATTAAGAATAATGTCTCCCTAATCTGAATAATTAATACAATAAGAAAGTAAGAACTAGAACTATACCGAACTCTTACGCTCTAGACAGACGCCAGGGGCTCCAGATCCCGATGAAGAACTAGATCTCCTCTACTTCTTATCTAGCTAACTAGAACTATGAACTAGAAGGCTCTTGATGAACTAGAAGGTTGCTTGATGGTTGATGGCTTGAGGCCTTGATGAATAATGAATTGGCTCTCTCCAGGGGGGTCTACCCACATATTTATAGTTCGGTGGGATGCGCGTACGCCATAGGATCAAACCGACTTAACCAAGGGCCGAGATGCATTAGGAGAGGCGGTGGAGGAAGCTTCCAAAAGGAGGGAGCTAGCAATTTATTAGAGCTAAAGCTTGCCCCACTATTTTCTTCGAGTCCAATATTTGCATGGGTAGCTTTACTTATTTCACAACTAGTTTACACTTAGATACTTTGTATCTAACAAGATATATGTGGTGTAATTATTTTCATTTGAAAGATGCAAAGCCGAGGCTGAAAACCATTAAGGAGGCCGATAATAAGGAAATAGAATGTTATTCTAATTTATCTGACAATATTATAAATACAAGTACACTTGTAGCCGAAATTGATCGATATCAGTTCGAACCATTCGTTTGGTTAGCCTTAAAGCCATCTCCACAAAAGAATCGGCTAAAGAAAATAAAGTACACTTTTGATACAACTTTGTGTGATCACATGTTTGATATTTTGTTAGAAAATTAGTATACTATAATAATTGATCACCAAGTCATTCTATCTATTAAAAATTTAGAAGAACGAATGTATTGTAAGTGGCATAATTTATTTAATCATGATACCAACACTTGCAATATATGTTTCATTGAACAATACAATCACTTGCAATGTTTCATTGAAACATATATTGCAAGTGTTGATATCATGATTAAATAAACTATGCCACTTACAATACATTCGCTCTTCTAAATTTTTAATAGATAGAATGACTTGGTGATCAATTATTTTAGTATACTAATTTTCTAACAAAATATCAAACATGTGATCACACAAAGTTGCATCAAAAGTGTACTTTATTTTCTTTAGCCGATTCTTTTGTGGAGATGGCTTTAAGGCTAACCAAACGAATGGTTCAGAACTGATATCGATCAATTTCAGCTACAAGTGTACTTGTATTTATAATATTGTCAGATAAATTAGAATAACATTCTATTTCCTTATTATCGGCCTCCTTAATGGTTTTCAGTCTCGGCTTTGCATCTTTCAAATGAAAATAATTACACCACATATATCTCGTTATATACAAAGTATCTAAGTGTAAATTAGTTGTGAAATAAGTAAAGCTACCCATGCAAATATTGGACTCGAAGAAAATAGTGGGGCAAGCTTTAGCTCTAATAAATTGCTATTATCAACCCCTCTAGATTGCTTAATATATAGGCCGATTTGTTTTGAGAAATTTCTAGTAAGTAAACTGCTCTGTTCAATCAATTTCTTATAACTCATAACATAATCACTAATGTATGTATTAATTGCAAATTTATGATCAGATTGAAAAATAGGTAAATTAATTCTAAACAGTACCTTCTAAGATGAATTGGAGAAGCATGATGATTGCACTTCCATGATATCTTGCCTTGCCTTTTGATGGCTCTCCAACAATATTTCCTTGATTTCAGGGTTCTGTGCTTTGATTACCTTGATGCATCTTGTCAACTGAATTTGTTCGGCTTTATGTTGTGCATCATGAAAATCATCCTTTGGGGCACGGAACTCAGATGGTAAAGCGAAAGGTCCATTGATTCTAGAGAAATCAAGCATAGCTACCTTGTTGTGCTTGAATTTTTTTGTAAAGTTAAGCTTCACTTCTTAGACATAATAAATTTAGAACAAGTATGATTTTGTTTGGCTTTGGTAATAACCGAACCATTTCCCACATTTGCTGCTATTGTGTTGCCTTTGCTATTTTCATTAGTTGACAAAGCTTCTTCATCTTTTTCACTGTTAGCCAACAATTTAATAATGACCAGCCTTAGTTCTTTTGAAAAAATAGTTTTTCTTCCCATACTTACAAGGCAAGCATCAAAATTCTTCCTAACAGCCTCACGTATTTGATCTATAAAAGTTTTCATGGTAGATCTTAACTTTTCATCAAGTTGCCCGATACTGCTTTTAGGCTCTAAATGTTGCTCTACCATAGACTGACTAGATGTGGAACCAACTTGTAACACCAGTTGGTCACTAACATGAGTTTTTGAAAATAAACCATACAGAATTTTGCCAACTTGGGGTGGAAAATGAACCATATAGAATTTTACCAACTTAGGGTGGTGTAGAAAACACATTATGTGCTACAGTATTATGTGGATGGTATGCTTGATCAAAATTCATTGAACCGACCATGTTCGGTAAATATGGCCGAATCTTGTGCATTAGATATTGCAAATGAGGACGAAAATCCAAATGGTATACTCTCCTCTAGTCTGTTAGTATTTGATGTAGCAAAAGGTGGATCAAAATAATTGACCAAGACCCCATTATTTTGGTCACACACGTTATCTTTCGGCATTATTGAGTAACTTGATGTGATGAAAACATTACTGATGGACTAGGAGGTGCATGGCTAAAATTATTGGTACATGAATAATTAAAACAAATGTCTGAACTTGCCCTACTAATTTGGACATGTTGGTCAGCCATCAGTATACTAAGTTGTGACAAGCTATACTGATTTCGATGAACTAAGATATGAAAGATCTTATTGCATATTAGCAAAATTATTATGACATGATGTTTCATAAAAACTGGCTGAACTCATCGTATTAGTATGGCCTTGTTGATTATACATCAGCAGTTGGGACTGCGGCAGCGCCGATGTACGATAAAACATATATACATGATTTGTATCACTACAAACATTATTTATTAATCTATATTTATATCTATATCTATATCTATCCCTAATACTAAAAAGCCAAAATTTCTGGACTAATAATTTTCGTCCAGCCTAATCGGATCCTAATAGGAATAGGAATAGCCAGCGAACGCCCTTGTTCATACGGACTTGAGCTGCACGATCAGTTTTTTTTTTTTTTCTGTTTGATAGCAACTTGGGCCGCACATTTAATTGGCCACCCACAAAATCCGCTGGGCAGCTCGCCTTTGGAATTCAGCCTGTCCATGCATCTTTTTTTCTGACCCCTTCAGCCATGTGCGTACGTCATTTTTTGTTTTTCCTCAGTTTTTTCTGTAGCCGACCTTTTTTCATTTTTATCTTTTCTTGATAATGGTCTCCTTTTTATTAGCCGATCTGATCGTTATGCTTTTCTTTTTCTTTTTAATCATTTTATGCACATAAAAATAGATAATTATGGGCTTGAAAGTAGATTTTTCCCTAAAATCTTGACCTTGAGCCATGTGCATAGCTTTCTAGAGCAGCTTAAGACATATCTTTTTGTCCCAAATTATAAGTCGCTTTGACTTTTTTGGTTCATCTATTTTGCTATGTATCTACACATATTATTTATCTAAATACATAGCAAAATAGATGTACCAAAAAAGTCAAAGCGACTTATAATCTAAAATGGAGGAAATAGCTTTCTAGACCACCTTAAGAGGTGCTATGAAGTTCATTGATGCCTATAGTTGGTTGAAATTATCAATGTACCACTTATTACAAAACAAATAACTTTTCCTCTTTTCTTTCCTTCGGTCGCCATCCAAGGCCGTGTCTTTCCCTCCATATGCTCCACCTCTGATAACTATTGCCTTCACCCACTCCTCGGTCCTCGCTACTCCTCCGTGCACGAGTGCTCCATTCCACCGCCGGTCGTCTGCACCCACTTTGCTGCTCTGCAAGCCCTCCGTGGGTGCCCCGCCACAGCGAACGTAAGCCCTCCCCGGGGTTGGCCGCGTGTGTGCCTCACCCACCGCCACATACATTTCACTATCGGCGCACGTTCTCTGCCCACCGCTGCTTGTGTGCTTTAGGCCAACGCTGCTTGGAAGAAGACAAAAATTCTGACACGTAGGTCCAAGGCTTATGTTATTATTATTATTGTCACCAATATAAACTTATATTATCTACGCCAAAATAATCGTAGAATAATACCTGGGTTTATTTTAACCATATTTCACTTAAATACTAAGGCCCATAAAAATACTATCTGTAGTATAAAATTTGTACCATATGGAAAATCGAAGAGAGATCGATTCGGTTTATTAGGTGGCTATTGTCTATGTATTATGTAAGGAAGCTTAAAAAAGATAGAGCGCTTAATAATGTAATAAGGAAGCTTATAATATAATTAAAATTAAATTAAAATAAAATATATAAAATATAAAAAAGATAGAGCGCTTTATTACCAATAAGGTTTTGCAATTCCAAACCAAGTAAGAGATAAGTGGTAGTTTTATTTTATTCAGCTTAAAAGAAGAGTTAGTTAAAGGAGGGCCGGACCAAAAAATGGGTGGAGAGAAACCTTTGCCTTTTAAGTATTAGGTATAGATATGTGTTGAACTTGTGTTAACAATTCCTTTCCCTGTTTATTAATTGCAGCATTGATCCCCTCGTTTCTTATTCTGTCAAATGCAGGTTAATGATGTATTTTTGGGCAGTATATTTGAAGTTTTTGCTGATACATTGGAAAATGGAGGTGCCAGTGTGTTTTCAAACACTGACCTGAAGAAAGGAACTGTTTGCACTGACACTTCCAATTCTGGAGCCAAGGGCCTGCGTTTCCTCAAAGTTACGGAGAACGGTAATAGAGAAATCTTTTGTTCTTCAAAAAATTTGTGGCATTGCTTGAACAATTATTTTGTATATATTCTGCTTTCACAGGGGAGCTTCAAGGAATTGGTCCACTGGTATCAAGTCTAAAACCTGAAAATAAAGAGCAGCTCGTGGAACTTTTCAACACAAAGGAGGGTGATCTCATATCATGTTTGCAGAGGGTGAACAATTATTTATTGTTCACAAGCTGGAGGTGAAAGACACTGTGAGTTAGAAAATGAGGAATATGACGGTCCCTGTTGTTGATATGCTTTGTACATTACTCATGACACATAGATGGAATGTTGTTATTTGCCATCATTTGTTATTTGTTTATGATGATTCCGTTTCTGCTTCATACTTTGCTTCATACAAGACAACAAGATGCAGACCGACACTGTCAACAATCTACAGAATTATCTGAACAACAAAGTAGGGCAATACCTTGTCCAGCAGCTACTTTCCAAGGAGTTGTTAATTCAAAGATCAAGACACTAGATCGGCATAAGGCATCATGTGTGATCGAGTGAAGGGTGGTACCTCGTCCAAGCTACCACTATCAAAAGGGCGGTTCATGCTGAGATCAAAACATCAGATCGACATGGAGATACTTATGTTTCAGGAAGCCTTGCAGAGGATGGCCTTTAACTTTAAGGAAATCAACACTGAATCTCGCAAGCATTACTTACAGATAGTCGCCCAGATCATTGGTATCCTCGTTCAAGAACGATCTGGTAATTTTTTTCTCGATCCGGTCTAGCCGTATTTCATGATGTAATAAATTTCATTGTTTTTATTAAAATTAATGCTAACTTAGCTATTGTTGCCACATAAAAGTAGGTTTGTGTAGATTTGAAGTACTACCTACAAAATAGCGGTATGTGAATATTTGGTTAAACAATATATAAGACATGAATGAATCTGATTTAATTTTTGCAAAGACATTTATCATAATTAACTGTAACACCCCCGGTGTTATGTTAACCAAAACCTGCCATGTCATCATCATCATTGCATAAGCATTCATCATTAGAGAACCCTAATTCAAACATTTGAAATGAGTTTACAATCTAGGGTTTTGTTTGCGCTCTTTTATATTTCATGTGTATGTGTTGATAATTTAAATTTCACTCACATGTTTATTTTTAATAATAAAAGCAATCAATTAAAATAAACCCCGGTGTTTGCAAGTGTTTGTTTAACCCTGACTCATACCCCAAAAAAATTTTTACAAAGCAAATGGTGCAAAAGAAAGAATCAAATTTGAATTTAGAATTCAAATTCCAAACCCTAGCTCAAGTGGCTAAGTGTTGGAATTGGAATTTCAATTTCAATTTTGGTGAGCTAACCATAACTAATTTTATAAATAAAACTTGCTAACCAATGGCACTATTTCAAAGTATGAACTTTGTAATTTGGAAATATGCTATTGGTTGGGTTTGAAAATTGCCACATCATTATTAATTATTTGCCCAAAGATTCAATTTGAAAAACCTTTCAAAAAGGGAGATTTTCAAAGTGTTTTGCCCCCTTTTCAATTTCACCTCAAAATATTCAAAATTTAGAAAACTCCAAAAATACAGTTTGTGCATCCCTTTGAGCTCTACAACTTTGGTATATAAAGTTTTTCATGTTTTTGAATAAAATTTGAAGTAATTTTAAAAGTGGTTTGAATTGGAAAATGTCCTATTTTGAGTTTTAAACTACAATTCAAAAATTACTTGGTTTCATGAAAAACTTCCTAAATGAAAGTTATAGGCCTTGAAAAATAGAATAACTTTTATTTTCGGAGATTTTCATCTTTTATTCAAAATTTGAAAGTAATTTTAAAATCCCTAAAGTTAGGGTTTTGTTTTAAATTTAAATTTGAAGTTCAAATTCATAAACCAGTTTGAATCTGAGGAAACTTCTTTAATGAAAGTTGTAGAGCACAAAATTTTGAGTCATCTGTATTTTGGAATATTTCTATGTACAGTACAAATTTTAAAAGTAATTTTAAAAATGGAAAAATGAGGTGGCAAATCAAGCTAAAGGAGAGACAGGGGGGGAACCTCACCGGGCGTCCATGCCGGCCGGTCGGTCGCCGCCGCCGTGGTAATTCCGGCGTCTTCCCGCATCTCACGCGCCTCCAACCACCTCGTCGGCTTCGCGAAGACCCCGCCCACCTGTCAAGCACTCCTCTGGCCTATAAAGACAATGCACCGGCCGTCGGCGCCTCCTTTCTTCTTCCCTGCTCGCCGACGACCATCGCCACCGTTCTTTGTCAAATTCAAGCGCCGCACAGCATCGCCGTCCAATTGCCTTTGCCACCTGCTCCGCAAACTCGTTGCGCACGCACCGAAACATTACTCGTCCTTTGCCATCGCCCGGATAGCTCAGGCGACGCCGTCTTCCTCACTGCCGGCCAACAACCGCCGCCGTGAGCTCCTACCTCTTGCCATAGCTCGTCTAAGCGTTTCAAACCTTGCGGTTTGCTCCAACAGCTCCGCCTTACTCCACTGGTTGCCATCGGCTCACTTGTTTCCATCGTGTACAGCCAGACGCGCCGGAGCACCACCTTGCCGTTGAGTTCACGTCGCCGGAGCCGCTGCCACCGCCGTCAAGTATCCTCTGCCCATCTCCAAGTCCGCCTCACCGTTGTTTTGAAGTCATGGTGAGCCACTAAGTCTCGCCGTCGGTTGGTTGCGTTTGCATCGCCGTCGGCTAGCCGGAACACCGGCATGCCAGAGAGCGCCGCCGTGCCGTTAGCGTCGCGCTCACCGCCGTGTCAATCCCGTGTCGCTCCGAGTTGTTTTCATGTTGTGTCGTGTTCGCCTGGAGTTGGTGGTCACTCTGGTGTGCTTGGCGCCACCGGAGGAGCTCCGGTGAGCACGATCGCCGCCGGGCCGCACGCCGGGCCGAAGCCGCCGCGATCGCCGCCCCGAGCACTCCGAGGGTCGGCGTGGGCCATTTAGTAGCTCGATGGGCGTGGCGTGGGGTGTAGAGTCCGCCGGTGAGGTCGGTTGCGTCGGAGGTGCCGCCGTTGGCGAGCGCCCGCCGACCGCCGCCGCCCCCTCGCTCACCGGGAAGAAGAAGAGGGGAGAGCGGGCCGACAGCCGGGCCCACCCGCCACCGGAGAAGAGGAGGAGAGAGCGCGGCGGCGCGCCAGCGTGGGCGGGCCGCAGGCCGCATCAGGCGCATTTTGGGCCGCACAAAGAGCCCGCCTGTGAGAAAAGATGTTTTTCTTTTTTTTTTTAATGCTTTTAAATGTTGATTTTCATCTTTTTGCTACAATTAATTTTGGGCAAATAAAATTGTAACAAAAGTATGTATGTGTTCCTTGTCATGTGTTCTGTCCAGGAAAAATACTAACCTTGTTTTTCCAATAAGTTTTATTTCTGCAATAATTTGCTCTTTTAATTAATAAATGCAACTTCAATGATTTTTAATAAATGAAATATAAGTCCAAAAATTATGAAATTTGTTTTGTGTGCTAATTAGGTGATGATGATCTTAATTATGAAGTTTGATCATGTTTTGATTAAGTCTTATATTACACTTACTTAATACCTTGTTTAATTAATTAATCCTTTAGCTAGTTAGGGTTTAATTAATCTCTAATTAGCAAGTTAATTAGTAGCTTTCAACGACTGTAAAAATGGTTAATAAATTAGTAATCACCCTTAATCACTGTTAGTGTTGCTTGATTTTGGGATTGAGTGATGACCCTAGGTCATTAACCCTAAATGACCTTCGGCATTTCATGTTGATTGCGTATCGCTCGGCCGTCGTCGTCGATGCTAGTTGTACCTTCTTAGTGCGAGGTTGCCGTGAAGGAAAGTTGTACTCAAGATCGATTAACAATCGTTGCATCATTATCGCATGTCCTTGTTCCGACGGGGTCAAGGGTACACCACAAGAACATGATGAGTAAAACGAGACGTCGGTAGAGTGACTTGCACCAGGAAGGGCTAGTGCCCTGGTGTAGTGTCGTCCACTTGTGTCGGTTAAGGACCGTTCGTTGTGGTGATCCTGTGGTCAAGGTGGTTATTGGATAGTACTAGTCACATGCTAATGGCGGTAAGCTCCACTTGGACTATTCGTTACTAAAACGGATAGTAGCGTGTACCCATCCTACGAAGCGCACCACCGAAGTGACCGAGCGGCCGTAGGGAGCTGGTATACTGTACACTCGTTTTAGCATGGAGAAATCTGAGCGTCGAGTTGATGTATGTAAGATGGTCAGTCCTGCATACGTCGTGTGGCTAGGAAGCCCCAGCTGGGTATATTAAGCGATTCGAATCGTCGTTGCTCCACGATATGGGAGATTTGACCAAGTGTCAGCATCGTAGTAATAATGAAAGTCTGAGAATGAGAGTTTTGAATCCGGCATATGTTTGATAAGTGATTGTTAAAATAAGGATTGGCTTAGTCTTTTCCGCAAAAAGGGTGTCTTTTGATCTTGCTAAAGCCTCACCTTGATTCCCATTAGCCAGTATTCCTGAGTCTCCTCCCCAATTTTTGGTCGGGTAAGTCTTGCGGAGTACTTTTTGTACTCAGGGTTTATTCAACCCCTGTTGTAGGTGAACCGCATGGACAAGAGTGCTACGGCCCTTGTTGCATGACGGTTGTCGAAGAAATGACTGACGAAGAGTAAATTGAGTGGCCTTTGGGCAGGGCAACTTTTGTTGCGTGGTTTGTAATAAAGTTATATAATGATACTTCCGCTGGTTTGTAATAATACTCTGGTTTGTATAAGTTTTGCAAAAAGGTTTGTAAACTAAGTTATTGTAAGTCTTCTACTACTCTGGTATTTGTATATGAAAACTGTTGTAATACTGTGATGTTTCTGCAAGTATCGATCCTGGAGTGATTGTGGTTTATCGGGGATCCACCCGACGGAACGTTTTAAGTTATATGGTGTACAAGCATAGCCGACGGAGGTCTTAAGGACGATGTCAGGTACTTGTGGGCCATATAATTTAGAAGGTTCTGCCACAGAGGGTATCAGAGCGGTACTTACAAAGATACTCATAGTGTTACCTTTCAAAAACTTCAAAATGCTTTGGATCCAAAAGTTAAATGGTTTTAGTTCAAATTGCTTCTGCTCTGTCTCAATTCTTTCTTGTAGCCTCGTTAGGTGATATTTAAAAGAGGTCTTGAGCGGAGTATCATGAGTTTTTCCCTTTTGCCCTATGTTATTAAAAGTATGCGTATGCTAAGTTAAAAAGATTTTGCTTGATCCGTAGGTTCGATCATGCATCATGTTTAATTCACATGATTAAAATTTTATTCCCGAAACAAAGTGGTTGGGCTAAGTAAAATCAATCCTATTCTTGCTAACCCTAAGGTTCTCGATCTTATAGAATCTACCTCTACTTTCTACAGGATGGCCCGTACCAAGCAGACTGCTCGCAAGATGACCGGTTCCAAGGGTGTGCCACGTCACCAGCTGGCACCGCGTCGCCACGACGCCGAAGCCGGCCCAAGTGAGCCAAAGCCTGAGAAGAAAACCAAGAAACAGAAGATAGCCGAGTTGTCTGCTAAGCTAGCTATCGCCACCAAGGTGCGTGGGATAGCAATTGCCGAGAGGGATGAGGTGAAGTCCGAGCTCGAGGGTCAGTTGAGGCAGGAGCAGTCAGACCTTCGAGTCATCACCAAGCTCCAGCAAACCATCGCTCATCTTCAGCATGAGTTGTAGGGCGCGATGAACCAGAGGAACGATGGATACGATTACATCGAGGAGCTGCAGGCTCAGATAGACGACCTTCAAGCTTACAATGCAGCACTCCATGAGGAAGTCCATCACCAGTACAACCTCCACGATCCTCTGTACCAGCAGCAGGTAGCCGCGGACGACTTGGGTTCCGTGGAGTCACCGGAGGTGTACCCAACACCGACAGAGGAGTCCGAGGCTGACGAGTCCGTTGCCGGCAATGAGTCTGATGCGGACAATGTGTCCGACATCTGAGTGCCCTGAGAGAGATGTGTAAAATAGTAATCCTTATATGCTAAGTAGCTAACCTGGGTGTGTCCAGCCTACGAGCGAACTTGTAATATGAATAAGCGAACCCATGTGTGACTGGTGTGTACTGTTGTTTTAAAGTTTAATAAATCTGCTTGTGAATAAATATGATCTTGTTTATACCAGATGTCTGATCATTCTCGTGCTGGTTCTTCACAAGAGAGGGGTGAGGCCCCGCAGCCACCACCAGCACCACCGTCCTTGGCTGAAGCTGTGGCAGCTTTAGTCCAGGCCACCACTGAGAATGCCCGTATGTTACGGGAGATACGTCAGCAAAATCAGAATGCACCACATGAAAATCATGGTCGTCGTAACCACGACGAAATCACATATGCGGACTTCACTGAGACTCGTCCGCCAGTGTTCACCAGGGCTGAGGAAACCTTGGAAGCTAATGATTGGCTTCGTATCATAGATCTCAAGTTTGACCTACTAGAGGGTTGTCCCGACCTGCTGAAACCCAGGTTTGCCGCCCAACAGCTGAGAGGCCCTGCATCTGCGTGGTGGGCAAATTTCCTTGCACGACAGCCAGCCGACCAGCAAATTACCTGGGTTATATTTAAAGATGCATTTCGTCAACATTTTATTCCAGATGGGGTGATGCAAGCTAAGCTGGAGGAGTTTCTAGCATTAAAACAGGGTGGTCAAACTGTGATACAATATGTGAATGCATTCAGTCATCTATCCCAGTACGCACCTGAACATGTGGATACTGACGGCAAGAAGAAGAAGTGTTTTATTAGGGGTTTGAGAAATGATATCGAAACCCATCTTACTGCAAACCCTAATGCCACTTTCTATGAGTCAGTGGATATTGCCATATCTTATGAGAGATCGTTGCAAAAATAGAAGAGTGAGGAGAAGCGTGCCTTTCCTAGACCGTCTGGCGGAATCCAAAAACGTCAGAGGGTTATCTTCCATCCCACTCAACATAATCGTCCACCATTTCAATATCCCCAGCACCAGCAAGGCCCCCAACCTTACCACTACCCACCACAGCAGCAGCAATTTCAAAGGCAATAGACGTACATTCGTCCTGCTGCCACAACTTATCCCCAGCAGCCGAGCACCCAGGGTGTTCGAAACCCAACCCCACCCACTTCCCAGAATCCTCCTACTGGTCTTGGTCCGTGTTTCAATTGTAACCGGTCCGGACACCTTGCTCGAAATTGTCCCTATCCCAAAGTAAATACCCCCAGTTTTCAGCAAGGATCTGGCAGTCAGCAGCGCCAGGGTCAAGGCAAGGGTGGTTCGCAGCGTGTCTCAAAGGTCAGTGTCGGAAGGAAGACTGGACGTGTATATCAAGTCCAGCCTGGAAACGCTCTGGAAGGAGAGCCAGTTTTAATGGGTATGTTCCCTGTTGTCGGTCACCCTGCAATTACATTATTTGATTCTGGTGCATCGCATACATTTATCAACTGCACATTTATTACAAAGCATGAAATCCCCATAAAAGAAATTAAAGATGAGTTTTTGGTGCAATCATCGGAAGGGCGTATATGCACGCGGGAAATGGTATATCAGATTCCTATATCTCTTGGTGGGTACCTTTATCCCACGGATCTGATAGTACTGAAGGATCAAAATATAGATGTGATCCTTAGAATGAATTGGTTACGCCATTATGGCGCTGTGATAGATGCACTCAATAGAAGTGTTAAACTGTTGTTACCTGATAACCAGTCCCCACTTCTTATCCAATTCCCGATTCCCAAGGGAGCAGTTCAGACAGTTAATGCCACCACAGAGCAAGAAATCAAAAATATCCCTGTGGTTTGTGAGTTTTCAGATGTGTTCCCTGAGGATTTGTCGGGGTTACCACCAAAGAGAGATGTTGAGTTTGTAATTGAGCTAAAGCCGGGTACTGCACCAATATCCCGGAGAGCTTATAGGATGCCCCCAAAAGAGTTAGCCGAATTGAAAACTCAGTTGAAAGAATTGCTGGACAAAGGTTTTATTAGACCTAGTTCATCACCGTGGGGTTGTCCTGCCATCTTTGTGAAAAAGAAGGATCAAAATCTGAGAATGTGTGTGGACTATCGTCCACTAAATGAGGTGACCATCAAAAATAAATATCCTCTTCCTCGCATAGATCTTCTCTTTGACCAACTTGCGGGAGCCAAGGTGTTCTCCTAGATTGATCTTAGGTCTGGATATCATCAAATCCGAATCAGGCCTGAAGACATTCCTAAAACCGCCTTCACCACCAGATACGGTCTATATGAATATCTTGTCATGTCATTCGGGCTTACGAATGCTCCAGCCCATTTCATGTACTTGATGAACTCGGTGTTTATGCCCGAGCTCGATCGCTTCGTTGTGGTTTTCATCGACGATATTCTCATATATTCCAAAACCAAAGAAGAACATGCGGAGCATCTCCGTATTGTTTTGTCTCGTCTTTGTGAACATCAGCTTTATGCTAAACTTAGCAAGTGTGAGTTTTGGCTTAGTGAAGTCCAATTCCTTGGTCATGTCTTATCTGCCGAGGGTGTTGCAGTTGACCCTAGCAAAGTCCAAGATATCCTTAACTGGAAACCACCCACCAGTGTTCATGAAGTCCGTAGTTTCCTCGGAATGGCGGGATATTACCGTCGTTTCATTCCAGACTTCTCCAAGATAGCCAAACCAATCACCGAACTTCTAAAGAACCAAACCAAATTCCGATGGTCATCTGAATGTGAGCAAGCGTTTCACAAGTTGAATGATCTTCTGACTACTGCCCCAATCCTAGCTCAGCCAGATATTGAAAAGCCATTCGATGTGTATTGTGATGCATCTGGCATCGGCATCGGATGTGTGTTGATGCAAGAGGGCAGGGTTATTGCTTATGCTTCAAGGCAGTTGAAGCGACATGAAGAGCATTATCCAACTCATGATCTTGAGTTAGCCGCGGTTGTGCATGCACTAAAAATATGGAGGCATTATTTGTTGGGCAATAAATGCCATATTTATAGTGATCACAAAAGTTTGAAGTATATCTTTACCCAGTCTGAGCTGAATATGAGACAAAGAAGATGGCTCGAATTAATCAAAGACTATGATCTTGAAGTGCATTATCATCCCGGTAAGGCCAATGTAGTTGCCGATGCTCTCAGTCGAAAGAGTCAGTGCAATTGCCTTACTGTCACACCAGTGAATCTGAGTTTGTGTCAGGAGTTAGAAAGATTGAATATTGATATGATTTCTCAGGGTACTCTGAATGATATCATAGTACATTCTTCTATTCAAGAGAAAATTATTGCAGCTCAACGAGAAAGCAAAGGTCTCAAGCATATTAGAGAGAAAGTCAGATCAGGGCAAGCATCTTGCTTCCGCCTTGATGACGATAATGTGTTATGGTTCAAAAATCGTCTAGCTGTTCCAAAAGTCCCTGAGCTCCGATAGTTGATTCTTGATGAAGCTCACCTAACCAGATTCTCGATTCACCCAGGTAGCAATAAGATGTATCATGACCTGAGGCAGAGATTCTGGTGGACTAAAATGAAAATCGAGATAGCTCGATATGTTGCACAATGTGATACCTGTCAAAAAGTCAAGGCGATGCATTTGAAAGCAGCTGGAGAGCTTCAACCATTACCCATTCTAGTTTGGAAGTGGGAAGATATAAGTATGGATTTTATTGTAGGTCTGCCTACGACGGCAAGGGGCTATAATTCTATCTGGGTTATCATTGATCATTTAACCAAGTCAGCCCATTTTATTCCAGTGAAGGAAGATTATAGAGCTCCCAAGTATGCCATGATTTATATTGACTGAATTATGTGTTTGCATGGAGTTCCAAAAAGTATAGTCACAGATCGAGGTACTCAGTTCATGGCTCAGTTTTGGCAGAAATTTCATGAAACTATGGGTACTAATCTGTTGCATAGCACTGCTTATCATCCACAGACTGGAGGACAGACTGAAAGAGTAAATTAAATTTTAGAAGATATGTTAAGATCTTGTGTGCTCACCTATTCTTCAGCATGGGAGGAATGCTTGCCATTAGCAGAATTTGCTTACAATAATAGTTATCAAGAGAGTATTAAAATGGCACCATTTGAGGCTCTATATGGCCGTCGATGCCGTACTCCCCTCAATTGGTCTGAACCGGGAGAAAGGTGGTTCTTCGGTGTTGACCTAGTCAAAGAAACTGAAAACAAAGTGAAGCAAATTCAGGATAATCTAAGAAAAGCTCAGTCTAGACAGAAGAGTTATACCGATCAATGACGAAGACCATTGGTATTTGCAGTTGGAGACTATGTATACTTGAAGGTGTCACCAAGCAAAGGTATCGATCGTTTCGGGATGAAAGGTAAACTAGCGCCTCGATACATCAGCCCATATCAAATTATTGAACAATGTGGGAAAGTAGCATATTGTCTAGATCTGCCTGAGTAGTTGTCTCTTGTGCACAACGTATTTCATGTGTCACAACTGAAAAAGTGTTTGCGAGTACCAGACAAAGTCATTGACATTGAAGGTATCCATATTGAACCTGACCTGACATGTGCCGAGTATCCAGTCAAAATTCTTGATCGGAAAGATCGGGTCACACATAGACACATAAGAAGGTTTTTCAAAATTCAGTGGGATCAACACTTGGAGGATGAAGCAACCTGGGAGTCGGAGGAATTCTTGAATGAACATTTCCCGGGGTTTCTTCCTTCCTTCTCCTAAGTCACGGTTCGTTTCTAAGAATTGTGACTTTCCGAAAATATGAGACTTGTAATATGAACCTTTCTACCTTCCTTATGAAACCATGTAAGATGTGTTTACTTGACACATTTTCTTTTCCATTACTTAGCCCTAAGCTTTGAATCTCGGGACGAGATTCCTTTTAAGGAATATAATGTAACACCCCCTGTTACGTTAACCAAAACCCCGCCATGTCATCATCATCATTGCATAAGCATTCACCATTAGAGAACCCTAATTCAAACATTTGAAATGAGTTTACAATTCCAGGGTTTTGTTTGCGCTCTTTTATATTTCATGTGTATGTGTTGATAATTTAAATTTCACTCACATGTTTATTTTTAATAATAAAAGCAATCAATTAAAATAAACCCCGGTGTTTGCAAGTGTTTGTTTAACCCTGACTCATACCCCAAAAATGTTTTACAAAGCAAATGGTGCGAAAAGAAAGAATCAAATTTGAATTTGGAATTCAAATTCCAAACCCTAGCTCAAGTGGCTAAGTGTTGGAATTGGAATTTCAATTTCAATTTTGGTGAGCTAACCATAACTAATTTTATAAATAAAAATTGCTAACCAATGGCACTATTTCAAAGTATGAACTTTGTACTTTGGAAATATGCTATTGATTGGGTTTGAAAAGTGCCACATCATTATTAATTATTTGCCCAAAGATTCAATTTGAAAAACCTTTCAAAAAGGGAGATTTTCAAAGTGTTTTGCCCCCTTTTCAATTTCACCTCAAAATATTCAAAATTTAGGAAAACTCCAAAAATATAGTTTGTGCATCCCTTTGAGCTCTACAACTTTGGTATATAAAGTTTTTCAAGTTTTTGAATAAAATTTGAAGTAATTTCAAAAGTGGTTTGAATTGGAAAATGTCCCCTTTTGAGTTTTAAACTACAATTCAAAAATTACTTGGTTTCATGAAAAACTTCCTAAATGAAAGTTATAGGCCTTGAAAAATAGAATAACTTTTATTTTTGGAGATTTTCATCTTTTATTCAAAATTTAAAAGTAATTTTAAAATCCCTAAAATTAGGGTTTTGTTTTAAATTCAAATTTGAAGTTCAAATTTAAAAATCAGTTTGAATCTGAGGAAACTTCTTTAATGAAAGTTGTAGAGCACAAAATTTTGAGTCATCTGTATTTTGGAATATTTCTACGTACAGTACAAATTTTAAAAGTAATTTTAAAAATGGAAAAATGAGGTGGCAACTGCTACAGTGAAACAGGGGGGCACCTCACCGGGCGTCCATGCCGGCCGGTCGGTCGCCGCCGCCGTGGCAATTCCGACGTCTTCCCGCATCTCACGCGCCTCCAACCACCTCGTCGGCCGCGCGAAGACCCCGCCCACCTGTCAAGCACTCCTCTGGCCTATAAAGACCATGCACCGGTCGTCGGCACCTCCTTTCTTCTTCCCTGCTCGCCGACGATCATCGCCACCGTTCTTTGTCAAATTCAAGCTCCGCACAGCATCGCCGTTCAATTGCTTTTGCCACCTGCTCCGCAAACTTGTTGCGCACGCACCGAAACATTACTCGCCCTTTGCCATCGCCGGATAGCTCGAGGCGACGCCGTCTTCCTCCTCACCGGCCAACAACGCGCCGTGAGCTCCTACCTCTTGCCATAGCTCGTCTAAGCATTTCAAACCTTGCGGTTTGCTCCAACAGCTCCGCCTTACTCCACTGGTTGCCATCGGCTCACTTGTTTCCATCGTGTACAGCCAGACGCGCCGGAGCACCACCTTGCCGTTGAGTTCACATCGCCGGAGCCGCTGCCACCGCCGTCAAGTATCCTCTGCCCATCTCCAAGTCCGCCTCGCTGTTGTTTTGAAGTCGTGGTGAGCCACTAAGTCTCGCCATCGGTTGGTTGCGTTTGCATCGCCGTCGGCTAGCCGGAACACCGGCATGCCAGAGAGCGCCGCCGTGCCGTTAGTGTCGCGCTCACCGCCGTGTCAATCCCGTGTTGCTCCGAGTTGTTTTCATGTTGTGTCGTGTTCGCCTGGAGTTGCTGGTCACTCTGGTGTGCTTGGCGCCACCGGAGGAGCTCCGGTGAGCACGATCGCCGCGGGCCGCACGCCGGGCGAGCCGCCGCGATCGCTGCCCCGAGCACTCCGAGGGTCGGCGTGGGCCGTTTAGTAGCTCGATGGGCGCGGGCGTGGGGTGTAGAGTCCGCCGGTGAGGTCGGTTGCGTCGGAGGTGCCGCCGTTGGCGAGCGCCGTCGGCCGTCGCCGCCGTCCCCATTCACCGGGAAGAAGAGGGAGAGCGGGGCCGACAGGCCGGCCCGCCTTTGTCGGCCCGAGAAGAGGAGAAGAGCGCTTGGCCGGCGCGCGTGGGCCGCGGCCGCATCAGCATGCGCATTTTGGGCCGCACAGTGAGCCCGCCCAGGAGAAAAGATGTTTTTCTTTTTCTTTTTAATGCTTTTAAATGTTGATTTTCATCTTTTTGCTACAATTAATTTTGGGCAAATAAAATTATAACAAAAGTATGTATGTGTTCCTTGTCATGTGTTCTGTCCAGGAAAAATACTAACCTTGTTTTTCCAATAAGTTTTATTTCTGCAATAATTTGCTCTTTTAATTAATAAATGCAACTTTAATAATTTTTAATAAATGAAATATAAGTCCAAAAATTATAAAATTTGTTTTGTGTGCTAATTAGGTGATGATGATCTTAATTATGAAGTTTGATCATGTTTTGATTAAGTCTTATATTACACTTAATTAATACCATGTTTAATTAATTAATCCTTTAGCTAATTAGGGTTTAATTAATCTCCAATTAGCAAGTTAATTAGTAGCTTTCAACGACTGTAAAAATGGTTAATAAATTGGTAATCACCCTTAATCACTGTTAGTGTTGCTTGATTTTGGGATTGAGTGATGACCCTAGGTCATTAACCCTAAATGACCTTCGGCATTTCATGTTGATTGCGTATTGCTCGGCCGTCGTCGTCGATGCTAGTTGTACCTTCTTAGTGCGAGGTTGCCGTGAAGGAAAGTTGTACTCAAGATCGATTAACAATCGTTGCATCATTATCGCATGTCCTTTTATTTACTGCATTGTAATCATGCATTTCAATCGTGTAGTTGTGTCGTCCGAGGAGGGAGTTGATCAAACTCCTATCTCTGAAGAGTTTGTCCAGTGCGAAGAGGTTGATCCAGATCCCTGTAGTGCCATCCCCGGGTCCCACTTCGTCGAGCCCCAAGGCAAGCCCGGGATGCATTTAAACCCGTCCTTGTACTTCGAAAGTTTTTATGATTTCATGTGATGATATAATGCATTAGGTGTAGGAGTTGTGTGCTATCCTACTTTGATGCATTTACCGTACCTTGCTACATTACCCTGAATACCTGTTTTGTTTTTGAAATGCTCAGTTACGCTTAGCCTTGCTATTAGTGTAGGTTTTGGTAAATTATTTTTAAAGGTGATCACAACTTCTCCCGGAAGGGAATTTACGAAAACCTGATGTTGCTTGTTGTTTACCTTTGTTCCGATGGGGTCAAGGATACACCACAAGAACATGATGATGAGTAAAATGAGACGTCGATGGAGTGACTTGCACCAGGAAGGGCTAGTGCCCTGGTGTAGTGTCGTCCACTTGTGTCGGTTAAGGACCGTTCGTTGTGGTGATCCTGTGGTCAAGGTGATTATTGGATAGTACTAGTCACATGCTAATGGCGGTAAGCTCCACTTGGACTATTCGTTACTAAAACGGATAGTAGCGTGTACCCATCCTACGAAGCGCACCGCCGAAGTGACCGAGCGGGCGTAGGGAGGTGGTGTACTGTACACCCGTTTTAGCATGGAGAAATCCGAGTGTCGAGTTGATGTATGTAAGATGGTCAGTCCTGCATACGTCGTGTGGCTAGGAAGCCCCAGCTGGGTATATTAAGCGATTTGAATCGTCGTTGCTCCACGATATGGGAGACTTGACCAAGCGTCAGCATCGTAGTAATAATGAAAGTCTGAGAATGAGAGTTTTAAATCCGGCATATGTTTGATAAGTGATTGTTAAAATAAGGATTGGCTTAGTCTTTTCCGCAAAAAGGGTGTCTTTTGATCTTGCTAAAGCCTCACCTTGATTCCCATTAGCCAGCATTCCTGAGTCTCCTCCCCAATTTTTGGTCGGGTAAGTCTTGCGGAGTACTTTTTGTACTCAGGATTTGTTCAACCCCTGTTGCAGGTGAACCGCATGGACAAGAGTGCTACGGCCCTTGTTGCATGACGGTTGTCGAAGAAATGACTGATGAAGAGTGAATTGAGTGGCCTTTGGGCAGGGCAACTTTTGTTGCGTGGTTTGTAATAAAGTTATATAATGATACTTCCGCTGGTTTGTAATAATACTCTGGTTTGTATAAGTTTTACAAAAAGGTTTGTAAACTAAGTTATTGTAAGTCTTCCGCTACTCTGGTATTTGTATATGAAAACTGTTGTAATACTGTGATGTTTCTGCAAGTATCGATCCTGGAGTGATCGTGGTTTATCAGGGATCCACCCGACGGAACGTTTTAAGTTATGTGGTGTACAAGCATAGCCGATGGAGGTCTTAAGGACGATGTCAGGTGCTTGTGGGCCATATAATTTAGAAGGTTCTGCCACATTAACCTCACTCAAAACCTATTGAATTGTGGTGTAAAGACACAACAATGTTGATATATGCCAAGCAAACCCTTGAATTTAACTATCTTCAAATAAAATTCATCTGTGAAAAAAAAACATTACGGATGACGAAGATGGGTAACTAACTCATAGTCATTGTCGCTTGCAATAATAATGCGAGTGATTTAAATATATTTATGTATTGTTGATGGTGAATATCGCCACACTGTCAAGTGGATATCTTGTTCTATATAATATGTGTCTACGGAATCATCCTAAAGCCACACATATTTATAAGGTGTGTATAACATAATTTGTTTTAAGGTTGTGTCATTTTCAAGACAAATAGTGTTACTCATGTGTCAGGCATAAATATTTATATATACTCAAATATACGTACATGATGGTATAAAAATATAGGGGAACTTATTCGTGGATTTATTGGCAAAGAAAGAAATTGATATCGTAGATTTCTTCTTGTTGATATAAAACATTATCTTGGTCGAACACACAAAATTCTATATTGTGGAGTTACTAAGTTGCGACATCGCTCTTCGTTACTGTGTTAATTTCATGAATTTTGCTTTTTGGATTAAATATCATTTTAATATCGGCATTTAACTTTAAAATATCGTTATCTTATCGTGTGATCCATGTGTTTTAATACAAAAGTTATTGTCCCGTAGCAACGCACGGGCACGCTATCTAGTAATAATAAAGAGGTAAAACTTTTGACCTATTTTTTCGTCCACCTCTTCTTTCATCCACCCTTTTTTTTCGTCCATCTGAGAGATCAATTCAGTTTCTGCTACAAAATCTTTGGTTCAACTAAGAGATCGACTCATACTGTTTGCTACCACAAAACAATTCGAAAAAGTACCCGAGTCTATTTTTATTGTTTCAATGACTTAACAGCTTAGAAAAAGTACCCGAGTCTATTTTTATTGTCAATGGATATGTATACTTTTTTTAATCGTAAAACCTTTCCGTCAGAATTCTTTGCCTCATAATCGTGTCTATCAATCCCAATCTTGGTGGGAAGAACAAGCCTGACTCACCGAGCTGAAAAAGAACAAGCCTGGATCTCACCGAACACACGATTCAGTAAGTTTTGCTTCTTGATGTTGCTATAAGTAGTGTCGTGGTTTTTTCTTCGAGTACAGAAGCCTGATCTCACCAGCTGAACAAGAACAAGCCTGATCTCACCGAGCTGAACAAGAACAAAAGCTCTTGATCTTGCTGTACACATGATCCCGCAGGGTATGCTTCTTGATGTTGCTAAGTAGTATTAAGGTTCTTTCCTTTTCTCTTTTATACTGACAAGAGTAGTTCATATGCTATTCTCTATGAGCTACCTCCGTGGGATCAGCCTGGAGGAGCAGGTCATGGAATGGTAGGAGGACAAACTGGAATTTTTCATGGACAGTATCATTCAATGTCATGTCTCGCAGCGGAACTGAACCTTCCCATGGCCTGATCTATTTGTGATTCAGTTCACTTGAAACTAGGAATTAATTGCCTCAAGCATGACAGTGCAAACGTATTTCTGTACAGGTTCTAATTATATGCTAATTGCAGGTAAATCACTTTATCCGCTACTATCCACTGTTGATTTATTCAGTGCTGCTTTAGTTTTCTTAATCGCGTGGTGCTTGTATCTTTGCAAATTGAATTATATAATACACTGTACTGAGTACTCCTTATTGCGTAGCTATATTCTGCTGTATTTACTAACTTCATTAACAAGAAGAAATGGACATGGCAATGTATTTTGGCACAGGAACAAGATTATTAATAGTCTGAAGGGGCGCATATGAAGCTTGCTAAGTGATTCTGGATGTCTTATGAAGGATAATTGTATTTATTTACAATTCTTATTGTGACATGTGAAGTGTTTCTCCCTTTTCTAGACAAGATTCAGCTATTTAAGTGTGATCAAGCAAATGGTTTGAATTTACCTTCAATCCTCTGCTAACACATCCCTTTTTTTATCCAATTCCTTATCTGCATTATTTCATTGTTGATGACACAAAGCTTGTTTCTAAAGCTGGTCAACACCTACAGTATGCTTTTAGAGAGAATCATGCCTCTTGTTGCAAGCAGTTAGAAAATGGGTGATGGAAACAGTTATATTTGGGCCTGGTAGATTGTGGTCAAGAGCTGCTAAAACATTTAACATAACTGATTTTTGACAAGATAATAGTTTTCCTTTGTTCAAATAATAGTTTACCTTTATTTCATATTTTGTAAACTTGTGCACTTAAAACTTTACTAATGGATCAATTTGCTGGAACAGAATGGGAGATGGTCATTACTGCAACTACTTCACCATCTTTGCTCACACTTTCTCTGAATGATCTGACTTCTCTGAACTACAATGTGCCTTCTTTTAGTCAATGGGGGCAAGTTAGCTACTCTGTCCAACTATTCTATAGAGAAAGATATCCTAAATAGTTGATGTTTTTGGTTTAGGGTGAGATATTACAATCAGAGTGCTACTGAAGTTATATCACAAATTTAAGTAGATGCCTAGATGGTGTGATTGATGATGATTCCAATGGCTTAGTAGGCATGCATATTGTGTCTCAGAGCAAGAAGGATGCATTACAAAGGGGACATGAACTGTTGATCAAAAGTGAACTTGCTCGGATGATTCCTGTACCTATTTCTATAAAGTGACCCATATCGGTTTTTTTATGAAGTGTGTTAATTCTTGCAACATAGGTAGATACTGTTTTATTGAAACTCTAATTCCAGGCTGCTGATCTCAGTGCACAATGTTTTGTGTGAACGACCGTAGTTTATAGAAAGAAAGCAAAATAAGTGGACATTATATTTGCAGTAGTAGGTCACCTAAAGCATTGCTTGCGTATCTACCTTTTTTTGTTTGGGTAGTGATTATTCTGTGTCCTTTGAAATAAGATTATAATTCTGCACCTTGGCCTGTCTGTTTTTGAAGTTATCACTGATATTGATTATATTTCTGCACCTTGGCCTGTCTTGTTCTTGCACTTATCTCTCTATTTCCTATTCTATGCACTGGTAGCATATTTGATAAATACTAATGCCACCGTAAAAATATGAAATACCTCGTGGACGGAAAGTATTGCATGTTACATTCACTCCTGTTTGCAATCTGGCTCTAAGCTTAGGTCATGTAATCCAAGGAGCTTAAGATTTACTGCTTAAAGAGAGAATACTATGTAATTAAATACACCCTTATAAACTCAGTGTAAATACTTTATGACTAAAATTACACAATTAAATGATTTTTTATTTGTAATATAGTTGTAATTTAGAAAGATTTATTTCTTCCCGTTGCAACGCACGGGCATATTTCCTAGTAATAATAAAGAGGTAAAACTTTTAACCTATTTTTTCGTCCACCTCTTCTTTCGTCCATCTGAGAGATCAATTCAGTTTCTGCCACAAAATCTTTGGTTCAACTAAGAGATCGACTCGTACTGTTTGCTACCACAAAACAATTCGAAAAAGTACCCGAGTCTATTTTTATTGTTTCAATGACTTAACAGCTTCGAAAAAGTACCCGAGTCTATTTTTATTGTGTCAATGGATATGTATACTTTTTTTAATCGCAAAACCTTTCCGTCGAGATGTCTTCCGACACCTTTTCCGTTTCCTGTTTTTCCACGTTTGGTTATGCACGTGAGCTTTTTTCTCTTTTTTAGTCGACATCTCTGAACTCTTTATCCTTCTACGATCTAATAAAACCAGATCCAATACTAAAACAAAATTAGTAAATTAAAATGAGTTTGGTCATGTACGAACAAGTAAGTATAGTAGCGACCGAAACAAATTCGCATATAACAAAAACTCATCATCGGAATCTTTATTAATAGTAGTTCTAGTTGTGTTCGTCAAAATATACAGATTAATCCTAATTGGATTCTTTTAATACGAACAAGTATGTAGCAGCGACCGAAACAAATTCGCATACAACAAAAACTCATCATCGGAAGATTTATTTATTAATAGTAGTTATGGTTCTGTTCTTCAAAATATACAGAGTAATCCTAATTGGGTTCTTTTAAATTAAATTAAACTGATATGTTATTACGACATGACAAACAATGATCTCCTCCTTCCTCAATAACGTGAAGAAGCACGACATGACAAACAAAGATCCCCTCCTCCTCGATCACGTGAAGAAGCATACAACGCGACGAATAGCACACATGAGTTGTAATTATCATGATCATACACGTTGTCGAGCTCACATGCATATATCACCACCGACGACAACGAGGTGTGCTGCTATAGGATCCATCAGCGGAGGACAAGAAGACCACCCTCCAATGTGTCGCATTCCCATCGGCCATCGCAGCACGACTACATGGTCTTCTCCCTTGTCAAGGACCCCATGCACGATGGTGTCTGCCTGCGCCCGATCACAGGACGCTGCGTCGTGCTATCCCAGTACGCGGGGTGGTGCTCGCCACAGACCATGTCTTTCAGGCACCCATGCCCCTGCCAAGTCGACCCGTTCACCAGCAAGTCCGCACCGCTCCCAGACTTTGCCCATCTAATAATGCAACTCCGATCCAATACAAGGAGCAATCGTTGGTGTCCTCTGCCTTCAAGCCTTCAAGGCAGGAGGCCTCGAGGCTCTATGGCTATCTCAACAGCCAAAGCAAAAATGACACCGACTTCGTCTCGCTGGGAGCTAGGCCAGGACCGTCGTCCACGCCGAGTTTGAGCTCGCTCTAGCTAGAGCATCATCACCAGGACATCACGCTACCTGGTGCGGCCGTGCGGTGGTCATCGTCATCATACGGCGTCACAGCACCCGCGCCTTGTGTGGTGCCAGAGCCCGGGCCAGTTCGCGATTCATCGGCCAGGCTAGAGGACCTGGAGCGGTCCTCGTTCCAATTGCTTCAACGCCCAGTGCACTGTCATCGTCGTCGTCGTGAGGAAACGCTGTACATTAAGGAGACAGCAGTCGTGCAAGCGTTGGACATACACTTGCATGATCACATATTTTGAGATAATAAAGCTTTAATTTTACAAATATTTTAGAATAGATGGAGTAAGATTTATCCATGTAGCCATGTAAAATCCATCACGTGAAAAGGTTCTCAGACTCAAATAACATAAATAAAGAAATCTACCTTCTATTGCCACAAGATCAATTGCATAATGTATATGATGATATATATAGTGTCTACCAGACGCGTCCCCTCTTTGAACCTTGACCTTTCTCTAATAAACAAATATTAGGTATAGATATTTTTATGTGGTCTTAAGAAAATCGTGAAACTTGATATTTAATCTACCGACAGACGGATGTGTGAAAACTAAAGTTACATTATAGCCGAGTAAATATTTATGTCTTTACATTGAAAGAAAGAATCTATCAAAATTCTATTTTAATTTGATATGGATTTAATAGAGCATTGTCATATTATTACCAATACTGTTTTTATATTAAGGTTGTCATGGACTTCATAAAATAAATTATAAAATAAAAATATATCAATAAATATATTTTAGTAGCATTTTTTACCCGTTACAACGTACGGGTATATTTGCTAGTATTATTAAAAGTATGCATATTATTTGATATAGGATTTTGCATACCACTTTCTGGTTGATAATTTGCATAATTAAAACAATGCAATATAATCAGACTCATTATATCTAGTAACATTAATATATATACGCATCCATGACTTCAGTGTAGCGCAGATTGATTGCAGTCTAGATTCTTTTCTCCCGTCGCTCCTTGTAATCTGCCGTAGATGCAAAACGCAGCAGCAAACTATTCAATCGTCCTCCGCGTGAAGAAAAGCTAAACTCTCCAGGCAAGCGTTGCTTCAATTCGCATTCTACTAGCAAGTCGTGGTAAGCTCGTCAAATGCAATCGGCCTTATGCTATTCGGATCCCGTGCTGATGCTTTCACTGCCGAGAGATGAGAGATGCCGTGTGGCATGGCAAACACGCAAAAGAAATAATAGATGAGTTGCCTAGGAAAAATAGTTCGGCAGTAGAAAGCCAAATCGATCGATTCTCCAGCGAAGTCACCAAATTGAGTTGACGCTAAAAATCAACATAGGAGTCGCCAATGAAAATTGTTTCACTTTTATAGAAGTACAAATGACTAGTTTTCAAGCAAACTAGTAAAGAGATAATTTCTTCAATAATGATAAAGTCAAACCCGTTGCTTTATGAGTAAGAACAACAAAGGATTATACCCCAATGACATTGAAGATCACGGCTTGTTTACAAAAAACTAGCAAAGTATAATTATGACTTAGATGAAAAAGTAAAAGAAAGTAGAAAAATAGTTTTAAAAAACAAAGAAAAAATATAATAATAGTAGATTGATTTTGTGTCAATTGTGGTCCTCGAACCAGTCGGCCATACCTCATATATATGGGTCCCTCTGCCTGGCAGATTATATGAGTCCCGTATATGAGTACGTGAGATTTAGTTACACGGAAGCCAAACAAAATATCCCTAACCTTCCTTTATTTGGCTGGATAACTCGAAGACACGTAGATATATATAAATAAGTCTTAAATAGCAGGTAACCCCGCGCGAAGCGCGGGCAACAGTGCACACCATGTCCAACAGATTTAGGTGCAAGGGCAAAAGTGGTACATGTATCAGCCAACTATAAATTCAAATATAATATAACATTTAGTTTTGTACCATGTATATAGAGATACACATAATGACATTTTATACAGGGAGAATAGGACTATGAAAGTAAGAGCTTTGGCGCTTTAATGGAGAGCTGCTGATAGGCGAGGGATGCTAATCTTGCATATGTTGTGGACCGAAAACCCAAAAATGTACTCCCTTTTCGCTTGAACATATTGCCACCTGTGTACATATGGAAATGGAGGTTTAAAACTTGGTAGGAAAAATAAATGGGGCTAGCAAACACAGCATTTTGCTGAGGAGTTTTTTTAGTACCTTATAATAGCAAAGTGGTGCAATACTATGGATTAAGCAGCAAACAGGAACAATGTGTAGCAACAGATTATATCAGACTGTAGGGCTTAAATGGATTAAAAACAAAGCTGACCAACTGCTCTGAATACATTTGTTGGTAAACTTAGCAATTAGTGAATGTACAAAAGTCATAATTACAAATTGATGACAGTAGATACGAATGCCTAATTAATTTCACTTGCTCAAAAAGACCACCAGTTTTGTTCAGATGGCACTAATTTAGTTAGTCAGAAGTTTCTTTTGGAGCAATGATAGAAAAGTTCGAATGCGTGGCTACTTTGTTCCGTATATCAACAGAGTACATAAAGTTTAAGATTATAGTATTAGAGAGTTAAGTTAACCTTTCTTTCATCTGGAAAACCTGGTACCAGCTGCTGAATCAAGTTGTTTGAGTATAAAAGAAATTGATTCTGTAGAAAATATAAAATTCAGAAATCAAACATGTGAACTATCCAAAGGCAGGAGTGAGCATCTAGATTTGACCGTTCAATAAAAAATGCACCTAAGTTCCAAGTATGCATTATTACATAATTTGAGATTAGGCAGCCAGGGGAAAATATGGCTTTAATGAACCAAGCTGCACCTGATAAACAGATAGTATCTTCAAAGTAATGGTTTTGATTGAATGACAAGGCGAGTTGGTCATTAAAGCCTTTACATTCAAGCATAGTTTGCTCACCATACAAATATATCAGTGCTAGGTTGGTAGGTAGTGTACTGAGCAATCGTTGTTTGGTGAGAAGTCATAATGTGAATGTTCATTAATAGTACAAATCTCATAAAAATACTATTTTTTGAGGAAATAGGGAGGAAATATAATCAGTAAATAATTAGTCTTTGAGAATGCTATTGAGGAATGAGACATTCCTGGGTTTGAAAACATTGTATTGGAAAGATTTGTTTTGGCTACAGCAGCCTTGGGAAAAAATGTGAATAAGAGTGCAACCTAAATGTGGCTATTGCATAAAGAAGAACAAAAAGGATGATACTATGATTGGTAACACAGTTATTATAAGATGTAGGGCGTTGTCTAATGTGCACGCATTAATTTAGAATTAATACGTAGCTGGAATCATAAAGATTATGGTCTGAAAGGAAATTGGTGTTATGAGGATGTTGAAGAGAAAATAAGATCAGAAATGGTGGAATAGGATCAGTATATCTACCATAAGTTTCAAAAGATTAAAAAAATTTATCATGTGCCGTTTGAGATACAATTTTTGGATAGTTCTTGAATAAGCAGAATGAAAGGGTATTAATTTAGTTGCAATGCATCTGGATCACCCAAAACATATGTTACATGGTTACCCTGAAGACAGAGCATACAAAACTTTGGAAGATAAACATGGATAAATTTGTCAATAATTCAGGGTTGTAGTAGGCTATAGTAGCAGGAGATTGATTTATTGAAACATTTGCATACTAAGACATTCTAAAATTGTTTGATTAAATATTGGATTGTTAATAGGTGCAGGTACCTGTGAGCAGCATACAAAAATTTGAAAAATATACATGGATAAATTTGTCAGCAATCCAGGGTTGTAGTAGGCTATAGTAGGAGATTGATTTATTGAAATATTTGCATAGTAACATGCAGTTTGAATTTGAAATTTGGAATTAGATGACCTTCATTTTTTTGTTGATCCCTGTTATTGTGACCCGCATGCATAATATTTGAAGGTATCAAAATCCTGCAAAAGAGAAAATGGTAGGATACATGGATGCAAGAACTAAAAAGAGATAAGTGCAGCAGGCGAGGAAGCATTGTGTTAATTGCAAATCATAATTATTCATGGCAAGGTGCTTTGCTTAGAATAAAACAGACACTAACTATTATATTAGATGGTGGAGCTGTTTGACAATTTTATTGAACTATATTTTAATGAAACAGAGAGCATTCCAATCACGAATTTGGGAACACAAAACATTAGGAGGCATTTTGATGGCGTAAAAAAAATCTATTGATGTCCAGGACTGTAGGAGGCACTCTGAAATACAAAGCAAGGGTGCCAACCTAAAATAATTCTGTGGTTCAGCTAGGTTTCTGTGGTTCAGAGGCATTGCCGATGCAGGGGTCTCATGAAAAAAAATAGAAATTGCCATGTATAGTCACAGCACATGCAACCAATGATCTTTCAAATAAGAAATGAACAGAACTAATTTGATGAAGGTACTTTTGCATCTTTTAACCTTAGAAGCAACATATTGGTCAGAAGCTGTTTTGGCTAAATTAAAGTCGAAACAAATACTGCAGAACAGATGAAGGAAACAAAAGTGAGAAGTCTGACATAGCACTAACCCTTCATTCATGACTGTGGCAGTAGCTAATTTAATCGAAGGTAATCAATTAAGAGGATATAAGGAATAAGGACAACTGCAAGCCAAATCTACATCTAACACTAGCATTCAAATGTACCAAAGCACCAGCCAAAATTAATTGATGAGAGCTTGGGCAGAGCAGACCAAAATCAAGGACGTCATATGTTGTCGTGTCCGGTGTGGGCGATGACAGCGTGTTAGCCCGGCCCTCGCCGCGCCATGCCGGGAGGGCTCCGGCAGGGGGTCTACGCCTCTGGATCGTGCGGATGTGGCCACGGTTGGAGCCAGCCGCTGCGGTGCCACGTTGGGAGAGTGAGAGGGACGAACGGGGGATGGGGATGGCTGCGACGTGGAGGAAGCGGCGGCGGCCGTCGACAGAGCGGCGGCGGCGGCGGGAGGAAGCGGCGGTGCCGCGGACAGGGAGCGCAACGGCTGAGGTGGAGGCGGAGGTGGCGGCGCGACGGCAGGAGCGAGGCGACGATGTTTTCTTTCCCCAAAATAACGAGGCAACGATGGGGTTTCTTTTTTTTTTTCCTGGAAGGCAAGGAAAGAAGCGTCGTGGTTTCACGAAGCTGGACACGCGTACGGTCGTGGTAGCGTTGGATCAGTACTTGACGGTGGTGATCGTGGTACTGTTATGGGAATAGTGATGTACAGGAGATTGAGTGGAGAGCCATGGTATACAGGTGATCGTGGTACTGTTATGGGAATAGTGATGTACAGGAGATTGAGTGGAGAGCCATGGTAGGGGTGTAGGTTAGATAGGTTTGGTCACTATTTTTTTACGTGACGCAGACTAGCAATGAAGCCCGTGTTGTAAATCTATTCCCATATCAAATATTATCACATTCAAACTCTGCCTTCCGTGCTCTTTGCTTTTCTTCACACGTGACTCTGCAACTTGATATCCTGACGTGCCAACGCTTGCTATTCCTGAAGAACTCCACGTCCGTTTGCCCCTCATCAGTTAATAAACAAGCCATTACTAACGCCAAATTTATGCTAACAAAATTAGCTAGCCAAATTATGCTATCAACAGTTCCTTTGACTGGCACTGCTACGCCATGTCATGCTACGCCTTGCTGAGAGGTTAGCTAAACAGGTTAGCAGGTTCGGTTCTCTCCCTCGAAGCATCTCAAGAATTGTGCAGGCAAGATTCACCATGCCCCAGTGTGAGTTCAATCGGCTCAGCCGAGCAAGCTGTAGACCTAACATACTAGAAAACAAATATCCATATCGATATTTAGTTGTTGCTACAGATTACCAAAGAAATACTAATACAGTTGTAATTGCACCATAACAAATTCAAGTAAAATGTTGCATTTTAACGAATAGCAGAACACCGCAAACTTCTGCCTAAATCGGTACTGAAACTGCATACGGCAGCTTGCGTGTGTTCTCATCCTGCCAAAATATGGCAAGTTTGATTTCAAATGCTTAACTCCTGTCGACAAGTACAACTTTTCTATAGCAAAAGGCCATCGGTTTTTGATCTAGGCTTCAAGCTTCCAACAAGGCAGCATAAGGCGTAGCCCATCCACCTGTCATAAAACATCAATAGTTTCAACAAAAAATCAAAATTAGTTCAACATAATCATGCCATTATACAAATAACTGCAGTAGACTGATGAGAATCATAAATCAAGCCAATGGTTTATATAGCCACAAAATTATTAAGACTGAATAGCAACCACAAAAGTTTTTTCCTATGCACATGCAGAATATGTGGGATATGTACAAAGAGGGAAGGGGGGGGATAGCTAACTAGTTCTCATCATTTCGTTTACCTTCTGTTTATACTCCCTCTATTATGAATTATAAATTGTTCACTTTTCTAGATACAACAGCAAAAAAAAGCTATGTATCTAGAAAAAGCAGAAACGACTTATAATTTAGAATAGAGTCTATAACAGTTGGTTCCTCGGTCAATAGACCAACACAAATACAAATTGGTGAAACAAATGCACCTAGCTTTTTCCTTTTGAGAAGCTAGTAACATGTAGATGGCAAAAAAACATCTCTTTTTTTATGTGTAAACGTTGATTGTTAGTAGATGATAAGCTTCCTTGCTTGTAGGAGAGCTAATAAAATATTTGCTGACCAAGTTATGGAGAGTAAGGTGACAGACAAGTCATGGAGATTAATAATGTCACATGTAAATAATACTTCCTGTCCTGTAAAGGATGCAATTCTTGGTTTAGTCAGAGTCAAACTAACTTCAATTTGACTACTTTTATGGAATAGCACCAACATTTAAGACTCCAAATAAATATTATTATAAAAAATATATTCCTTGAAAAGTCTAATACTACTTACTTAGTATGATTAGGATAGGTATTAATATTTTTGTATATAAATTTAGAAAATCTTAAGATAGTTTGACAGAACATTATTCTAAAATTGCATCTTCTTTTGGATAGAGCATGTACTCACTAAGTCTAAAGAAGAGTAGATTTCTAGCTACAGCGCTAAGTCATTTTTGGGGGAAAAAACTGTACAGTATTTATTATATCAAATAGTGAAATAAATATTAGATTCACGATGGAATGTATTTTTCATGTATACCTATTTAGAATCATGATTACTAACACTTTTTGTGAACTTAGAAAAACTATAGTTTGACTTAAACAAGATCTAGAATTGCATTGCTTTTCCAATCCCGGGGGGTGTTGTTGATTGATTAATTTCTTGCATTAACCTTAACATGCATTAGTCAATAGACCTTATGCAGACATACAGTATCACTCAAGGTAGCAAAAACATATACAATGTCTTGGTATTTGGTTGTCTTGCACAGACAAACTACATTTGGTAAAACTATGTTTGAATTGCTTGTATTGTGTTCCATATAGTCATCTCCATGTTCTAGATTAGTGGGACAGTAAATTGCTTGGGTTCGATTTCAGTGTGGAGTATAAACTTGGATACATGAATGCGGTGGCTGACGCTTAGTCTAGGCATGATTCTGATGACTTGATGACCTCCTGGCAGGCAATATATTCATCCTTTTAATTCCAGCTTCACCATGGGCACACAGTCAATACCAGTGCGCATGAGACTGAACATGAAGGCATTCAGAGACACTCCACAAGGTCTGGGCTAACTTCTACATCCCCACAATCGTACCATGGCTGACTTCCACATCCCCGGTGATCACGCCCTGGTTCGTTGTCATGTTAAAGCCAGCATTACCTGTCAGAACAAAACAGCCCACCTACGGCCAGCCAGATTACTCCAACTCCTTGTGGTTCCTTCCATGGTGGAATGACATCAGAATGGACATCCACGGTGGTTGGCTGCTTTTCCATGTCTGCACACTTCATTGCCATGGGGCATCCATACACGGCTACCTAGTTGTGCGTGCATCTTTTGGAGAGATCGTGCGACTTCATGGCATTATCTTCAATTGTTATTGATCGTGACCCTGTGTTCAACTACTTCTGGCATGATCATGACCCTCTAGAGTGAACTGCTTTCTTTAGCAGGTGTGCAGCTCAATATGTCAACGGCTTTCCATCTGCAGCCAGACAGTCAATGAGGCCACCAACAAGATCGTGCAGCCCATTATTGACCGCATGTCCGCATTGCAGATCAACTACCTAGCTGGAAGGCAGACCTAATGACAAGGGCTGGAAGAAGGGTATTGGTGCAATCTGTTCTCACTGGGATGCTCATTTACTTGGCTATGGCCTATGATTTTCCTCCATGGGCTATCAAAGCGGTGGATAAAATTCGGCGCAGCTTTCTTTGGAGAGGTCGTAATGATGCAAAAGGCGGACATTGTCTTGTGGCCTAGGTCAAAGTTTGTCGACCACCAGAACTTGGTGGCCTAGGTATTTCGGATCTTAAACCTCTTGGCTGGTCTCTGCGAATGAGATGGGTTTGGTTGCAGAAAACTGAGCCTCATCACCCTTGGGCTGCTCTCCCCTTCCATGTGCTTGAGCAAGTAAGAGCCTTTTTCTCAGTAGCAGTTATTAATCGGAGATGGTGCAAATACTCTTTTCTGGACAGATCGGTGGCTCCATGGGCAATGCATTGCAAACCTTGCCCTTGCGGCTATCCCTAAAAGGAGGGTCAAGAGGCGCACTGTCTGGGATGCCCTCACTGATCGGTACTAGACTTTCCAAGCTTCATTGGGGACATTGGCTGCAGTTATGATCACCCTCAACATTGGCTGCAGTTATGTTATGACTACTCTTTCCAAGCTTCGTTGGGGACATCTCCATTCCCTGTGGTGTATGGCTGCAATCCATCAACACTCCATTCTTATGAGCTAGGTGATGCTTGTTTGCCAGCGGTAGATCAGCAACTCTGGGAAACTAATGAATTCTTGGTGGAAATCAGATAGCGGCTGGAGCAGACTCGGCAATGCCACAAGTCACAATACGATGGACACCACCACGAGGCCATCTTTCAATGGGGTGAGTGGGTGGCTGCCTCTCCTGCATCATCCCCTCACATCTCTCAACAACCATGCTTCTACAGGCCATTCAAAATCATCAAACGTGTCAGCAAAGTGGCATATCGACTCCTACTCCCAGTAGGCGCTTGTTTTCATGATGTCTTTCCACTCAGGTTGCTAAAGCCATTTCACACTCCAGACATACCAGCCACCTGCCAAGGACATGCTTATGCCAAGCTAGCCGTAGTCATCAAAGCTCGGACCATGCAGGGTGCCCAGGAGGTTTTGTCCAATGGCAGGGTCAAGAAGTAGCTAACACTTCTTGGATCTCAGTAGAGGAGTTTCGCCATCTTTATTAGGCATTCCAGCTCGAGGACGAGCTGCTGTCGAGCAGATAGGGAGAGATGTTATGTATGAGCAAAGATATCAGAGGAGGCGCAAGAATACAAAGGTACAGAAGCTAGCAGACCCACATGGGCGTGGCTAATTCCATGGGTGATCAGATTAGATTAGGAAAGCTATAGGACATTTTAGTTAGTTACTTAGAATCCAGATGGGAGAAGATGTGCTACCAGGCTATATAAGTAATAGATCAAACTTGCTTAATTCCTGTCTTGCGCCATTTACCGAGTTCAGGCTAGGGTATAGATTATCCCTCCAGCCCTACTCCCATCACAGTGAGTACTATTCTACATTAACTAGAAGGCTATCTCAGGCTCTCAAGTTACATTTGTAGGTCTCGGCACTTTATATAGCTAGGAGAGAAAGAAAAATAGAAAAGACTAAGTGATTCCAGTCACCAATCCTATGTGTATGTGTGTTCCTATGTGAGTGTGTTTCCTGTGACCTGTTGAGCTACTAGCCTTTTGGAGGTGAGAATTCTTTTTTGTTTATGTCCCATCAGCTTATGCAAATCTGCAATAATTAAAATGACTAAATCCAACGAACTACCTGATGCTACATATGCCTACATAAGAGCCTCTACAGGCAGCCAAACATGAACATCTAGACTGCATAAGGTTGGATAATAATGCAAAAAATAAAAGGCTTCACCAGCAATCCAGCCCAGAACTAGGCAAGTCAGTACAAGGTAGAAATAATGGCAATATATGCAAAAGAGCTAATAAGCAAAAACAATGCAGAATGTTGAATTGATAGGTTGCTTTCAAACAGATATCTAGGAGTTACCATAAACAAAAAGCATTGTCATTGTATCTCCTATAACTGAGAATAATACAAAGGACAGATAAATACAGAAAAATAATTTGTTTTTTCTTGAATATGTATGAGAGCTATATATCATTGCATTAAGAAGTAAAAATGATAATACAAAACACAAATGCCACCCACCACACCCTCACCCAAAAAGAATCTAGTTACAAATGCGCCCGTTAGTATGTTCTAGACAGGTAGCATGAAAATTTGTCATTTAGTGAGGTAATAATGTCAATAAATACTGCTGAGTTCCACCATCAATAAGAATTAGAGTTGTTATTTTTGTGCTTCGATATGAATATACGATACCGATTCGTTATGTACAGATAATGGATGCAAATCTTTAGACCCAAAAGTACATTACCTTCAGTAAGGTCAACAACCCAAACACTCAAATCAGTACAACATTATACTCGGATACGCTTCCTCATCTGACGTCTGGACCTGCAATAACCAGTTACAATCGGATTGCAAATGAGTAACAATACAATGTGTGAATCAAAGTTCAGAAAGGCACTAGGCAGTTTCTAGGTGGTGACCCATAGCCTAGAGCCTAGGCGTTTTAATTTTTGTACACATACATGTATATTACCTTAAGTTATCTCAAGTAAAAGAAGAAATAAGAAATCTGTGGACTTAAGTTGAAAAGAAAGGCCCATAGAAAAAAAGCCCAGCCCACCTTATCCCTATGTCCACCTTATCCATCCAGCACCCTCCTCCCAGCCGAAGCACGCACGAAAGAGTCGCTAGACTGCTTTCTCTGCCGCCTCCCTTGCGCGACCATGATTCCTCTCTGCCGGCCCACGAAAGTGCTTCCATCTCCAGTGACACCTGCCTCCTCCCTCCTTCTCCGGCGACGCCCGCCTCCTCCCTCCTTCTCCGGCGACGCTCGCCTCCTCCCTCCTTCAGCGCCGCCAGCTGGCTGCGCCTGCCTCTGCTCCCAGCTGCTCACCGCCTCCTAGCTGCGCTCCCAACTAGTGTTCCTCCCGGCCGTGCCCCAGCCTCCTAGCCGCGTTTGCGCCCTCTGCCACCCATTGTCCCTCCCGCAGGCAGAAGCCCTGGATCTAGGGGCACATCGCCTTTCCTCTGCCTACCCCCATAGGAGAGGCGGTGCCCCTCTCCGCCTAGAGCGTAAGCGCGCGTAGGTGGGCGCCTAGCAACACCTTTTGGAACATTGGTGTGAATAGAAATTAATCTTAGCACTATGTGAAAGGTGGGGGAAACACAATGCCGTCCACCAAACAAAATGGTAAAAGATGATTCACATTCAAAAGAAATATAGTAAGACATTGTCAAATGGTAGAAGTAATGGCATGTTAAAGATAAACAGCCATTTTTCGTTTGCAAGGATCATTTTAGCCAATTCAGCACATCAGCAAGAGTGCAGCATGTGGATTGCACAAAATGCATGCAGCTGAACAATTTACATAATCCTCTACATTGCTACTTGATCCTTAATATGCACACACAGCTCATCTCCCAATCAGCTGTGCCTCCTACAAAGATAATAATTCAGGAAATATATAAAACTGATAAGCCATTAAATACATTAGAGTATCAACATAGTTGGAAGTTTGTAGTTTTAGAATTTTGTAAGTTGTGTTTTTAGTACAGGTACAGCACCAACCCTGTACAGGCAGCTGTTAGAAAATATACAGCAACAAAAGATGACACAGAAACAAAAAATCAGACTGAAAATGACTACGCAAGGAAGAACAGGACACACCCATACCAGAGGGCTGAACACATGCGCCCAGACCAAAAGGACGCAGCCAAAGACCACACTAGGGAGTCCACGCATGAGTCCACGCATCATGTATTGGTTTGTTTAGGTTCAGGTTTAGTCAGTTCCTTGTGTAAGTTGAACTCATGGGAAGGTATATGGGTTGTAACAGACTTGATTAGGCAAGTATAATAGATCAATCTATTCTTTGTGTTTCCTCCAGTCTGGTGTTCGTGGTTCCTGCACAGGCTTCACCCAACCCACCCCCCCTGGTCTAGATCCTCACCATGGAGCCAGCGGGTGGCACGGGTATGGTGCGGCATACCCTAGCTGATGCAAGCGATTAAGCGACGGAAGTAGCAGCTGTGGGGCCACTCATTTTGATTGATTAATTAAGAGTCTAGGCAGCTGACATTCAGCAGTACGAGTACTACTTCTAGAGTTTCTGGGAAACATCATCCCTTTCTGCTATGATCCAATCCAAGAGCGTGTTGTAGCTTCTTTCTGTTTAAATGATACTCGCAACTTTATATGTAAAAATCAAATAGGTTTTCAATCCAAGTGTGTGTTGTAACTTACTTTATGTAAAATCAAATAGGTTTTTGTTATGTCAATAGTCAAATAGCAAGAAGATCTGCTTAAAGTTGTTAGACCACCTAGCGCGCTCATCAGAAGCTTGTCGTTTGTACAGTCAAATTCTTCTTCTTAATTATAATGATACATAAATTTTTTTTGAAAATTTGAGGAAAAAAATGTGCTTTATTTTAGATTTAAGAATTATTCGTATTTGTATACTAAGTGGCAGGGCAACTTTTTCTATTGTATACCAAATTGCTAAATAGGTTTTGCCGGATTACATACAAATTTTTTGATACGGCATACCCTATGTCAAAATCCTAGATCCACCACTGATCCTCACCCATCCTTGCTTCCATGTCTGATCCATCCAATGCTGATCTTGCCAAGGTATCCTTGGCAAGCCGTCTCACATGTTGGAATTGTCCAAGCATTCCACCGGCGACAACAATTTCCATCCTAGGCCAAAGCTGGATTTCCCAACTTATGATGGCAAAGAAGACCCTTTGCCACAGCCGAACAGACTATCTAATCATTTTTTACTGGAACAGATCACAAAGCTGGATTGAATTGCATGCCACATTCGTTAAGATGCTACTTTCAGACTGTCTAATCATGAAAACACCGCATAAAATGCTTTGATAGTATAAGTGGAGGATCGACAGCAGAAGAAAATACAGATAGGATTTCCATGAAATAACGTGATACACAAGCAACAAAAGAGAAATTCACCATCATTAGAAAGATAGAAATATATCCAAAGGTGGCAAGACAAACTCCTTACCTTGTGGCTACGTGTTCTTCAATTACTTTCTCTTCGTCTTCAGTAAACATAAACCACTTGTCTTTATTTTCCATTAATTCATTATCACCATACTCTGACATAAATGTGATATTACAAATTAGTAATGTAACATTCTAGAGGCTAGAAGAGTAAATTAAACTTTATTGCATAAGGACTTCAAACAAAACCTTGAAGCAATATTGCTGAGTTATCACAGTAACCATCTAGCTTCCAATATGCTACCCCTTTCTCTACCATCAGAGGCTTGGTCCAAAGACGTCCTTGCTTCCCCCTAGTTGCCATATCTGGGAAGCAAAAGATAAGCATTAAGACTAAATAACTAGCTCAATTTTTTTTTGCAATAACAGCATAAGACAAGCAAATACAGCAGAAAATAATGATATACTGCTCAAAAACATTTCGCTCAAAAATGTCACAAATCAAGACAGTCTATTTAGTGAATAGACGTTGAGAAAACATGAATTTCCCAGTTAAAATGCAACCTTGTGCTCACTAGCAAGGCCAAAGGACATAACAAATGCAAGTAACATTACAAAAAAAATATGAAATGATGGATACTAGACAGATGTAACTACTCAAAATTCACATAAAATTAACATAAATTATCACATCACACAGTTTCACTAAATTCCTGGCGTGGACCTTCAAATCAATTCTCCTCAACATTAAGGGAGATCGCAGGTAAAGGGGTGCCCCATGCTTGCTTCAGTTCTGATTAATTGCCTATAGAGCAACACATACTATGGAAGGTCTAATTAATAAGGGATTTAAAATCGTACTCACTCCGACCAAAATTAATTAACATTCAGAAAAGAAAGATAATGCAAATATTAAAATAGCCCCTCTTGTAGTTATGTCATCTTTATTCACCAATGAGTGTAACAAATAAATGAACGTCAAATCAGTTCTTCTCACCATGCATTCAGGTTTGTGTAATGGTCAGCAGGACCTATGCCAGGAAACAACGTGACAAGACTAAGGATTTGATACGTAGTATTATTGTATTAAAAGCACTAGGGATAATGGGCCAGGCCCATTAGAAACCCCCTTATGTATACGAGGGAGATAATGAAAAACTAAGCAAGTTTAGGGTTAAGCCCTCTACCTCTCCCTCTCCTCTCCTTCTCTACAGCCGCCACCCTCTCCTCTTATTCTCCTCTGCGACGCCGCCTCTCCTGCGCCCCTGCACTGCTGCTGCTGCACCCCCCGCTGCAGGATGCCGCTGCCCCAACGGACCAACTGTCGCTGCTGCTGCTGCCGCCCAGCTCTAAAGGCTAGTTGTCGCCCTCAGACAATCCCGCAGCCCCCCTACTGCTCGGCTAGGGTCAATGGGTGTCTTACAACTGGTATCCGGAGCCACGTCGCGATCAATTCCATGGAGGACTTCTGCGTTGTCACATATCGTTGGGCAATGATGTTCAAATTTTTTTCGCTAATCTAGATGAGGGACAGAAGTGCTGCCATCCAAACAGGCACTCCTTCCTACCTCCCATGGATCCCTCCCTCACCAGATCAGGGAAACCCAGTTCAGTCAGCTTCACCAGCGATCCATCATCAGCCACAGCTTGAACGGGATTCACAAAGAGTTGAACAGCAACACTCCAAACGCCCAGCAAAATCCCACAAGTTGTCATTCCCAGATTACAATGGTAACGTCGACCGATCCATCCCAATGGCTGTACAAATGCAACAATTTTTTTTTCTTGCGCAAAATACAAGGGATGATGAAAGGATGCAGTTAGCAGCGTTCCACTTGCACGGGAATGCTCTCACTTAGTTCATCAGATGGGAGCAAGAAATAGATCACCCAACGTGGACTCAATTCTCTCAAGCACTTGACAAACGCTTCGGGCCGATCATCAATTACAATCACCTCGGTGATCTCACTTTCAACTACCAAACAGGAGAATTGGAGGACTATACCAACCAATTTCTCCTAACCCTCAACAAGGTAAAAGGCCTATCTCCTCAGCAACAAGTCATGTTATATACAGCTGGCCTTGCCTATCACCTCATGTTCACTACCTCATCCACACACGCTTGAACCTGGCATTCTCCGTTGGCTACATCAGCTGATTCATGCAGCGACCAATGACGGAGCACCAGCAGGCCATGAAGAGGATCCTCTGCTACGTCGCAGGTACCTTCGACTACTGTCTGCACTACCCGAGGTGCCCCAGTGCAGAGCACTTCATTGGGTACAGCAACAGCGACCATGGCGGTGACATTGACACGAGCAAGAGCACCATCGGGACGCTATTCTTCCTCAGCGTGTCTCGTCAGCTGGCATTCTGTCAAGCAGCAGGTGGTGACTTTGTCCAGCTGCGAGACAAAATACATCGCCACTACACCTTCCACACAAGCCCTCTGGCAGGCTGGACTGCTGGGTGATCTTGGCAAGGATGCTGAAGCGGTGGAGCTGAGACAGCAAGTCTGGTTTGGCCCTAACGACGAACCCTATCTTCCATTGTTAGAAAATAGATGCAGCAACTCAGTGGGATGCGGTATTTTTTCGAACTCTCTCTTTATTATAGCTTCTCACATACACATACAAATACAGCTCGAGGCTAATCTGAAGCTAGCAACCTTTCACCATCTAAATGGACTAGCTTGCTTTACAAAGGAAGTGCCCATGTCCTTATATAGGCATGGCAAACCGTCATAAAGTTGACGAATCAAACTTTACCACTTACACGATACAACTCATCACTAGCTAATGGTCAAATTCTATTTTAGTACTACTTCCTCTTGCTAAACTGCATGAACATTCCAGTAGGTTTTAGTAGTATCTAGCACCTCTTAATTAGCAAAAACTCAATTTGCTTTTGACTTGCTTTGCTAGAAACTTCAAGAATCAACTAATGTCATCCATTTAAGCCATTTTGATCTTTATCTCAAGAAAATAAATTAACTCCAACATTCTCCCCCTTAATTTGTTTTCTTGAGATATCTTCTTCTTTTCAGCCAACAATCCGTTTTATCAACAAAATCCCCATGTTTTTTTTTTTTTTCATAGCTGTTCAATATGCTGCTACTGCCTTCTGTTGCTCTGCCTCCTGTAGAGTTGGGTTTTGCAGCAGAACGCTCCATACCATTCGCTTCAATTTTCTTTGCTTCCTTTGAGGAACTTCCATGGCGAAATGCATTGCTCAGCAACTTGGCCTTTTCAGCTGCATCCTTACCATCCATTCCATCACATAGCTTCTTCAGCTGTTCCATATCAAGTGAAGCACATATTGACCCAACATTTGCCTCTGACAGACCAAAGTGGCTATCTGCGACCACAGGTGCTGCAAGAGTGCACAAACAATTTTTCTCTTTACGGAGCAGCAGCTTCTCTTTCTCCTTTAGCTGCTTCTGATGTAGAGCAGTTTCTGCAGCTTTCATAGACTCTTCTTCTATTCTTACCCTTTCCTCTTCAGCAACTCTTGCCAAATACTTCGCTTTGTGTACTGTCATATCTTCCATAGCAGAAAAATTTCTCTGCTCATGGATCTCCCCCTTGCTCTTGACATCCATTAGAGCTAAGGGTAGTACCGGTAACTGCTTTTCATAACTCAAGTCTGAACTGAAACTTGAATTGAAACCTGAAATCGGTCTATCTTGTTTGGGAGGAGAAACTTTCTCCTTGCCTTCCAGTGTTGCAACATTCTTCTTCATACTGTTGCTACTTCTAATTTGCAACTCAATTTTGTAAAGCCTGTCAGGAGTTCTTCGAACCTTCATCAGTAGCTTTCCATCTCTTTCACGAACATATAGTAGATCTCCATCCAAGAAAATTTTATTTCCTTCTTCTCAAAATTGACCAAGGCTAATTATATTACGGCTTACCGGGTACATAATATACCTCATTTAGGAGCCGTCTTTCGCCATTTTTGCACTGGAGCATGATAGAGCCCTTTCCCTTGATCTGTACCGTCGATCCATCACCGAACTTGACATGCCCTTTGATGCTTTCATCCAAGTCTATAAAGTTTGAATGTTGACTTGTCATATGATTACTCGCACCATTGTCAAGATACCATTCATTGGACTCAAATGCTTCGCCTTTAGTGCATAGTTCTGGCATAGCCTTCTCTTCATTTAGCAGAAGACGCTCAGGCTTGTTCTCTGCAGCCTGAGGAAGTTCACATACTTCCATGGCAAGGAGAGTAGGCTCATCATCGTCACTTCCTTTCTCCATGAAATATGCCTTTTCCCTCTTACCTTCTTGAGATCTACAAAATCTTGCAATATGTCCCTTTTTGTTGCATTTGTTGCAAGTTTTTGTTTTCCAACATCTCTCCGTAGAATGATTGTCTTTTTCACAAATATCACACCATAACTCTGAAATTTATGTACCTCTTGTATCTTGATCTTCCTTCTCATTCTTTTGCGGGCCTTTACCACGGCGATGATTCTCTCGCGTCCGGGCTGCCCACTCCTCCTCGGTTAGCAGCAGCTTGCCTCCCGGGACGATCGATCGATTTGATATCTCAATTTCATCATCATCGTCCACCGCCTTTAGTCGCCCGTCACCTCTTCAATTGAGAGGTCAGGCAGCAGGTGTCGATCGCAATCGCCACTTGCTTGTACTGCTGGGTACAACACGCCAGAGGCTTTCTCACTTCATCATCCCTCCCTAGGCGGCGGGCGCAAAGTCATCAATTCGCTCCGTCATGGAAGGAGAGAGCTCCCGGTCAACGTCATCTTGCGTGCACGATCCGAGCCGATGTGGATGGCCTTAATCGCCTCCCAAGCCTCCTTCATTTGTCTTCTTCACTTCATCTCCCCGGGGGGACCTCCGGATCGGCATCACCATACTCGACACCATCCCGGAGGCCGCGAGCCTCCAACTTCACCTTCATTAGGAGGCTCCAATCCTCATAGTTGCTTCCCGGATCTGGCGTGCCACCGACTTCCTTTACCACGCACTTGGATGACAATCTCGTGCCTCCATGGCGCCGCCCGCGCCTTTGGCGTGGAAGGGGAACGGCGACGGTAGTTGCGGGCCTGCGACTTGGACCACTACCCCACCGGAGTTTTTTTTGAAGCCATGGATCACTAACACAGGCTCCGATACCAATTGTTAGAAAATAGATGCAGCAACTTCGGTGGGATGCGGTATTTTTTCGAACTCTCTTTTATTATAGCTTCTCACATACACATACAAATACAGCTCGAGGCTAATCTGAAGCTAGCAACCTTTCACCATCTAAATGGACTAGCTTGCTTTACAAAGGAAGTGCCCATGTCCTTATATAGGCATGGCAAACCGTCATAAAGTTGACGAATCAAACTTTACCACTTACACGATACAACTCATCACTAGCTAATGGTCAAATTCTATTTTAGTACTACTTCCTCTTGCTAAACTGCATGAACATTCCAGTAGGTTTTAGTAGTATCTAGCACCTCTTAATTAGCAAAAACTCAATTTGCTTTTGACTTGCTTTGCTAGAAACTTCAAGAATCAACTAATGTCATCCATTTAAGCCATTTTGATCTTTATCTCAAGAAAATAAATTAACTCCAACATCCATGAACACAGCAAGCACAAGCCCAGTAAATCAGGAGTTGCTTGGAGGAGGGGAGCGTCATGGCCGGGTACATCAACACACAAGACCAGTTCGCCTACTTCCTGACCAAGTCACTCGGGCGAGTCTAGTTCTAGGAGCTTCGCACCAAGAATGGGATGGCCGAAATTCTCCCAAAGGCGACACACAAGCCTTAGGGGGAGATTGATAGACTAAGTCTAGTGCTTATCTTAGGAGTCGTTGGTGCATCTAGTGGCATCTTATCTTTTTAGAATATATTGTTTACTTTAAGCATCTACTTTAGTTGGTCTTATCTCTTTAACAACCTGGACTAGGTCCTCCTATATGTACCCCTCCAAACTGCCATGATTACTTGGCTAAGCAATAGATAAAACTTGCTCCAAATCTGAGATTTGTGTCTAGCTCAGGCAACCTTCGGATCTAGAAACAGCAATAGCAATGGCTCATAGGCTTTACATCACCAACTCATCCCCTACAGTCAGAACATCAGATTATCAAAATCTCTCTAAATGTTGTGACAGGGATCACTACTAGTCAAACCATGAAGTGTCAACGGCTGTGACTTTCTAGCTCTACTGGATTCAGGCTCCACCCACAATTTCATTGATTCAAACACTGTAGATGTCCTCGGATTACATCAAACCAATGCGCCCAACTCCCTAAAGGTAACAGTTTTTTTTTTTGAACGAAACAACTGTGGGGGAGATCCCCACAGTTTTAAACTGCTTTTTTATAAATGGGCAAAGAGAAAGAGTTTACTTACATGAATTAACTAAATGCATCTAGCCAAACACTAAAAGATGACCTTAGATCACCTTTGAACCTAAGAAGCTATAAATTACACTGACTTTTGAAATTGAAGACCCATGATTGGAAAGTAGGATTCTTGTTTCGAAAGATGAAGTCATTCCTGACTCTCCAGATCTCCTAGGAAGCTATCAGGACCAAGTCTATAAAGAACTGCAAGTTTGAGACCGACCTGGCCTGTGCTAGGCGTTGGTGTAGTTCAAGGTTTTCTTCCCAGTCAATGTTCAGGGACTGCCAGCATCTCTTAGCAAATGGACAGAAGAAGAACAAGTGATCTATGTCTTCTATTGCATTGTTACCACAGATGATGCACTGCTCATTGCCTTCCGGGTTACAATGTCTTCTTGTTAGCATGGACTTGGTGTTCAATCTGTCCACCCAGACTAACCAGCCAAAGAATTTGATCCTTGGTGTGCAGCTTGCCTTCCATAACCATGCAAAGGCAGGATGAGCATGTATATCTGCAAATGCCAGTTTGTAGAGTTTCTTGGAAGAGTAGGTTCCATTTCCCCATACATACTTGGCTGGAGATTGGTCAGTCCTGAATTAGGGGTAACTGGAAGCATTCCTGCAGCACATCGTCATTTAGGATGTCAGAGACTGAGGCTCTGGTATTCTTTGCATATGTTAGGAGTCTAGGATATGTAGCAGATAGAATCTCCCCTGACCAAGAGTCATCCCAGAAGAGAGCAGTTGTTCCATTGCCTATGTTGCAAGTGGCTACCCCTCTAAATAGGCTGCTAAGTCTTAATACATCCTTCCACCAAAACGATCCCACTTCTCTTGTTGCATGGGGAACTTTGTCCTGGTAATATTTCCATCTAATGAGCTCAACCCATGGGATGTCCCTCTGATTGTAGAACTTATCTAGGAACTTTAGAAGTAGTGCATCATTCTGTAATCTTAGGTTGATAATGCCAAGACCTCCCTTATCTTTAGGGAGTGTTGCCACTGTCCAAGCCACTAGATTTCCACCTCTTTGCTGTTCAGAGTTACCTCTCCAGAGACACTGCTTTCTGGGTCTGTCAATGTTGTCGATGACACCAACTGGCAATTTGATCACACACGAGGCATAGGTGGTAATTGGGGTGATGGCAAAATTTACCATCTCCAGTCTTCCAGAGTAAGAGAGCAGCGAGGAGCAGACCGACAGTTTGTGCTCTACTTTATCCATCAAAGGTGCAAGATCATCAAATCTGGGCTTAGTAGTGCCCATTGGCAGTCCTAAATATGTGAATGGCATGGAGCCAATTCTGCAACCAAAAGTATTTGCCAAGATATTCATCTTTTCACTGGAGACATTGATTGGCACCATCTGAGATTTCCCATAGTTTACTTTTAAACCAGTAGAGAGGGAGAAGGAGTGCAGGATTCCTTCCAAGAAAAATAATTGTCTTGCATCAGCTTCCATTATCATGAGGGTATCATCTGCATATTGAATTATTGGGAACACATTATCTGGCTGGGGAATTGGGATGGACAGCATTCCTAGACTAGATGCTTTGTTGATGATGGCTTACAACAGATCAGCTGTCAGGACAAACAACAAGGGGGAGAGAGGGTCTCCTTGTCTCACTCCCCTTTTGCACTGGAACCTCTTTCCAGGAACTCCATTTAGCAGGACTTCTGAAGTGCCAGAGCATAGGATTGCTTTTATCCATTGGATCCAAGTATCAGGGAAGCCCATACTCTGCATCATTGAGATTATTGTGCTGTGCTGCACAGTATCAAAAGCCTTTTCAAAATCTAGTTTCAGGATGATGATCTCCCTCTTTGACTGGTGGCATTGGTGTATATACTCAAAGGACCATGCAAGGCAGTCATGGATTGTTCTGGACCTGATGAACCCATACTGGTTCCTATGCACTAACTAGAGAATGAAGAGCTGCAACCTATCAGCTAGAATCTTGGTCAGCAGTTTTAAACTGGAGTTCAACAGTGACATTGGCCTGTAATCACTGATGGTCTCCGGGCTGTTATTTTTGGGCACCAGTGTAATGAAGGATTTATTGATGCTTTCTAGATCTAGATTCCCCTGATAGAAATCAAAACAAAGACTATAAAATTCTGATTTGACTATGTTCCAACATTTCTTAAGAAATAGCCTAGTAAATCCATCTGGGCCTAGGGATTTATCAGGTGGCATTCTCTTCACAATATTATCTATCTCCTCTGTAGTGAATGGGAGGATGAGGGAACTGAGATCTTCATGTGGGGTGATCAGGCTTTGTAAGTTAAAGAGCATGGGAGTTTCATCTGTGACACCCATCCTTTGTCTGAAGGAGTTCCAGATAATTGCTGCTTTGCCTTCATGATCCTGAATCCAGGCATTCTGTTCATTTCTGAGTTGGGTAATTGTGTTCCTTCTATAGGAGATTGTTGCCATGGCATGGAAGAATTTGGTGCACTCATCACCAAACTTAATTCTATTGTTAGTGAATCTATTCTTCCAATAGGTATTCCTAGCCCTTAACAATCTAGCCAACTGAACCTTGACAATATTTCTCAGGTTATCTTCAGGGTTGAAGAGTGGTCTCTCCTCCTCTAGGGCATCAAGATGTGCTATGACTGTGTTACAGTTAGCAGTGAGTGTTTTGGCATCAGAGAAGTTCTTGCTCCATCTTTTCAGGCTGTGTCTAAGCTGGTTTAATTTGTGAGACAATCTGCTGGCTGAATTGCTGACTGAATTGGAGTATGGCACATTCTGTGACCAAGACTGCTGAACCACTTCTTGGAAACCAGGCATTTCAGGCCAGAAGTCTTCAAATCTAAAGATGTTGGCTTTTGGGATCTTGGTGTCTATCATTACTTTGCAGGGGATATGATCTGAGGTAATTTTGGCTAGTGGGATGACCTAGGTATTGGGGTAGTCAGTTGTCCAGTTGACCGAGGTGAAGAACCAGTCCAGTTGCTCTAGGAGGGGGTTCTCTTGCATATTGCTCCAGGTGTAAGCCCTCCCTTTGAGGGGAAGTTCTACTAAACCCAGATGGCCTATTGCATCATTGAAGACCAAGGTATCTTGTAAGTTTTCTCCTGGCTTATTTCTATTGTCAAGGGAACGATAGAAGTTGAAATCCCCCAGGAAAAGCCAGTTGTCTTCACCTCTGATTGTGTAGTTTTTGAACCATTGGATGAACTCTGAACATAGCAGCTCCGTGCATGGGCCATATACCGTTGTCATGAGCCAAACTTCTACATTATGGCAGGATTGAAAGCTGATAGATAGTTCGAAACTACGTTTGTCAAGCACTGTTCCTCTGAAAATGCTGCTGTTCCACACTATTAGGATACCTCCCGAGGCACCAAGGGATGGGACAAAATCAAACGCATCGAATCGTCTGGGGGCAAATTTTCTAATAAACGAGATATCGAAATCCTCCTTCTTGGTTTCCTAGATACAAATTACTGAGCACGCACTTTCCTCAATCTTTTCCCTAATGGCATCCAATTTCTCCTGGGCATTTATTCCGCGGATATTCCAGCACAAAACATTCCAATTTCGATCCGAATCACTATGGAAAGAGTAGCATACTGCTATGACCAGCATAGCAAACCCAAGACAAGATTCTGATAGTGCCAAGGTAAACACAAGCCAAACAGGTTTCTGGTGCAGCAATATTACAAACCAAAAGAGAGAGCATAAATAAAGAACTGTCCAGTCTCTATTCTTCATTGGGGACTATCTGGTGGCTGGAGCTTGGAGTCTCCATCAAGGTTTCATCGGATAGCTCCTCAGGAGCTACCCCACAGCTGATTCCCCAGCTTCTCAGCATAGACGTTGGAATTGGATTCGCAGAACCCTCACGAGTTGGAATGGAGAGCAGCGCCACATCCTTTCTGTGTCTCTTTCCCAGGTGGACATGCTTGAAGCCTTCCTGTCCTCCTCTGATTCGGGGGCTTCTCCTGATGGAGCGGCGTCTGCTTGGAGCTGGGGAGGAGGAGACCCGACTGACTGGGTTACTTTCCATAGGGGTGACAACTTCTGGGCTGGGCTGAATTGCCTCCAAGGTGGGCTGGTCAGAGCAGAATTCAAATTCAAGTGCTGGGCCTGGCCCAGGATTGACTGCAAGCTGCATTTCTACAATGGAGGAGGTCTGTGACAGCTGTTCATTCTCCTCTGTGTTCTGAGCTTGAGGTTCCTCCAGTTCTCTTCCTGCTAGCTGGTACTGCTTGTGCTCGACTTCCTCTATTGCCCTTGCAAGGAGCTTGACTGCAAGTGCCTGAGCAGTTGGTTGCCAAGGGACTATCTCAAGACCACTAGGCTTGTAAATCTCTGATTGTGCCTCTCTAACAATTGCCTTGTCGATAACAATCGGTCTTGCAAGGGGGAATCTCATGGACTGCACTAGATTCTGGCCGGAGGAGCTGGAGTCACTGGCAAACAGACCCCTGAGAGTGTATCCTCTGGGCAGTGCATTGGAATCTAACAGCAAGCGCTGGGCAGAGATCTCTCCCACTGAGAGCTGACTTAGTTCATCTCCAGGCAGAGCAGACATTATGCTGGAAGCAGTGCTGTCCTCACTGGAGAAGTCCAATGGCATATCTAGCCCTGCTCCACGTAGGAACCTCATGGAGGAGCTGGAGAGGTCGAGGTCTATGACATCCTGTTCTGGCTGGGCTGGGGGTTGAGCAGGTTCATTCCCTTCCTGCTGTTGAACAATGTGTTGTGCTGGCACTGCCGGTGCTGGCTCCCAGGCTGGCCAGTTTTCTTCCACATTGGCCTAATGTTCTGCTGCCAATGCTGCGTGACCATGGTGCCCATGATGGGCATGGTTGAAGTGCAGGCCAAACCCCACGTCTGCTCCCTGCAGCTCTCCTTGCCAATTAGGTGGCACAGGATTGCCTCCCAACACTAGGGGACCATGCTCTGGGTGGGGTTCGCCGTCAGCAGGAATCGGGTCTTCATCTGCTTGAAATTCGTCTAGGAAATTGCCATTGAGGAGGTACACCGGAACTGACCAGGATCGTCCTATCCCCCCATGACCGATCCCCTGGAGACCACCGTGCTTCTCGGGACTCTGTTAGGACTCAGCAGAAGGATTCTAGCGAGCACTCTGGACTTGTTCTCATTGGTGTACCATGCTAGTAGTCTACCATAAGGAGCTACGGCAGCGTTGATGTACAGATCCTTCTGAAAGTCCAAGGGGGAGGCTAAGAACATCACCCAAGCTAATCTGATGTACGGGCAAGCTCTGCTGTTGATTCCTTCATCATGATTCACTACTGTGACGACGTGATTACCAAAATGCAGGGGGCTATTGCGAACAAGCTGATCACGTTGCAGTACTGAACGCAGACGAATCAAACCCAGACCAAGCGGCGATAGATGATGCGACATGACTCTAACGCGTTGATTGTGTTCCAGGAATTGAACTACCAGACCCAGGTCGGACCGAGAGCATTCACCTCAGCTGGCATGGGGTCGATGCTGACAATGGCGTAGTCCTCGTGCTCCCTTGTTGGTTCTCCTCCAAGCGCGACCCTTCCCCGCGCAGGCCGGTTCCATCCATGGTCGATGGTGAGCCCAGCAATGAGGTAGGGCTCTGGGTTCACCGGGAAGTTGGCCATGGCACTCGCCTCTGACTCCTCTTCGGCGAGCACTTGATTGGGGTTTTCTAGCTGCGGCGGCGGAGAAGGAGCGGAGGGCGTGATGAGATTAGATTGCACTGTTTGGATTTTGGGGTTGGGAGGCAAGAGGTCAGCTTCTGAGTTGCGGTAATCGAGGTTATTATTGCCTCTCTTACCTTCCAAAATAGTTCCCCTTTTCCTTGAGGTTGCGGGATCAATCTGGACTTTGGGGATCCAGCCAGTATAGGCCGAATCGAGGTAATTCTTATTGGGTCAATTAGCATCTTGGGCCTCCACGCTGCTTTGGGCTGGGCCCCTGCGATGCAGTGTCTTTTTATATGGCCCAATTGCAAACATCTCTTGCATCGGATACGGGAGGAGCAGTTCCTACGGCTGTGGCCCAAACAAAGGCATCTCGTGCAGAGGTCAGATCCAACTGCTGACTGGCCCAAAACCTCGTGGTTTGAATTTGAAAACCTTCCAGAATCTGAGGCGCCATCTAGGGCGCTTTCCACGAGACTAGCCGTGATCATCGGTTGCCTCTGTTGTTTTGCATGATCTAAAAAATTCAAACCAGACTCCCCAAGACGAAGATTGCACTGTGAATTCGAATCATGACCAGCTTGAATGGTGAAAGCACCAAAAGTCAATGAAATCCGCGGTTTGGACTGAACTTTTGGTGGAGATTGAACAATCTTCTCTGCAAAACGAGCTTTCTTTTCAGGTTTTTGTTTCTTCTTTTCCTGCCGCTTGGCGGCTTTGGAGAGGACTTTGGTCCATTCTTTCTCTTGCTCAATCTCCCAAGCACGTTTCTCACGTTCCCAATGAGGCGTGCCATTGTTCCAGAGGTGGAAATAGGCATCAAAGAGGGAGGTGGTGACACGGCGGAGATTATAGATCTGAAAGCCGACATCCTTCGAAAAGACCGAGAATCGAAAATGGTTCGTGCTAAGAAAACGAACATGAAAATCCATCGCACGACCACCAAGACATGACTGAAGCGCAAGAGCAACTGACTCCTCCGTCAAGTGGAAGAGATAACGCCGAAAGGTGACCAGAAGGAAGAACGATCCGTTCCGGGTGGGAGAGGGGTGGTGTACCGGTGACCTGAAGCGCTTCCTGATTTCCTTGTGGAATTCCAGGCCTAGATCAAAATCTAGGCGGGAGGTGAGATCCGAGGAGGAGCCCATGACGCCTTCTTGTGGGTGATCGACGGTAGGAGCTTAGGGGGAGTCATCGCCGGTAGAGATGGGGGGGGGCGAGGGGCGGAGGGGGGGGGGGGGGGGGACGTTGCGGAGCCATGCAAAGTAGTTTTCCCCTAAAGGTAACAGTTGCCAGTGGGAACGCATATCTAATGTGGGAATATACAAAGAACCCGACAAAGCATGTATAGATACGTAGACATTAGCATTGGATCGCTACAAAGATCAAACTAGGAGGATATGATTTTGTCTTCGGTATGAATTGGTTGAGTTCTCTCGATCCAATTATCTGGGACTTCACCAACCTGAACATGAAATTCTGGCATCAAGGACATTGAATTATGTGGTCCAGCTTGAGCAAACAAAAACAGGAGCAACCAAGGGTTCACACACTAAAGCCGACTGTAACAATGGAGAGCCTCCTGGACATTTTCTCCAATCCCTTCTGTAAACCTAAGGGATTGGCTCCACCATGAAGGTACGATGAGCAAACCAACAGCAATGCATCCTTAACGCTGCCCCCCCCCCCCTCCTCTTCCTAGAAAAGGATGAATTAGAGAAACAGTGTAGTGACATGTTGCCACAGGGCATCAGATACAACACTTCTCCATTCTCATCATCAGTCATACTTGTTAAGAAACAGGATGGGTCCTGGCGCTTCTACATGGATTATCGTGTTCTCAACGACAATACACTAAAAGATTAGTTCCCAATTCCAGTTATTGATGAACTATTGGACGAACTAGAAGGGGCTAAATTCTTCATCAAATTGGACCTCAAATCTGGATATCATCATGTACGCATGCATCCAGACGACATTGAGAAAACAACCTTTCAAACACATCATGATCATTTTGAATTTTTGGTCATGCCTTTGGTCTATGCAATGCCCCATCTACATTCCAAGCTTTGATAAATGATATTCTGGGTCCATACTTGAGAAAGATTGTTCTGATCTTCGACGACATTCTCTTCTGCAGCAAAAGTTCAGAACAACACCTTCAGCATCCTTCAAGAAAGTGGTCTTTCGCAAAAAATCTAAATGTTCGTTTGGTCAGACTACAGTGGGATACTTGGGACACATTATATCAGACCAAGGTGTTGTAGTGGATCCAGAAAAGATTAAAGCTATCACTTCATGGCCTCAACGAACAACAATTAAACAGCTCAAAGGAATTTTGGGGCTAGCAGCAGGCTACTACAAGAAATTCATCAAAAACTTTGGAACAATTGCTAAACCACTCACACACTTCCTAAAGAAAGACAGCTTCTGTTGAACACCACTAGTAACATCATTTGAACAACTGAAACATGTTCTATCCACCACTCCAGTCCTCCAACTTCCAGATTTCAACAAACCATTTTTTGTGGAGTGTGATGCTTCTTCCACAGGTTTTGGGGCAGTCCTCCATCAAGGGGCCGAACCAACAGCCTTCTTCAACAGGATGATTGCTCCACGACACACCAAACTAGCAACTTATGAGACGGAATTAATTGGCCTGGTAACAGCAGTCAAGTACTGGAGACCCTACCTTTGGGGGTGCTCCTTCATAATCAGATTAGACCACTACAGCCTCAAGTACATCCAGCATCAACAACTGTCCATGTAGAGAATTAGGGAAAGACACCTCACGCCCAATAGGGAGGGGTGGATTTTATATATATAGTCAAGATATACAACTTGGAGTACAAGTTACATGATATACATGTGTTAGACTATACATATCTCTAATATCCACCCGCTAAACTGCCCCAAAGCCACCTTCTCATGAACAAAGTGAATATCAATCTCAATATGCTTCGTGCAATGATGATGAACCAGATTGGCAGTCATCTATACTGCGCTAACATTGTCACAATAGACAATGGTTGCTGAAGGAATTGAGATATGAAGCTCCTCAAGCAACTGACGTAACTAGCAACACTCGGCAACTGCATGAGCAACAGCTCGATATTCCACCTCCGCGCTAGATTGAGACACCGTGGTTTGCCGTTTTCAAGACCAGGAAACCAGGTTGTCTCTGAGAAAGACAGCTCGATAATCCGCCTCTGCGGGTTTGCCGTTTTGAAGACCAGGAAACCATGTTGTCTCTGAGAAAGACACAGAAGCCTGATGTAGAGCGCCGAGAATCTGGGCATCCAGCGCAGTCAGCGTTGGAGTATGCCGTGATGGAGGACACACTGCCAATGCCATGGTGCAGACCGGCGTCAAGGGTGCCCTTCACATAGCGCAGAATACACTTGATCAGAGCAAGATGCGGCTCACGTGGGTCGTGCATGAAGAGGCAGACTTGCTGAACAGCGTAGGCAATGTCTGGCCGTGTCAGCGTAAGGTACTGCAAGGCACCAGCAAGACTCCGGTAGTCTGCATCGGTGCCAGAAAGCTTGGACTTGGAGTCAACTGGTGTTGCCGTGGGGTGACACTCAGCCATGCCAACCCACTGAAGAAGGTCGACAGCATACTGACGTTGGGACAAGTGGAGACCAGTGGAGGACCGAGTGACGGAGATGCCAAGAAAGTCATGTAGAGCCAAAAGATCTGTCATGGCGAACTCAGAGCTGAGACGGTTGATGATGCGCTGCAGAAGATCTGAAGAAGATGCTGTGAGAACGATGTCATCGATGTACAACAGCAAATACAGCATCTCCACTCCATCTTTGAGTATGAAGAGAGAAGCATCAGACTTGGCCGCAATGAAACCATGCTTGAAGACGTAGTTGGCAAACCGCTGATGCCATGCGTGAGGAGCCTGCTTGAGACCATATAGTGATTTCTACAATTGGCAAACATAGTCAGGGGTTGATGGGCCAATGAAGCCAGCTGGTTGGTGTGCGTAGATGATCTTCTCAAGGTTGCCATGAAGAAAAGCATTCTTCACATCAAGCTGGTGAATCGGCTAGGAGCATGAAGCAGCAATGCTGAGCACAGTCCGGATCATAGCAGACTTGACAACTGAACTGAAGGTCTCATCATAGTCAACACCATGTTGGGAGAAGCCACGGACAACCCAACGAGCTTTGTGGCGTGCAAGGGAGCCATCAACGTGATACTTGTGCTTGAAGAGCCACTTGCCCGTCACAATGTTGGCACCCAGCGGCTGAGGAACGAGACGCCACGTACCGTTATCAAGAAGAGCACGGTACTCGTCCGCCATAGCAGCGCGCCAATTAGGATCAGCCAACGCACTGCGATAATTGGTGGGCAGAGGAGACGCCGCTGTTGTAGAAAGACCCTTGTAGTTCACGGGAGGAAGAGCACCTGTCTTTGTGCGTGTCATCATGCGATGCTGTAGAGGATGAGCCAGTGTAGGCACCTGCATAGGCCAACGAGGAGGTGCTGGAGGCTGCAGCAGCCCTGAAGTAGCCCGGGCATGAACAGCTAGACGCTGCGGCCCATGCATGACGCGAGGCAGCGGAGGCCTGCCGGGTGGCAGGGCAGACTGCTGAGGTGCAGCCAGCAAACTGCCAAGACCACCAGCGGACGAAGACGTCGACGCAGCCGTGGTGGACAGCGGAGCTGGTGAAGACGACCTGTGCTGGTACACCTTGCCGCTGAAATGACGATCAGCTAGCACTGAAGATGGTGCTGAAGGCTGGCGCTGATAGGTGAGGCCAAACCGGCAGGTACCACCTGAAGGTGCAGCAGGGGCAGGTCCAACATGCTGTACAGCAGCACTAGGAGCTGCAGAAGACCACTGTACAGCAGGGCGTGGAGCTTCAGAAGCCTGCTGTATAGCAGCACAGGGATGCTGGGCAGCAGCAGGAGCCGGTTGGGCATCGGGGACGGCAGGCTGGACAGCAGCAGTGACCAGCGGAGCAGCCAGCCGTGCAGGGCCGGCCAGGATGATAGCTGGGTCGTCGAGGTGGTGAAGCGATGGATGCTCAACCTCAGTCACAGAGGGAGCGGCCAAAGGGACATCCTGCAGAAGAAAGTCAAGTGAAGCTGCCACAAATGGAGTGGCAGCAAAAGGAAACATGGACTCATCAAAGACCACATAACGAGATATAATCAACCGCCGAGTAGAGATGTCAAGACAATGGTAGCCCCCTTGTGAGAAGTGGGATAACCAGAGCTAGTTTGTGGGGATCCGTGGCACTAAGGATAGGATAACAGAGGCAACCGAACACGCGAAACTGAGAATAATCTGGTACAGTGTGATGAAGGAGCTGGTACGGAATTTGGTGTCCAACAGAAGAGGAATGGCGGCGGTTCAGCAAATAGGTGGATGTAGCCAGTGCTTCAGCCCAGTAAGGGGGTGACATGGAAGCATGGATTAACAATGTGCGGATGGTGTTATTGATAGTATGAAGCATACGCTTGGCTTTCCCATTTTGTGGAGAGGTGTAGGGGCAGGATAGGTGAAGTAGGATGCCGCGACTCAAGAGAAAGGATGACATGGCATGATTAACAAATTCCGTGCCATTATCAGCTTGAAAACATTTAAGGACACAACCAAACTGAGTCTGAGCGTAGGCAATAAAATCGACAAAATGACCATAGACTTCGGATTTTTGGTGCAGCGGGAAGGACTAGCAATAATGAGTAAAATCATCAAATATGACCAAATAATATTTATAACCCAAATTACTAGGAACAGGGGAGGTCCAGACATCACAATGAACTAAAGCAAAAGGCTCCGAAGTAATGGAAACTGAACGATCAAAAGGCAGACGTGTGTGTTTACCTAGCTGGCAGGCATGACACAAGGAGCATGCTGCTTTATTACACGTGATAATTGACATTTTTCTAAGAGATGTGACGACGGAGTCAGACGGATGACCCAGCCGATGATGCCATAAGGTGGACGTGACGGCGAGATTGCAACTAGCGGTGGTGGTTGGCGAAGCGGAAGAGATGGTGTAGAGATCGCCGCTGCTATTGTAGCGAAGAATCACGCATCCCGTCCATGGATCCTTAGCAGAAAAAACAAGGGAGTCAAATTCAATAGAACAATGATTATCACGTGTAAATTGACGAATAGAAAGAAGGTTGCACACAAGATGAGGCGCAACCAGAACATTATTCAGATGGAAGGAGGCATTGGTTGTAGGAACGATGGAAGTACCACGACTAACAACAGGTATAGAATGGCCATTGCCCACAGTAATGGATAAAGGAGGAAGGCGGGTAAGCAGTATACCATCTGAAGAAGCCATGTGAGATGTAGCACCGGTGTCCAGAACCCAGGGACTAGCACCCTGAAGCGACATCTGGTTCAAGGAGGCAATGAGGCCTGCCTGGTTCCAGCCACCTGCTTGAGGATCCGGCTGAGAAGCAAATTGAGGCTGCTGCTCAGCAGGAGTGAAGGCTGAATGTGCTTGTGGAGATGCCCCAAGTAGTCCCTGTCCATGCCACTGCTGCTGCTGAGGGGGACGATACCAGGGCTGCTTCTGTAGCAGCTGTCCAGGCAGGGGACCAACACAGAGCCACTGACCACCATGGGAAGGAGGTCGGTATCCCCCTTGCTGCTGTTGGTGCTGCTGCCGACCCCCTCCGCCACCACCCTTCTTGTTGCAGTTGGAAGAGGTGTTGCTGCTCCCGTTGCGGTTGGAGGTGTTGCTGCTCCAACCGCAGCTAGAAGCAGAGCGAGCATGCTGGACCTGGGCTGCACCAAAACAGGCCGAGGCCCCGCGACATGCTGTGCCGCAGGAAGACGAGCCAGCAGCGAGGAGCACATTCTCGGAGGAAACCTTACCTTCATTGGCGAGGCAGAGTTCCTTGAGAACGAGCTTCTGGCATGCAGTGTTGAAGTCAGGCAGCGGTGAGGTGTCGGTGATGTTGTCCGCCATGCTGGAGAATCGCGGATTGAGGCCATGGAGGAGATTGAGGATGAGTTGTGACAGCGAGACAGCATGACCAACATCCTTGAGAGCATCAGCGACAGTCTTCATGCGCTGACAATAATCGTTGATGGAAAGGTCACCCTACCTCATGGAGGAGAATTCCTCATGGAGGAAGACAGCAAGAGGCTCTTTGTTGGAGAGGAACAAGCCTTCAATAGTGACCTAGAGTTTTTTTTTTTTTTGCGTGCAGTCTGATCATCCGCCCTGGCAAGGTCCTAGACGTCAGGGGGTAACAGACCCGAGGAGCCAACTGTGGATGCAGGCATCGTCCATGGCCCATTGGGGATGAGCGGGGTCGGCTGGAAGAGTCTCATCAATATGGGCGCAAAGGCCGAACTTCCCGAGCAGGGACTTGAAGAAGAGTGCCCACTTGTGGAAGTTGGGATGTTGAAGCTCGAGGACGATGGGGATGTGAGAGCGGATGGCGATCGTAGTATGGGGCGCGATGATCGAGCCGGCCGGGACAAAGGCCATGGCCTCACTGTGAAGGAGCCGTTGGTGGCTGAGGAGGCAGAGACAGTCGTCACGGGGGAAACAGGACTGCATGGCGAAGCAGAGGAAGGCAGAGCGTAGCAGATGGAACGCGTGGGAAGAGGAGAGGCAACTCGCAGCACCGCGAAGCAGAGGGGCGGCGCGAGCGAGAAAAAAAAGAGGTGCGGCGTGTGAAGAAGATCCGCGCGGCCAAGGAAATCGCAGGGTAGGTGGGCGGGCGGCTAAGGAACCGGCGGCACGGGAGGGCTAGTGCAGAGACCGGAAAGCCGGGCTGCTGATACCATGTAGAGAATTAGGGAAAAACACCTCACGCCCAATAGGGAGGGGTGGATTTTATATATATATATAGTCAAGATATACAACTTGGAGTACAAGTTACATGATATACATGTGTTAGACTATACATATCTCTAATAGTCCACAATTCCACAACATCAATGGGTTAGTAAACTATTAGCTATGACTTCACAGTGGAGTATAAACCAGGCAAGCAGAACACAATGACTGATGCTCTCTCCAGACGAGATCCAACAGAACCTTCATTGATGGCTTTATCAGAAATCACTTTCCGAGTCTTTGGTCAACTCAAAGCTAAATTAGCCACTAATGAAGAGCTGGCAATCTGGTGTCATACATATCAAAAGGAACTCTATCTCCAACATGGAAGTTCGAGGATAGCCTCATCCTCTACAAAAATCGGGTACATCTACCTTCAACATCTCCAATTCTCCAAGATATACTCCATGCTATACATGACGCTACAACATGAGGGAGCAGGAAATACCCTCTACTGGTTTCGCCACAACTTCCACACAGTGAGAGCTAAGCAAACAGTCCAACAATTTGTTAGCGACTGTAGGGTCTGTTAACGGAACAAAACAGAACGTCTTCATCCTGCAGGATTATTACAACCATGCCCACTTCCAGAACAGATATGGGAGGACATCTCCATGGATTTCATAGAAGCTTTACCTAAAGTGGGAGGTAAATTTATCACTCACAGTGGTGGATCGCTTATCCAAATACATCACTTTATACCTCTGTACCACCCATATTTGGCCACAACAGTAGCTCAAAGCTTCTTCTCAGGGATAGTAAGACTCCATGGATTTCCTCGCTCTAGTGTCAGTAACAGAGATAAGGTGTTCACTAGCAAATTCTAGACTCTGCGTTCAAAAAAGCAAATTCTAGACTGCATACTATCCACAATCTGATAGGCAGTCAGACATAGCCAACAAGGTCATCACCATGTACCTAAGATGCTTGACAGGGGACAAACCAAAAGAGTGGCTTCGATGGCTTCAGTGGACAGAGTTCTGTTACAACACAGCGTGTCACAAGTCCATCAAAACCTCTCCTTTTAAACTAGTTTATGGTCGAGACCCTTCACAGCTACAATCTTATAACAAAAGGGAAGCAACAATTCAATCAGTCGATGACCTGTTGAATGAGAGGGATAAATTCTTGGAGCAAACCAAAACTCGCCTACTGCAATCCCAGGACTACTACAGTAAGTACTACAACAACAAACACACCGAGCACACATTCATCTTAAGCGACTAGGTTTGGCTCGAACTGATGACATGAGGAGCAGTCTACATCTCATACCAGTATAAAGGCAAGTTATCTTCTAAGTATTTTGGACCCTTCTAGATAAGTGAATGCATCAGCCCGGTTACATACAGCCTACACTTGCCTTCCGAAACTCGCATCCACAATGCCTGGCAGCATCTCCAACGGTTTTGCATATTTTGTTTGGCAAAATTGGGAGTTTGCCAAGTCCCAAATGAATATGGCAAAGGTCCAAAGAGTCAATCTCCAACGGTTTTGCATTATCACTTGGCAAAAAAGGAAATTCTGGACGCGACGGTAGGCGGGAGCCACGCGCGCGGGAGGGAAATAGCGCAAGCGTTGGAAATGCCAAGCGTGGACGAGGTGTGCATATATGCATGTCCTTCCCTGCTTTTTGCCAAGTTAACAAAAAATGCAAAGCTACTTTGCAAAACCATTGGATAGACGTTTTTTAGACTTTTTTGCAAAAACAAGAATGCAAAGCCCATTTGCAAAACCGTTGGAGATGCTCTAAGCATGCTCAAGAAGTATAAGGGTAGTAACTACTTCAGCTACCAACACTACATGAAGTAGTTGCAGTCCCAGCAGAACTTCATGTTGAACTCTTCAAGCAAGTTTACCCCAAATTTCAGCTCGAGGACGAGCTGATCTCTAGGTGAGGAGAGATGTCATGGTCAGCAAGACCAATGCCAGGAAACATCGTGACAAGACTACGGATTAGATAGGTAGTAGTATTATTGTATTAAGGGCATTAGGGATAATGGTTTGGGCCCATTAGCACCTGTAAGCCCCCTTATATATATGAGGGAGACACTTAGGGCCCCTTTGGTTCGAAGGATTCTTGTAGGAGAAATGGAGGATTTTGAATTCCATAGGAAAGTACACTGTTCATCCCTTTGGAACACAGGATTTGTGCATAGGAAAGGGAAAGGAAAGTTTCCTGTGGTGCTTGTTTTGTAGGAAAACTGCAGGAAAAAATAATGCGGTCCAACTTCTTTGTTTCCTTCCCATCGCATAGGACCGAGGCAAATAGAGCTGTCATTTGCTAGTGTAAAAGCTAAATGCCTCCTTTTGATGCATTAGACAATCGGCTTGCAAAAAGATATGTTAGACCAGTAATTAAATCAATTGGATTATGTACTTCCAAGTATTCCTGTTCCTATGAATTTCCCATGGGCATCCAAACATCTATCTTCTACAGTATTCCATAGTTTTTAATCCTCTATTTTACAATTGCATTCCTATGAAATTCCCATGCTTTTCCTATTCCTATCCTTTTGCAATCCTATATTCCAAAGGGGGCCTTAATGAGAAACTAAGCAAGTTTAGGGTTAATCCCTCTACCTCTCCCTCTCCTCTCCTCTACAGCCACCGCCCCCTCTTCTCCTCTGCGCCGCCGCCTCTACTGTGCCCCTGCGCCGGCCTCTGCTGCCGGCGCTGCTGCTGCTGCACCGCCCACTGTTGAACGTCGCTGCCCCAACGGGCCAACCGCCGCTGCTGCTGCTATCCAGCCCTAAAGGCTAGCCGTCGCCCTCAGACGGTCTCGCAGCCCCCTACTGCTCGGCTAGGATCAACGGGCATCTTACAGTTCACTACTTCTTATGGCACTTTTTCATGTTAATATAAGGTGCTCCTACCTATTGAAACAAATTATGCTTTCTATCCTTTCCACCTGACAAACTATGAGCCCACAGCTCGACTTTAGTAATATTTGTCCCCCTCAACCAGCATGCAACCCATCAAAGGGCACAAGTTTTCAGGCACATAGTTATGTTACATGTTGCTTGATGCTTGAATTAAGCACAATGAAATCTGCTCACCTAGCACAACATAATCTATGGAAAGCCCATAACCCTTGGTATAGGGGTGGCAATCCAACCTATTTGCATGCACCAACTAGTTCAACCCAAAAGCTTAACCTGATGAGCAAAGATCAGCAATTCACTTATACTTCAACACTCCCTCACATGCAGGCCCCCTCATGCCTCAAATGTGGAAATAGGAGTCAACTGCAATTATTATTTTTTTTATTGTGCCTGCCACGATTCAAACTCAAGACTCCTGGCTCTAATATATTGAGTTCCCAATTCAACACAAAAGCTTAGGCCGACATGGGAGAATGGCTAATTGACTTGTACTTCAACACAACTATTGGGTACAGGCACAAAACTCCACCCCACAGGCACAAAACTCCACCCACAGTAGCAAAATTCCACCCAATGGTGTGGGAGTAGGTGCAGACAGGCACAAAATTCGAACCAAGGGTATGACTGCAGGTTTAGTTATGCAGCTTGATCCATGCATGCTCGAAATACAAGGGGCTCTATATTCTAATGGCAATCCATTCAATGGCCGCACGTGCTGGTCTCAAATAATTTTGCTAATGGACACTAGAATAAGTGTGCCTATTCTACTAGGTCGGCGTACAGGATACAGTTCCGAGGCTCACATCGGAAGTTCCAACATGACCTCATTTGGAAGGCACGATCGGAGAACAAGTGCAAGATTCATGCCTGGATCCTCATGCATGATAAAATCCTAACTGCTGACAATCTACAAAAGAGAAATTGGCCGCAGCTCCTAGATGATGGGATTTACTTTCTGGAGTGCAGCTCCTAGCTGATGTCATGGACAAGCATGTGTGGCGTCTCCCAAGTTCAGGCCAATATGCAGAAAGCTGAAGAAAACATGGTGTAGCAGATTTCATGAAATTATAGGTTTTACTTTCTGGAGTGCAGCTCCAAGCTGGTGTCATGGACAAGCATATGTGGCCACTCCCAAGTTCAGGCCAATCTACAGACACGTTGGCTTATGATGTTCTATTTCAAGGCACTGTCTCTTTAGGTCCTTGGGAACGAATTTGGAAGTCATGGGCTTCTGCAAAATGTCGCTTCTTCCTTTCACTTGACACTCATAATTGCAGCTGAACAGCAGATCGGTTAGCGCAGAGGGGCCTTTCTCATCCTGAATCATGCCCTCTTTGTGACCAAGAACAAGATATCATCCAGCATCTCTTGGTTAATTGTGTTTTCACACGGCAGTTTTGGTTTTATTTCTTCAAAGGGTGGTCCTCACTATCCTTTCACCTCAGACCATGGAGATGTCTTTTCACGATAGGTGGTGCTGGGCTAGTTCAGCTGTCACTGGTCCTATTCAAAAAGGTTTAAACTGTCTTATAATCCTGGGCACGTGCAGTATGGAAACACAGGAATGAGTGAGATTTTAATAGTGTTGCCTCAAGGATCTTCACAGCTCTCGCTCTAGCTAGTGAGGAGTGCCAGACATGGAGTGTGGCAGGAGCTAAGAGGTTGTCCTAAATCACAGCCCCTAGCTCAGACAGCTAGACTCTAGGTCAGGTCGTTTCTTACCTTCTAATTTTTATAGAGCGTGAATGTAATATGTTTTTTAGGGGTGTTTGGGTGTGTAACTCTCTTCTTTTCACAGCTCTCCATCATGTTCGACCAAAAAAAAGAAAATGTGATGTGAAAACACATAAAATAAAAGTTGCAACTAATCAAATAAATAGAGAACTGAGAAAATGCATAAAGCTAAAACTAAATTCAAAGTGGAAAGTTCTAGATATATTAACTCATATTGTTCAGACCATTTATGGCTGCACGCTTGACTTTCTGTGCCTCCTTTATTTGGGAAATAAGATACTTATTTTCTTCACTGTTAAAGACTGCTGCTTCATTTGGTGAAAGCATTGTTTTACCCATGTTGTCCTTTAGCCTTTCCTTTAGCTCCTTTTCCTAAGAAACAAAACAAAGGACAAAGGTATTGTAGAATGCTTTATGGTCATTATCCTACAAAGAGAAGGCTCACTAAGCTGAATACCATTTCTTTTGCAGCATGAGCTTTTTCTCTAGCAGCATTCATTGGTTCGGCAGCTATGTCATTTTGCATGTCAATCCAGTTCCTCAGCTTGCTAAACAAAGTTAATAAATTTATAAATCATTAATATAGGAAAACAATATATTGCCACCATTAATTTTATATGTAATGTTATAGACTTGTGCTACCACATTAATTCAATTCATCTCCTGTGAACTTACCAGAGTCATATAAATTATTTGTATTCTAAAAAAGAATAATAAAAAGATTTTCCCTTCTAAAATGAAAATAAAACAAATAAAATGGTAGTGAAGCAAATAATTTTAGTAAATGTAAGCACTATTTACTCAATAGAGAGTTAAAACATAAAAATACAAACAAAGAGAGTGGCAGAAGTAATATTAATTTTTACTTAAATGTAATAGACACTACTCACTCAGTAGAGAGGGTCTCATCACAAAGAAAATTCAGAACACGCAGCTTACAAGAAGGGCTCAAGCTTTTATATCCTGATATCCCCTGATTAATATAGTTGAGAGGAAATCGTTTTGATATAAAGGCTGATTCACTTATATATTTGCCAACATCAATTACCCATGCATCTCCATCTCTTGTATAAGCCAGAGGCCTAGAGACAAAACAACATTTTTTATGTTTAATAACTACATTAAAACAAATTTGCAAGGGGCTATCAACTCGGATTGTACTTACTTGTTCCCCTTTCCTTCTTGAATGACAGATAACAAATTGATGTGAAACCCAGCAACAACTGAGGATACCAACCGAAGTTCACGGCCTCCAACTAAATCTTGAAGAATTCTTTCTGGTTGCCCTTTCTTTATTTGAAAAATCTGTGTGAAAGAACATGTTTGATGTTATTAAATAATTTAATGTTAAGTGATGTGCAACAACTCATCAGTGCAAGACATATTTTAAGCTTCGCATGACAAATTCTAGCCTTCTTTTAGCTCAGATTCTTTGAACTGGATGAACAAGTTAATAACACAATTTACTTTTGTAAACAAAGAACATTAAGAAAAATGTGCCATCAAACTATCTACAAACAAAAAAAAGAAGAATGAACAAGCATAATTTCTGTCTATCAGGCTTCATCGACTAATGATGAATGACTTATCAAAAAAAAGAATGAATCATATCTTATTTTTTTCATTAACAAGCATTTATGCTGCAGACATATTAAATATATAGATAGGAAAGTATGTTGAAGCCACAAACTTTGTCACTATACCTTTTCCTCTTAGAAAATTCATTCCCCTGCTCCGTGTTATCCAAAAGGTGACTAATTATGCGTCAAAGATAAAAATAAATAAAACAATAGCGCAGCACAGCAAACAGCATCAAAATCAGATTCTATTATTATGCACTTGACGTAGCATGGCACCTTCTACATTTATTATGCGTTGTCCTAGTGCACTTTCATCATTTTTTATCAAATAAATTAAAAGTTGACACGTCTTCAGAAAATTCTATCTTTGTGCAACATGCAGAACTAGACACATGGTAGACTTCAAAACGCCAACATATCTTATCAAACTAAAATTATAAATTTGCACTCTTTTTCGAACACGTAGGAGAGTTAAGTATCAGTATCATTAAATTATGTGCGTCCTCAATTTCCAAATAAGCACACATTACAAAGAAAACAAAATTATAGATTATTCCATCTCCAATGGCCAGTGTGGAACCTTTGAACCAAATCATGACCGCTGGAGTAGTTGAACAAAACATAGGAGAGAAGGATCGATTCCTCTGCACGATTCATGAGGTATACAAAACAAAACAGCAGTCCTAGGAAGAAATCAAAATGTTGTCTGCCTTTGCCTTTTTGAAATTCCTTTTTGTGATACTAGGTAAGATTTGCATTTCTTATTTTCTTTTTGTGAGACTAGGTCCTACTTATCTGATGGTAAGCCAATGCAAATTATTAAAAAAACATTTTGAGATACACCGTGGCCATGAATTGACTCAAACACAGGTGATGCTCAACCCTGTTCGCTTCAGCTGAAAAGCTGTTTCAGCTTATCAGCCAACAGTACTTTCTTCTCACAGAAAATCAGCTGTTGCAATAGTATTTTGGCTTATCAAAACAGCATATCCAAAAAGATCTGCGTTAGCCAAAAAAAAGTTCAGACAACATACACAGTAAATTATTGGCACTTTCAATAACTTACAAGATAAGCGTAAGTTCCATCCAGGTTGGGGTCATTAAACCTAGAATACCCATCTGCACTCTGATGTTTCATGGGCTAAGCTTCTAATATGGACTTAACAGGTTGGAGCCATTAAACCTAGAATACCCATCTGCACTCAGATGTTTCATGGGCTAAGCTTCGAATATGGACTTGACAATGATGGCCATGTAAACTATAAATAGAGCTGCTCACTTCTTGACACAACTTAAGCCTAATAGCACGGACATCATAAGTAACAGTAACAACTGCACTTCAACAAGCTGTGTGAACTACTCAAAACCAAATTCAGAGTCACGTAATCAATGTTTCCGTGCAACATAACTTGATGACTGGCTGCTAGACCAGCTGCAGGACTTCCCTATTTCCTTATAAAAGACTTGATCAAGGGGCGTCCCCTTGACTTGAGTCTTAAAGAAGAGGCCTGCCGAACCCAGGAACAGGCACACACACGCACACTTCTTTGGCGACCGCAGAACCATCTGTACTGTTTCAACCAGGGAGGGCACACAACCATGCAGCACCATCGAACCCTGGTGGGGAGCTCCGCACCTTGGGTGCTCAACCAGTGTCAACGCGTATACCCCAATTTCCTTAGGGCCCATTTGGAGGGCTTCTCCCGGCTCTGGCTCCATAACCACACACCAATTTTAACATCCTTTTCCATTGATCGTTTGCATCTCCATAAACAGGCTCTAGATGCCTCAATCCAACACCCACAAGTACCTCTCCTTGCCTGGCTGGGATTCCAAACTTTTAGCAAACTCTAATTGTAATATGATTCCGGTTGGCATCAAAACCCAAACTTACATAGGCAGCTAGAGTTCATAAGATGCAAAATCACGGCAATAGTCAAATTCCCAGATATCCGAACACAGATATCAAAGTGTTAACAAAACAAGGCATGCACCATTAAATTTATGAAATTAAGATCATTTTTCCTTGCCTTTGACTACCTCTGTAAATGCACGGCAGAATTCTAGAAACTGAATTGCAGCCCCAATATCCTCATCGTCAAGCTGTGCACCTACAATGTTAGTGACTGGGGTACCCCTGGGTAGCACAGTATTGCTATTGAGAGCATCAGGGTTCTCATCCCTCAGCAATGGTACACTATTGATTCTACCATGTGACGTTTCATCAGCAGGGTCCTTCTTTGCACTGTGCTTGAGCTTCTGCCTTTTGTTGATATGAACTGAAGGAAGTGAATTGAGATCAACACCTATATTTTCATCACCTTCATCTGCTGGAAGTGCATTGAGATCAATGCCTATATTTACATCCTTTTCAGTGGCCACCTCATCAGCAGCATCTGTAACTTGGGATCTCTTTGTGCCCTGCTGCTTGGTTGTAACAGTGTGTCAGCAAAGCATATCAACAAGAATCTATTATTGCAAGGCACACCATATAATTAGAGAGTAAAACAGCAATACCTTGTCACTACCATTCACCTTGAGTATCGCTTGTGCAGCAGCCACCACATCTGACCCCTTTTCAAGGAGATCATGGACAGAGGTGCACCCAGAAGCCTTGGCAATGTGGGCCATTATCCCAGTTGGCATCTTGCCTTTCTTCTTTCTGGTAAACGCGCACAAGACAAATAAGATCTAGATTCCCCACCATGACAACTGAACTGAGCACCAGCACCCCAAATCATCTATGCACGGCTCACCTACAGAAGCTGCAGTTACAGATGCCCCTGCACTTAGGGCAGATCCAGTCCTCCTTGTCGGCGGCCTCCTCGGCACTCTCGCCATACCTAAAGAAACCAGAGCAGCATAAAGCTGAAAGAAATTGCACTTGCTGGGAAGAAATTTGAGGATGGCTGTTTACCTGTTAAGGAGGCACTTGCGGCAGTACTTGATTGGGCACGGACCCTTCTTCTTGACTTGCTTGCACGCCGCTGCGAAGTCCGTTGTCTTCTGGCGGCACTGATGCAGAGAACAGAGGAGCAAATGACTCAAATCTACGTACCTCAGAGAAGAAAGAAGCAGGAGAACCGGAAGGACGGACAGATTAGCTCACCTGGTGGCAGGTCTTGCCATTCTCTGGATCATAGATCCGGCGACCAACAACCCGGACTCCGGGCGCCGGGTTGCGCTTCTTGGCCTTAACTTCCGGCGCTATTACCTCCAGCGGCTGCGGCTCTAGCACGTCAACCCTCCCCTCGCCGAAGCGGACGTTCCCCTCCGGTGGTGCGGCCATCCAAAGTGACTGACAACGAGCTCGGAGGGAAAGGATGAAGCTAGGTCGTGGAGGCTCTCAGAGCCCCTTTGGTAGACCTCCGATCCAGCTCTCAGCAGCTCTCGCTCCCGCTCTCCACCACTTCCACTCCGGCCGCTCTCCAGTAAGAATCAAGGGCGTTTAGTGGGGCTTCTCGGTCTCCCGCCCCCAGATCCGGAGGGCGCGGAGATGGCCGTGGAGGAGGCGCGGAGGAGGGCGCGGCGGAGGCGACGTGGAGGAGGGCGCGGCGGAGGCGAACGAGGGCGCGAAGGAGGCGAAGCAGGGCACGATGGAGACGGGGATTGCCGGCTGGGAGACGAGGACGCCCGCGGGAAAGACGAAGCGGCGCGTAGCGGTGGGAAGCGGGGTTTTTTTCGCTCGCCACTCGATGTGCAATTGGGAGGGAGCGGTGGGAGCGCTTCCTGGCTGTGAGCAGCGCCGGAGTCCTCTGCTTATTCACGCGGGGAGCGGAGCGGCGGGAGCGTTGCCAAAGGCAAGGCGCCTCCAGATTCAAATGAAGGAATGTTGGATTGTCCTGAGACGCGAGAGGCGGGGTTTCTTCCGTTTCGGTGGCTCTCCCGTCAAAAGATGTTTTGCTAGAACGAGCGGGAAATCAAAATCAGGGAGCCGCCGGATTGAAAATATATATATATATATATATATATATATATATATATATATATATATATATTCAAATACCGTTTGCCACAAGTCCATGACACCGCTCCATAATCCAAGCACACAACCCCTATCTCTACAACTAAAAAGATGTAAATGTCATCGTAATCGCCCCGCTAATCCCCAACCTGGCGCTAATCGCCCCCTCCGCGCCCAGACCCTCTTCCCCCTGCACGCCTCGGCCCTCTCCTTCGCTGCCTCTAACCGCGGCGCCCTCGCCAACGCACTCCTCCGCACAGCCTCTGCCGCCAATTCTTCCTCGACTCCGCGCTTGCACCACTCGCCTTCTCGCCCGACCTCGGGGCCCTTGCCGACCGCCTCCTCCTCGCCCGCCCGCCCCGAGCTTCGCCCGCGCCCGGGGAGCACCTTGCCGTTGCCTCCACAATTGTTTCGCTCGCCGCCCGCCTCCGCGGGGCCGGTGCCGCAGCAAGCCCCCTTGACAAAGGCCGCTACCGTCGCCAAACTCAAGACCCTCCTGATCGATCCGGTCAATCTGGATCTAGTCAAGACGATCCGGTCGTATTTGGGCTCCTCAGGAGCGACTGAGAGCAAATTCTCGGTAAGGTGAGGAGGAAATGCCGCTTTAGAATGATTCAGCTTATGTCAGGGTTTGCATTTGTGCTAATTGTTGTTGTTGGGTTGTGGTTATGATGGTGATACAGCTGCAAGTGGGGCTTGGGAAGAATGTGGAGGGGTGTGTGGAATTTGCACCAAAGGTAAGGTGGTGGTGAGGGATACTCCTGAGAGGTCACTCCGGTGGAAGTCATGGTGTTGAGCTTCCTGTTGCCTGCAGGCATTAGAGGTGAGTTTTACTGAGAAAATTCATTTGGTACTTGCATCACGGGTTGACTGCTCCAGTATGTTTGACCATAACCCTAACTTGTAAACAAAATATGCAATTGGAAATGGAACTTAGTTGGGAGCTTTTGATGGACATTGAATAGAACATAAGCTGTACATAGTTTGCCGTAGAAATAATGAATATAATTGTTGTTAAAGATAGCTGTTTGTGGGCTGTTGTGTTGGACATTTAAGTTAAGACATTGATCTAATTCTTCAGCGGCTAAAATTGCAACTTTGAAAAAAAATATCTAGGTCACTAGAAGCTCCACCAGGCACTACCTCCCTGAGTTCCTATGCTTCTTTTGATATGTTGTGTAGTGCAGACTAGATTGAAACTGAGAACACCTTTTGTTTTAGCCTTGGCATGGGAACTAAGGAGGTAAATGAAATGGCCAGCCACCATCCTACCATGTTTAAATCTTTATATAAAGGTGGCCATTTATTATGCCACACACTCACTCTCCCTCATGTCTCTACAACTAAAAAGATGTAAATGTCATCGTAATCGCCCCACTAATCCCCGACCCGGCGCTAATCGCCCCCTCCCCGCCCCGACGGTTCCTCTCTTCCACCGTTCCACGCTCGCTAATTGCATAATTGTATACCCAAAGCTGTAGCTTTTGCATCAGATCGGGTCCGATGATCTCACTATTTCCTGTGGGTTTCTGCATTTTCAGTGTGGTAACTTGAGTTGGGAACTTGGATGAGGACTGCTGCCACGCCATGATCCTGCATCAGGTTAGCACGATTGCTTGCTAGCTCTCGATATTTGCATTGTTCTCTCAACTTTACCATTGTTCTTACCACACATATAAGATGCACACGGTTGCCAGTTCACAATCAGTTTATCCTGGAACCTAATCATAGATTAACAATTTGCTGCCAAACCGAAAAAGGATACTTAGGTTGACCAGAAAATTGAGTGATAACAATATGTTCCTCAAAGTGTTGGACCTAAAAAGAGCAGCTGTTTAAGAAAAACTGGGAACTAAATTTGAGAAAAAAATAGGAACTTTCCATATGATGCTTAACTTGAAGCTGATAACTAAACTACTTTCAGAGTTATGTTTAGGGCATTCTCAAACATAATTTACTAATATCATGGTCCATGGAATGGTAAGCAATTGATTCCCAATTTGACTGAATTGTATGTGGATGGGAGCCATGGCCTGCTAACCTTAAAAGTTCAGTGTGTCGACATTGATATGGTGTAGGCAGGTCCTACCACTGAAATCATGTTCCTTTTTTCTAAAAAAACAATATGTAATTATCTAATGGCTAAACTGCAGATTATCTACATAGTTTTTTATTATTGCAAAGAGTGATCCTTTGGGAACACATAATCTGCTGCTTGAATACATGTTTGAATGGGTGTATCTACATCTCATTTTTGCCTTGAAATGCTTGTTTTTAATGGGAGTATCTGCATCAGTGAGAAAGTGTCCTGAGACTTCAGGTTGAGGAATCAAGGTTTTTTATTGCCATGGATTGAATCAATTTGCCATTTGAGAAACTACTGTTGCCAACAAGGCAAAGTTAAGTAAAGTATTGTTTGTATCTCGGCAAATAATGGACAATGTGTTTCAGTTTATCTCTACAACTAGGTTCATGCCCGTGCGTTGCTACAGGTTTAAAGTTTTTATAATGTGTGTTTTGGAGTGCTGGAAGCATAATACATAGCTGAGAAGCCATGTTACGAATTCATAACATATCCCATGTCTATGAAATCAATCAGAAGTAATAACAATTAAAACAAAGAAGCTTGACTGAATAATGTCAGAGATAGAAGAGATTTAGATCAAGAATTCCAGAGACCTATTCCTTTCTGTTAGCAGCATACTTTTTCATAATGAAAAGTCTCAGCACTTGTTTCATTGGAAAGTGAATTGTACTTTTTGTAAAAAAAACATATTTGATTGTTTCTAAGTCTTTATTTAGCACATTCCTTTTTTTGTGTGTATCTTTCAGTCAGAGAAGCTGAAGTAGGAATTGTTAGTTCAGTTGGCAGCAGCAGAAAAACATGGTCATGAGCTCACAAAAATAGTTAGAGAATTGCATCTAATCTAATCCTAAAAAAGACTGCAAATTTATAAATACTACAACGGAACAGAAGAGTAAGTTTATTTGGTTGCCGTTCAGTCGGTTCAGTTAATAGTGTGCACCTTTTAAAACGACATACTAAAGAATCAGCTTACAAGATGGAACCATATACTCAGATGCAACAAGCATATGGGTTTACCTGTTACTCTAATGAGCACTACCATCTTGTTAATATGGTCGATGCTATCTGATTAAAAAAATAGCAGAGCAGCACTTCAGCAATATGAAATTAAATCAGAGTATCAGATAAGTAATTAGAGATATGAATAGATCATCAGTAGATTTTTTGAAAAAAATTTAACTATTATGCATGTGTGCAAGTTTTTAATGATGCAGAGGATAGATGGAATTTATTTTTGTACTGCAACAACTGCGTGGAACCATATAATATGATGAACCAAAAAAATAGATTTATGCTATAGTGTGGATTTTTAAAAACTCGACAATGAACTGGGTATTGATTTGCACTCAAAACTTAACAAGGTGCTATATATTCCATCTCAAATAGGGGGGATGCATCATACAATTACTTTAGGGCCTAAATAGCATGCATATGTACCAACAACTATCTGTAAAGCAATCCAACATAGGAGCAGCTGCAAGTTGCAGTTAACCTCGCTTCCATGTGCTCTGCTGACTAAGAATCTCGTCGGCCCTGTGATGTGATCAGGAGTTACTACTTTTGGGTTAAGATTAAGGGAGGCAAAAGGGCTAAAAACAGAACAAGAGATACTTTTGGGTTGACCAAAAAAATAAATTTTCCACCTTCTGACTTTGCCTGAACCTTGCTGGGATGCAGTACTAGCTGGCAAAACAGGCAGGAGCGGAGGAGTGGAGGAGGGTCCAAACCTTGATGCCGAGTTGCTTCACCTTCACTTGCTTGGTGTGTCCCGTGGACGTCGGCATATACTAAGAAGAGTTCTCTGTTTAATTTAGGTTCCTATTTTTTTCCCTTTAGAAACTAATTTAGGTCCAACTTGATGGAATGGGCTCAATAGGATATACTAAGAAGAGTTTTCTGTTTAACTTTGGGTGTCAAAATCCGTTTACTTTGTTCACCCCCATGCCTACCTATGAATGAATTAGTTCTAATTTGTAACATTCATACGAATGTCTAAATGGAGTGCCTATTTTCTTTTTTAGAGCGAATTTGGATCAGCTAGCCACCTCTATTTATCCAAAATTGCTACTGATTATTTATCTTTGAGACTTTGACTCACCAATGGGACTGGAATGATGGTTTACCAGTGTGTTACTATGATAAATTAGCAGATCATACTTTAGTAGGTCAATTCAATGGAAAATAGTGCCTCTCGTGCACCATTGGGTGACAAGACTAACACTAATGGAGGTAACCCAAAATACACAGACAATTACTATATTTGAATCAACATATTGTTTATATTATAAATTATAATTTATATGGATGTAACACTACAGGAAGTGATGCTAGACAATGCAAGAGAGAAAGAGATAAGGCTCAATGCCATGCAATGTCTCAAGAGAAAAGGGACAACAAAAATAAAAAACGTCGAGAAGCATATAAAAGAAGAAAGGAGCAGCACCTACGTATGAAAAGTGCCAATGGTTGTATAATAAAACTTTATTGAATAGTAATAGAGATATTATATTGATGTTTTTTATATATGATATATGAATGTGTCACAATTGATAGATGGTCTGGATGCATCAAATAAGGAAAATATGATGTGGAACAAGTGCACAGTCATTTCCACGTTTGGAGTCAGTGGTAATCTTATCGCACATTCGATGCACGGCTTTCAGGAAGCACCCCAAAGGTGTGCAAAAAAATTTTGTGGCACCCGACGTAATCTTAGGTGACGTGGAACAAGTGCATGATAGTTTCTACGTTTAGAGTCAGTGGTAATCTCGTTGGACGTTCGATGCCCGGCTTTAGGGAAGCGCACCACAGGTGTGGAAAAACTTTTGTTGCACCCAATCCTCTATTCAGGTGACGTGGAACAAGCGCACGGTCGTTTTCACATTTGGAGTCAGTGGTAATCTCGTCGAACATTCGATACACTACTTTCAAGAAGCGCACCATAGGTGTGCAAAAAACTTTTGCTGCACCCGATGCTCATCATAGGTGACGTGGAACAAGTGCACGTTCATTTCCACGTTTGGAGTTAGTGGTAATCTCGTCACACATTCGATGCATGGCTTTTAGGTAGGGCACCAAAGGTGTACAAAAAAATTTATTGCACCTGATGCTCATCTTAGGTGATGTGAGATAAGTGCACGGTCATTTCCATATTTGAAGTCAGTGGTAATCTCATCGTACGTTCGATGCATGGCTTTCAGGAAGCGCACCAAAGGTTTACAAAAAAATTGTGCACCAAAGGTCTGCAAAAAACTTGTGCTGCACCCGATGCTCATCATAGGTGATGTGGAACAAGTGCATGTTCATTTCCACATTTGGAGTCAGTGGTAATCTTGTCGCACATTCGATGCATGGCTTTTAGGAAGGGCACCAAAGGTGTGCAAAAAAATTTGTTGCACCTGAAGCTCATCTTAGGTGATGTGGAATAAGTGCCCGGTCATTTCTATATTTGGAGTCAGTGGTAATCTCGTCGTAAGTTCGATGCACGGCTTCAGGAAGCGCACCAAAGGTGTGCAAAAAAAATTTGTGGCACCCGATGCTCATCCCTGGTGACGTGGAAAAGTGCGCGGTCATTTTCACGTTTGGATCAGTGGTAATCTCGTCCAACGTTTGATGCACGACTTTTGGGAAGCGCACCAAAGGTGTGGAAAAAATTTTGTTGCACCTAATCCTCTACTTTAGTGACATGGAACAAGCGCACGGTCGTTTCCACATTTAGAGTCAGTGGTAATCTCGTCGCACGTTCGATGCACGACTTTCTGCAACCGCACCGCAGGTGTGCAAAAAAATTTTGTTGCACCCAATCCTCTACTTAGGTGATGTGGAACGAGCGCACGGACGTTTCCACATTTGGAGTCAGTGGTAATCTCATCGAACATTCGATGCACTACTTTTGAGAAGCGCACCATAGGTGTGTAAAAAATTTTGCTGCATCCAATGCTCATCATAGGTGCTGGTATAAATTAACTGTACCCTAAATAATAACTAAAATCAGATTATCCACAAGCGCACAGATATATATTGATCAGCACTTCTCCAAGATCAACCCAGTTTTAATATCGAACCCAAAGGAACAGTAGATAATTTATGACCTAGCCTAATACTCTTAATCTAAGGGGGTACAAACAATCTAGAAAACTATTAAGAATGAGGAAATAGCTAATGTACTCTAGTTCTAACTACCGGTAAACTTTATATAATATCATCTTATCGGACAAGTGACCTGAATAGGAGAAGAAACAGAGTAATCTTCCTACCAGACACCTATAAACCTATCAGTCCTATCAATGGGAAGTGGACTACAGAGGATTCAACATAGCTATAAAGTAACCTACGCGAGCTACCACTATCCGGCTGATCAGGGGACATTCACAAGCAATCATAACCCAGACACCACGTCTACGCTATGAAAACTACTCTGACCTAGGAGCTACCCAAATCAAAGTACTCAATATAATATGAGTTACAAACCAAAGAATGAATATAAATAACTGCTTACTTGAATTAGAATGGTAAATACAAAAGTACCTCATAACGTAGCTCCGGACGAGGGAGCCGAATCCAAACGAATACAGCTCCTGAGGATGCTCCGACAGGCCTGGGCTCCTCCGAATCTCTACTCTTCTACTCTATCTTTCTAATCTCTATCTTGATTGCTAGCCTAGATCTAGTGGATCTCTATCTAAAGCTCTGACTCTTCATCTCTTAATCTGGGCTCCTCCAAGGGGGTATGGCCCTCCTTTTATAGCCTGGTGGGATTGATACGCGCCGTTGGATCAAACCGACGTAGCAAGCGGCCAGGATGACTCCTCAGAGACGGTGGAGAAAGGTTCCAGAAGGGGGCGGCTAACCCTAACCCTAGGGGGCCGGGCGGTGCCAGGGTGGGGCCGGGCGGCCCCACCTAGTGGTGGCTGCGGGCCCCGCTGCTTTGAGCATCTTCTGGAGTATTTCTGAACCCTCTGGTGATGTGCTTGCGTCACGGTTAAGTTTCGTGGTAAATTAGCACTTAAATCCCTCTTTTAGGCTTTTCTAGAAAATTTCCTGAAAAATGTATAAATCACCAAAACTCGTAGAAATTATCAGTGGTAACCCTATTCTTAGTATATATTCATATCTGGGGAAGTGGTAATTGCTAATAAATTTTAGGCGTTATCAGGTGTCAACAATTACCCCCACACTTAGGCTTTTGCTTGTCCCAAGAAAAAGGTTGGTTTTGACAAAACGGGTACACATTCAATGCATAACTTGGAACTTAAATTATATAGCACTGGTCTAGTTATCATGCATTGTGAAGTTTTAAAGTGTCTATCATGACTCCTTAAGCGATTGTGGAGTAAGAGAGCTTAAGACTGATTACTCTTTCTTTAATTGTGTCTTTTGGAGTGGAAATTTGTCCTCTTATTTGTAGTGGCCCTAGTGGTAGTGACATAAATTGGATATTTTTATAGCGCGGGAGAGAGATATCATATTCCTAGATCAGAAAAAATTCTCACTTCTTGACATAATAGGAGGAACCATGAGCCTTTCTTTTTTGTTGAGCACATGCTCATATTTCTTTCCTTCTTAAATGGAGGTTCCGGACACTTGTCCCTTTTTATTTTCTCGTGATCTATCTTTTTGAGGTTTTGGACATTTGTCCCTTTTTATTTCCTCAGAATCTTTCTGAATAGCTCATGCCTCCTTCATAATATTGCTCAAGACAGTGAAATTTATTTTTATTTAATTTTTATTTTATGATACTGGGAATATGATAGACCTCTCAACCAAAGCTATAATAATTAAAGTAGACTGCTATAATTATTATTTGATTCCATTACAGAGAGGAGTGAAGCTAAGTGTTTTTAAATTTTTGAAATAAAATCTCCAAAGACAAATTTTTAGAATTTGAATAATCATTATCTTTGCTATCTTACTTCCTACAATAACTTAGGCAATCATGAGGCACTATAAATTTCATAATAATCATGACTCTAGAAGGGTGTCATATAATTTATTTTTCTCAAGTCATGGATTAAATGGGTTTATTATTTCTTAAAGCATTTAATATGGAGAATTATAATTCACATCGAAATTCAGAGTATAATATATGCAATTGAATTGTAATTAAGTCGAACCCGACCGTGAATCGAAACGAAGAGGCGAGAGGTGGCGGGGGCGCCGTCCCGGCCCCCACCGGGGTGCCGGCCGGCCCCACTGGGCGCCCCGGCCGGCCCCACCTTAGGGGTCCCGGCAGTCCCGCTTCACTTGCGTGGTGTTGGTTCGATGTTGCTTCGAATTACGCTATTTCTCCGATCGTATTTTCGCTTCGTGATTAATTGTGCTTCCCCCACACTTATTTTCCTGTATACTTTCTGTGCAATATGTGGAGACAAAATATTTCAAAAGAAATAGAGAGTAGAGTAGATAACAAACATTTAATATAAAATAAGGCACTTTATTCACTTATGGCGGTGGTATAATAAATTTCAACAGACGCTTTAATGACTGAGCTAACGACTGCCCTAGCTCATTAGGCTTTATCCTAAGAAAATGACTCAACTGGCTCCATTAACTAATCGAACTAGCGGAAGTGTGCCTTATTGGATAACTAGACAACTAATGCTGCCCTTCATTATTGAGGCCCTGAATTATTTCTTTGAGGGCTGTGACCTCTTCTTCAAGCTTTTCTTTGTCGCGCTTGAGGCTGCGGATTAACTTGAGATTAACCCCAACCTTCTTTTCTACATCATCTATGAGCTTGTCTCTCAGCTTGTTAGATGTTTTCATCTCCTTGACAAGGTTGGAGAGGCCTTCAAGCTTCTCGTTGAGAGTGCGTAGGGTTGGTGCTGGCTGCTTAGAAACTTTCTCCAGTGCTAATGCTGATGTTGCTCTCTTCCTCTTAGGCTTGGGCTTAGGTGTGATGGGCTCAGTGTAGCGTACTTCATCAGGGTTTGCACGAATTCCTTGGACGGAAGGACGAGCGGTGTTGGTGTACTTAGCACATATCAGCTTGCCCTTCTTGTCGGTCTCGACTGTCACGAGTCGCTCATTAGCTCTAGGTGCAAGAAGCTGGGTACCCTTGGGGATAGGAATCTGCTTTCCTTTAGTACCTCCTTCAAGCAACAGTCTTGCAGGTGGTGGAGGAAGAGCAGATGGATCTTGCACGTAGTAGACTTGCTCATGACGCTGGGGATCGTTGCAACTTGCTTCGGCGGCACGACGGTGAGAGGCTTCCGCTGCGCGAGGATGAGGGCCTTCGAATCATCGCTGGGGATGCTGTCGAAGTCCACGCCGTAGGAGACGATCGCCTTGTTCGCCATTGCTAGTAGATCTAGATTGGAGAGCTCTTTTTGAAAGAGAGAGGTGGCTGGTTATGGAATACAATTGAGGAGGTCTAGATACGTATTTATATGGGTTTTCAGGAGACAGGATGAGGACAAAACCTAGGTTCTACGAGATCCGTACGAAAGAATATCCGATTGCACGTGAATAATACACGAATATACATAGAAAGAGTGTAGAAGGACAGAGGACGAGAGTCGAGACAGGAGGTGCCTGGGGGTCGCCGACCGGCCCCATAGGAGCGCCGACCGGCCCCACCCAGGGCCCACCTCGGGTGCCCTTCCGCGGGGTGCTTCGGACTCCTCCTATGTTTCTGTTAGATGTGTTTTCGGATAAAAGTTCGTACTGGAATAAAATAGAACTTAATAAGTTGGTAATTGGATGAATTCGATTTCATCCACTACTCCTAAATCAAATAGCTCTAAATAAAGTTTAAGTCGGTGTCCATTTACCTTGAATAACATACCTTCGTTTGACTATAGAGTTATTGCTCCATGCGGTGATGAATTCACAACGGTGAAGGGTCCTTCCCATTTGCTCCTCAATTTTCCAAGCCCGAATAATTTGAACCTAGAATTAAAAAGTAATACCTTATCTCCTGGTGCAAACTCCTTCTTTTTGATCCTCTTATCATGCCATTTCTTCGTTCGTTCTTTGTAGATCTTCTAATTGTGATAGGCCTTTTCTCTCCATTTTTCTAATTCTGATAATTGCATCTTTCTTTTCTCTCCAGCAGCTTCTAGATCCATTTCCATCTTTTGACAGCCTAGTGAGCTTTATGTTCTAATTCAACTAGTAAGTGGCAGGTCTTACCATATACCAATTAATATGGTGACATACCCAAAGGTGTTTTATACGCTATCCGGTATGCCCATAGTGCATCAAGTAACCGATCCTTCCATAAGGTTCCCATTTCATTTACTGTTTTCTAGAGAATATTTTTAATTTATTTATTGGATGTTTCTGCCTGGCCACTTGTCTAAGGATGATATAGAGTAGCGACATTATGTCGTATTCCATGAGCTTGTAGGTATAAGTGAAACTTTTTATTAGTGAAATGTGTTCCTCCATCACTTATAACTATTCTAGGTGTTTCAAACCTTGGAAATATTACCTCTTCAAACATCTTCTTTGAGTGTTTTGAGTCAGCATTCTTGCATGGCATAGCTTCTACCCGCTTGGATACATAGTCAACTGCCACCAAAATGTACTTATAATTCCTCGACTTCACAAATGGTCCCATGTAATCAATTTCCCAGACATCAAAGAGCTCTATCTGAAGTTTGTTGGTGAGTGGCATAGCATCTCTTACATTGATATTTTCGTGCCTCTGACACGCTCCACATCTTCGGATGAAATCTTTGGTGTCTTCATACATGGTTGGCCAAAAGAAACCACTCTGCCAGATTTTTGCATGAGTGCGGAATGCCCCATAATGACCTCCATATGGTGACGAATAATATTTTTGAATGATCTGCATGCCTTCTTCTACTGGTATGCATCTTCTGAGTAATCCGTCTGCGCATACCTGAAAGAGGTATGGTGGATCCCATATGTGGAGACGACTTTCATAAATGAGTCTTTTCTTATTTTCTCCTGGTGGTACATAACCTGCAACCATAAAGTTGACAATATTCACGTACCAAGGATCTGTCTTGGTCACTTTAAACAACATATCATCTCTCAGTGAGTCATTAATAGGTAGTTCCTGAGGTTCCTTAAAATATATCCTAGACAAATGATCAGCAACAGGGTTTTCTATTCCTTTTCTATCTTTAATTTTCAAATCAAATTCTTGCAGCAATAGGATCCATCTTATTAATTGTGGTTTAGCATCTTTCTTAGTGAGTAAATATTTAAGAGCAGCATGATCAGAATAAACAATTATTTTAGCTCCAACTAAGTAAAACCTAAATTTATCAATAGCAAAGACAACAGCTAAAAATTTTTTTTCAGTAGTTGTATAATTTAATTGTGCTTCTGTCATTGTCTTGCTAGCATAAGCAATTGCATGATGCGTTTTATCTTTTGTTTGTCCTAAGACTGCTCCTACAACATAGTCACTAGCATCACATATAATTTCAAAAGGTAAAGACCAATCAGGGGGTTGAATGATTGGTGCTGATGTAAGTACTTTCTTAAGAATATTAAATGATTCTAAGCATTCTTCATTAAACTTAAAAGGTACATCCTTAGCTAACAATCTGGTCATTGGTCTAGCAATTTGTGAGAAATTCCTTATAAATCTACGATAAAAACTACAATGACCAAGAAAACTTCAGACTCCTTTTACATTAACAGGGGGAGGTAGTTGTTCAATTACTTCAATTTTAGCTTTATCTACCTCTATACCTCTTTCTGACACTAGGTGTCCTAACACTATTCCTTCTCTAACCATAAAATGACATTTTTTTCAATTGAGGACTAAGTGTTTTTCTTCACATCTTTGTAAAACCTTATCTAAATTCTCTAGGCAATCATCAAAAGTTTTTCCATAGACTGAAAAATCATCCATAAAAACTTCCATAATTTCTTCTATCATATCATAGACATCATGCATCTTTGAAAAGAAGCGGGTGCATTACATAATCCAAAAGACATTCTTCTATAAGCATAAGTTCCATAGGGACATACATGGTTTTGCTTTGATCATTAGGGTGGATAGGGATCTAGTGATATCCTGAATAACCATTAAGAAAATAAAAGAAAGAATGATTTGCTAAACGCTCTAACATCTCATCAATGAAGGGTAGAGGAAAATGGTCTTTCTTTGTTGCCTTGTTGAGTTTTCGATAATCTATGCACATTCGCCATCCAGTGACAGTTCTTTTGGGTATTAATTTATTTTTATCATTTTAGACAATTGTCATCCCTCCCTTTTAGGTATAACTTGCACAGGACTTACCCACTCACTATGCGGTACAGGGTATATGATCCCTGCATGTAAAAGCTTTAGAACCTCTTTCTTTACTACATCTTGCATCGCATTTTAGAGTCTACGCTGAGGCTCTCTTGAAGGTGTAATTTCTGGATTGGTTGGTATGTGATGGGTGCAAAGAACAAGGCTAATCCCTTTCAAGTCTTTGAGTGAATATCCAAAAGCAGCTCTATGTTTTTCTAAAACAGTTATTAAATTACAGGTCTCTTCATTAGAAATTTTATCACTTATAATCATAGGGTATTCTTGATCATTATTTAGAAAAACATATTTAAGACCAGATGGTAATGGTTTAAACTTAATAGGAGGTTTAGGTGGCTCTAGTAGTTCATCAAGAGGTTCAGGATCAATAAGGTACTCCTCCTCTTCATCGATGAAGAACTGAGTATCATCTTCTAAATCGGGTTGAATAAAATTATTGAATTTAATCACATTAACCTCTTCTATTGGATCTAATTCAGGAAGGGGCTCGCTTTAAATTTTACTTGCATGAGTTATAGGTATTGAAAAATTGAATCCTTTCCCAATTTTGACATTTAATTTACCATCACGACCTTCTTGAAGAAGTTTTATTATGGGTACTCCAATCATTACATCAAAATCCCACACATCAACGATATAGAAATTTAGCAAAATGCAGAATCATTAATAACAATAGGAAGTGCACTCAAAACTCCTAAACTAGGAATAATGTGTCCTGAATAATTTTTAAATAATTTATTTGTAGGAATTAATGGTATGTCTTTTAAGAATTTTCTAGTAAATGTATATGACATAATGTTGATTCCTATAACTAGGTTGTATAAAGCTTCAAAAGGATATGAATCTACTTGCAACTTTATACTAACAGAGGGTGAATTAAGACGAATTACTTCAGGGGATTGCTCAGATTCTATCAGCCAATCATCACCCAAAATAAAAATCAATTCTCTTATTATTTCTCTAAGAAATTTTAAATCATCAAGATGTAAAAATTAGAATTAAAATCTCCAGATTGTTTGGGGTTAAATAATTTTACGATAGAGTGTAATATTCCCAAAATCATCAAAGAAATCATCCTCTATTTCAAACATCCACTCAGAATTTGGAATTATCTTATTAGCTAGTTCAGGTTTTAATTCAACTATAGACTAAGATAAATCAGGTAAAAGCTCATTTTCAGCTAACTGAGAATTTTCTTCTAGCAACTCTTCTTTTTCTTCGGGGAGATCATTTAAAATATTAGTAAGAATAGTTTTAGCATGTTCAACAGTCATATGCATAAATGCTCCACCCGAGGCCAAATTAAGATATTCTTTATTTCTATCATCAAGGCCTAAAAAAGAAATGTTGTAAAAGCATGGGTTCTAGTAAAATAAGATTAGGTCTAGAATTTACAAAACCATCAAAACGATCCCAAGCCTTGCCTAGCGATTCATTGTCTAATTGTTTGAATCCTATGATTTTAAATGGAAGTTTAGCGACCTTTTCTCTTTGGAAAAATATTTAAGATAAAAGTATTTTCGTAATATTTCCCAATCTCCTTGACTACTCCCAACATGGCGATTATACCATTTCTTAGCTCTGCCTGTTAATGAAAACGGAAAGAGTTTCCATCTTAAAGTTTCATCAGCCATGCCTTTAATGCTCAGACATGAATATGTCTGCTCAAAATTAGTTAAATGGGAATAGAGGTTTTCGCTAGAATTACCAGAAAAGATATGTTTCTGGACTAATTTAATTAATCCCGGGCGTAGCTTATAGCCAGATGATGTGATAGGTTTAGAAGATTCCTTTGGCTGGAGGTACGATCCCGATGGTGCTCTATATTGATATAAAAGTTGAGATCCGTTTTTCATAATAAATTTTTATTTTTGTTTTTAAAATAAAAGGATAACTATAGACTAAGGTAGGCTAAATCAAAATCAGCAAACCGTTCCCCAGCAGCGGCGCCAGAAATGCTTGTTGGTATAAATTAACTGCACCCTAAATAATAACTATAATTAGATTATCCACAAGCGCACAGATATATACTGATCAGCACTTCACCAAGATCAACCCGGTTTTAATATCGAACCCAAAGGAACAGTAGGTGATTTATGACCTAGCCTAATACTCTTAATCTAAGGGGGTACAAACAATCTAAAAAACTATTGAGAATGAGCAAATAGCTAATGTACTCTAGTTCTAACTACCGGTAAACTTTGTATAATATCATCTTATCGGACAAGTGACCTGAATAGAAGAAGAAACAGAGTAATCTTCCTACCAGACACCTATGAGCCTATCAGTCCTACCAATGGGAAGTGGACTACAGAGGATTCAACATAGCTATAAAGTCACCTACGCGAGCTACCACTATCCGGCTGATCAGGGGACATTCACAAGCAATCATAACCCAGACACCACGTCTATGCTACGAAAACTACTCTGACCTAGGAGCTACCTAAATCAAAGTACTCAATATAATATGAGTTACAAACCAAAGAACGAATATAAACAACTGCTTACTTGAATCAGAATGGTAAATACAAAAGTACCTCAGAACGCAGCTCCGGGCGAGGAAGCCGAATCCAGACGAATATAGCTCCTGAGGATGCTCCGATAGGCCGGGGCTCCTCCGAATCTCTACTCTTCTACTCTATCTCTCTAATCTCTATCTTGATTGCTAGCCTAGATCTAGTGGATCTCTATCTAAAGCTCTGACTCTTCATCTCTTGATCTGGCCTCCTCTAGGAGGGTATGGCCCTCCTTTTATAGCCCGGTGGGATTGATACACGCCGTTGGATCAAACCGACGTAGCAAGCGGCCAGGATGACCCCTCAGAGGCGGTGGAGGAAGGTTCCAGAAGGGGCGGCCAACCCTAACCCTAGGGGGCCGGGCGGCGCCAGGGTGGGGCCGGCCAGCTCCACCTGGTGGTGGCTACGGGCACCGCTGCTTCGGGCGTCTTCTGGAGCATTTCTGAACCCTCTGGTGATGTGCTTGCGTCACGGTTAAGTTTTGTGGTAAATTAGCACTTAAATCCCTCTTCTAGGCTTTTCTAGAAAATTCCCTAAAAATGCACAAATCACTAAAACTCGTGGAAATTATCAGTGATAACCCTATTCTTAGTATATAATAATATCTAGGGAAGTGGTAATTGCTAATAAATTTTAGACGTTAACAGGTGTCAACAATAGGTGACGTGGAACAAGTGCACGTTTATTTCCACGTTCGGAGTTAGTGGTAATCTCGTCGCACATTCGATGCATGGCTTTCAGGTAGGGCACCAAAAGTGTGTAAAAAAATTTGTTGCACCTGATGCTCATCTTAGGTGATGTGGAATAAGTGCACGATCATTTCCATGTTTGAAGTCAGTGGTAATCTCATTGTACGTTCGATGCACGGCTTTCAGGAAGCACACCAAAGGTGTACAAAAAAATTTTGTGGCACCCGATGCTCATCTTAGGTGACGTGAAACAAGTGCACGGTTATTTCCGCATTTAGAATCAATGGTAATCTCGTCCCACGTTTGATGCACGACTTTTGGAAAGCGCACCAAAGGTGTGAAAAATTTTGATGCACCCAATCCTCTAGTTTAGTGACATGGAACAAGCACACGGTCATTTCCACATTTGGATTCAGTGGTAATCTCGTTGCACGTTCGATGCACGGCTTTCTGCAAGCGCACCACAGAAATTTTTTTCACCCAATCCTCCACTTAGGTGATGTGGAACAAGTGTGTGGTCATTACCACGATTGGAGTCAGTGGTAATCTCGTGACATGTTCGTTGCACGACTTTTATGAAGCGCACTAGAAGTGCGCAAAACAAATTTGCTGCACCAGATGCTCATCTTAGGCGACGTGCAACAAGTGCGTGATCATTACCACGATTGGAGTCAGTGGTAATCTCATCACACGTTCGATGCACGGCTTTCGGGAAGCGCACCAGAAGTGTGCAAAACAATTTTGTTGCACCGGATGCTCATGTTGGGTGACGTGGAACAAGTGTGTGGTTGTTTCTTGTTTGGAGTTAGTGGCAATCTCGTCGTACGTTTGATGCATGGCTTTCGAGAAGGGCACCAGAAATGTGCAAAAAATTTTTGTTGCACCGGATGCTCATCTTAGATGACGTGGAACAAGTGCACGGTTGTTTCCACGTTTGGACTCAGTGGTAATCTCGTCGCACGTTTGATGCATGGCTTTTGGGAAGCGCACCAGAAGTGTGCAAAAAAATTTTATTGCACAGGATGCTCAGGTTAAGTGAAGTGGAACAAGTGCGTGGTCGTTACCACGGTTGGATTCAGTGGTAATCTCATCACACGTTCGATGCATGGCTTTTGGGAAGCGCACCGGAAGTGTGCAAAAAATTTTTGTTGCACCGGATGCTCGTCTTAGGTGACGTGGAACAAGTGCGCAGTCGTTACCACGATTGGAGACAGTGGTAATCTCGCCACACGTTCGATGCACGGCTTTCGGGAAGTGTTGTTTTATCGAACTAAGCCTTGGACCAGCCGGAGGATTGGCCAGCCCAGAAGCCCCCCTTTGCCACCCCTTGGGTTGGTATTTATAGGTACGGTAGCCCGATGTTTCAAAGGAGTTCCCGATCATACCCTTCTGAAAGCTTCACCGTACCTGCTCCTCGTGTCCCCACTCAGAGTTGGGAGTAAGCGCGTCATTTCACTCCTCAGGCTCACCTGCTCCCCTGACACGGTGGTCCCCACCTGAGGGCACCACTGGCCAGACGTGACCGACGAAAACCATTTCGCACCAGCAAAAGGGCTTTCGTCACTGTCAGGCTCACCCTCAGGGACCGCCAAGGCGAAGAAGCTTTCGCTGGCGGACCTGTTCACTGATGGTGAAACGCTCCCCATGAAACGGCGCCGACCAGCGACTGCCATTTCGCCTGTGCGAAACCTTGTTCGCTAATGCCAACTGGCGACTGCCATTTCGCCATCGCGAAACCTCATTCGCTGTCGTCGTGGTGTTCGACTACGTCGGCGCCATTTCGTTGCATTGTTTTATCATTCTCCCCAACACTAGCCCCTCGGGGGAATGGGGCCGGCTGGTTCGCCCCCGGCCCCTTTCGTCCGACCAAAGCACGTAGCCGAAGCGGGGGGGTTCGCGCGCCCGTTTGATGATTCTTATCGGGAAAGGCCCCCAAAGAGAGATTTCTCTGCGGAAAAGGAGACTGTCGCAGGGATTTCTCTTCTCTCCCCCTTCCCCTTTTTTTGACGTGTCAGCCGGAGCGGCCGTGTCGCTTCGTTTTCCCGCCGCGCCGATTCGTTTTTCCCGCCAAAACTGGTCGTGGGGTTATATAAAGGGGGGTCGCCGTCCGTGACCCGTACCCTAGCAGGCGCTCATTTGTTTCTCATTCAGCCTCCGAGCGACTCAGGTCCTACGTGGTTGAGTTCGCCAAGGTCTTTGCTTCTTCATCTCCGCTTGCTTCGTTGGTGAGTTTTTCTTTGTCTTCGCTTTTTTGTCATTGCCTTCGCTTTTTTGTCCTGCATTCCGTTTGCTTGATTTCTGAGTTTTGCTTTTAATTGTCTATTCACTCCTAGTAGTTCACGCTAGTTGTCTTGGTTGGTTCTATTTCTGCTTTTAAATCATGGCGAGCACGGGCGATAGCAGTTCTGACAAAAGCGGACGTGGTTTGACAAGCTCGGGCAGTTCAAGCTCTAAGTCTGGTTCGACTGGATTCTCTTCTCTCGGTGATGAAGCCCCTGCTCCTGCTGCTCAAGGTGGTATCCCTGACCATAACATTGCCGACGAAAACGTTCAGCCTGAGGCGGAGGAGGAAGTTGATGTGGAGATTGTGGATGAGGCGGTGGGGATGAAGGTGAATCTATTCCTGGTGATGTCGTTCTGATTTATTATTTTGGGCGATCGCGGATCACGGAGGCTGCCTTGGATGAGCTCATTGTCGATGGCACGATGAGCGAAAATGCATGGGAGGCTTGCCGCGCACCCGAAGGCGAAACGGTCCCCCGTCCGGAACCTTACGAAGCAGTTGTCTTCAAGGACTTCTTTACCGCTGGGCTGCGATTCCCGTGTGAGCCGTTTGTTTGCGAAGTGCTTCAACGGTTCGACATCCAGATCCACCAGCTGACTCCCAATGCTTTCACTCGCCTGGGGGTTTTCGCTGCCTCATTGAAGATGATGGGGGCTCCCCTTGATGTTAACACTTTCGCTCGATATTACGAGGCGCAGTTGTTTGAGAAAAAACAACGCGGCGACCGGCTCAAATTTGGATCATACAACTTTGTGCCCTAGAAAACTTGGGGCACCATACAAATTGTTCCTGCTTATCGCAACAAGTGGGCAGATTAGCAGAAATCTTGGTTTTACGTGAGAGTATGTACTGATGAAGAGGTTGTCGCCGCGATGGAGAATGGTTTGGGCAAGGCGAGTGTTCTGGTATCTGAGATGGTGCCTATGCGCGGCGTGAGATTGGTGAAAGTTTTCGATGCTGGCGCTGCTTCTGTCGCTGCTTCTGAAGTTTTCATTAAGGCTTCCCGGCGCCAGATCAGTCATGACTTGGTTGAGGAATGGGTGGCATCGAGGCAATGGCCTCTAGAACTGGGCAGTGGCTTTTCTGAGTTTGCTGATAAAGAAGGGTATCGAGGGCCGGTTGTGCATGCATCTCGGCCGAGGGGATACGATTGTGACTTCAATTAAGTTCAGTACGTCGAAGGCCAAGCTGACGCCGTGATTGGCCCTTATAATTCCAAAGAACAAACAGCGAAGAACAAGTGGCTCTCTGGACTTCGGTGGCTGAACAGAATTTTCGCTGGTATGAGGGTTGTTTATGCGGATCGAATTGATCCTGCTCCTGAACCCGAAGCTGGGACTTCGGCTCCCACTGTGCGCGGATGTGGGCGCGCTCGAGGTCGAGGTGTCGGCCGCGGTCGTGGACGGGGACAAGGGTCTCGGAGCTCCACTTCTATCCTCGAATCTACGAAGCGACGGGCATCTCGCTTTTCTGAGCCAAAGGACGTGCAGATTGGTCATGAGATGGCACGTCCTTTGGGTCGTCGCAGTCGAAAAGTCGTGCATGGCCCGACACGTGACTATGGGCACATTTCAATTTCTTCGGTATTGTTATTTTTGTTTCTTGTTTATCTCTGATTGATTGCTCTGCATACATTTATTTCCATGTCACCTATTTTCCATTTTTTACTTACTTGCTTCTTCGGCTTACAGGGTAGCGAAGACTAAGGCGAAATGGCAACAAGGAAGGTCGCCGACCGCCGTGCTGCTGTCGTTGTTAGGGACATGTCGATTGGCGACGTGTTCGCCAAAGGGTCCCGCAAGACCTCGCGCTCCGCGATGGTAGCCCCAGCCAAACCGACCCTAAAGAAAGCGAAGACGGCGTCTGTTGAGGCGCCCACTGGTGGCTTGCCGCCACATGCTGCGACCTCGCAGCAGTCTCACCTTCGCGCGGACCCTAGTAAGTTCGAGCTCTTCGACCGCTTAGTGCACATTTCTCCTGCCAATGCCCACCACCTGCTTTTTGGCCATGGGGAGGTTCGCTTGGGCCCACGTTGTGTTAAAGATGACGCTGTGCGAGTATATTCGGGTTCGAGCTCCTCTGGCGAAGATGAGCTCGCTCGAGAGGAGACTTACCGGATTGCTCGTTCTTTAGGCATGCCATCGGACTCTCGGCTGGTTGTGGACGTGAACCTTATTCGGTCCGGCGTGCTTCCGGGGCGCGAAGGCATGCTTCTGGCTGATTCTTGCATGGGGGCTTTCGGCCCCCGAGCTTGAACAAGATCTGCTGCACAGTTCGGACATAGATCTGACCGAAGCTGTGAACTTTCATGCGATCAACGTAAGTTGTCTTAAGCTTTTGTGTTATACTTTGTGGACTATTTGTCTTTGTGGATCTTTTCTCTTACATTAGTCCCTTCGCAGAGCGCGCTCCTCGGCCGGGCCCTGCAGAAGATGGCCCTCGTGCAGCGCCAAAACTATGAGCGCAAACTGAAGGCGCGAGACGAGAAAATAAGTTCCCTGAAGAAGGATCTTAAGAGTGCTAAGGCCGCTGCCGTTGAGGCGGAGAAGAAGGCGGTTGCTGCTACGGACGAGGCCACGAAGGCCAAATCGAGTCTAGTGGCTCATCGCCAGACACGTCAGGAGGAACGGCACAACAACGCCATCGAGGCCTAGAAAGTGGCCGAAGCATATAAGGACCTACTGATGAGTGTTGGCGAAGAGGCCACCCCCCTGCGGACATGCCGATGGCCCAGTTCCTCTCGTGGCTCGCCGGCGAACTTCATGGTGTGGCTGACCTTATGGTGGTTGGCTGCGAGTATGCCTCTATGGAGTCTCTACGTGCTTTCGCGCAGGCTCTCCAAGATTCTTCTTGCGAGCACTATGGTGCCCTAGAAGCTAAAAAGCCAAAAGCCTACTGGACCCCCTCGCCAGAAGCAAACGCTACCGCTATTTTCTTCTTTGAGGCCTTCTGGCGCCCAGGGGGCGTGACATCGCTCTTCTTCGCGCAGCTCTTAGCCGGGGAAACGTAAGATTCGGCCTTACTCTGTGCCTGTATGTTGTTTGCTTAGTTGATGTATTCGGACCCTTCACTTTGCAGAGCACGGAGGAGCAGGAGGTTATCAAGGAGAAGGTGAAGGCCTATCTCGCAGCCCGCGATGCTCGTGAAGCCAGCTTGTCCGGGGATGGCGCGACTACCCCTCCCGCCGACGAGAATGCAGAGACTGCTCAGAACGAGGAGGTTGTGCGGAGTCCCCCAACGAATGTTTAGAAAAATGATTTGGCTTATTCTGGCTCAGGCTGTGAGCCAGTTGACTAATATTTAAACAACTTAACTTATTGTATATCGATGGCGCAGGATCCCGTGGAAGGGCCTAGCCATCCTAGAGAAGTTTACCCCTTGACAATTCACTGCGGCAATTTTGTGGTTGGCGGTGGTTCGTGGTACGAATACAGCCGTCGTCATATTGGGTGTTCGCTAAGGAGTTTTCTTCGATCGCGTCTTCGTCATAATCGCGACATGTTCTGATCGTTGCAAGATTTTTATCAAGCGTTTGACCCTTCGGTTTTGACCGAGCGACGGCGAGAGCGCGCTTTGCCTGCCGATCTACTCGTCCCGAAGGAAGAGCCTGAAGAGATTTTTGTCCCTATGGAGGAGCACCATTTTAATTATTTTTGTCGCCCTGGGCACTAGGTTCGATTATGACCTGTCCTCTGGCCGGTGTCGTCTGTAAATTATTTTTGTATGTGTAACTTCGCTTTACTGTATTTGTCATTTTCATGGTGTGAAACTTCTTCGGCACTAAGAGTTCGGCTGCTTTGGTGAATACTTAGTTCGGCTGCTTGGTCATCGGTTTCCGTAGTTTACGTGCGTGTCCGAGCGAATGGACTCGAACAAATTTTGAATTTTAAGAGGCCTCCTCCCGTCTCTGGCTAGGGGGATCGGGCGAATTTGCGTTCGCTAGAGCGAAATAAGACCGAGCGCCGTAGGCTAAAGCAAAAATTTAAATTTTGAAAGGCCCCCTCCCCTCTCTTGCTAGGGGAGTCGGGCGAATTACATTCGCTAGAGCGAAATGAGACCGAGCCCCGTAGGCTAAAGCAAAAATTTAAATTTTGAAACCCTCTTGCTAGGGGAGTCGAGCGAATTACATTCGCTAGAGCGAAATGCTACCGAGCCCCGTAGGCTAAAGCAAAAGTTTAAATTTTGAAAGGCCCCTCCCCTCTCTTGCCAGGGGAGCTAGAGCGAAATGAGACCGAGCCCCTGTAGGCTAAAGCAAAATTTAAATTTTGAAAGGCCCCTCCCTCTCTTGCTAGAGCGAAATGAGACCGAAATGAGACCCCCCGTAGGCTAAAGCAAAAATTTAAATTTTGAAAGGCCCCTCCCCTCTCTTGCTAGGGGAGTCGGGCGAATTACATTCGCTAGAGCGAAATGAGACCGAGCCCCGTAGGCTAAAGCAAAAATTTAAATTTTGAAAGGCCCCCTCCCCTCTCTTGCTAGGGGAGTCGGGCGAATTTACATTCGCTAGAGCGAAATAAGACCGAGCTTCGCTGGGTTTCCTTTTGAAGCTACTAATCGACCCAGCAGCCCTTCCCGCTTGGTACCAAGTAGAGGGTGGAGAAGTGTAGGCGGCGTGGCTGTCGAGACAGTTGCTACCTCCTATGCATCGTCTTGCACCTTCCCTTTTCGCTGCCTTGGAAGCTGATGAATACATGGTCGTCATCCTTTCCCAGTGTGTGCTTTCGTGACGATTGACGTTTGCGATATGAGGGCGCCTTATCATCCTCGCTATCCTGATGGCTCTCAACCCTATTTACCTGGCTATTCGCCATGTAAGCTTTTACGTGGCAACAATCTGTCTTGCGGCGCGACCGCCTGGACCTTCTCTTCCTCTAGCAGATGAAATTGCGGGAGCTTTATTCGCTGCTGTGGAGGCTAATAATTACTTGGTGGCCTTCCTTTCTCAGTCTGTGTGCGAACTTATAGGGGAACTTCGAAGACCTAGACTGCTCGTATCTAGTTGTCTCCTGGTTCCTCTCATTCCTACAGAGCTCTATGCTTTGCTTGTGGTAGGGGCGAGCTTTTGGGCTCCTTTTATAGTGTCGTCCGCTCTTGAGAGGCTTGTTAACTTCTGGTGGGTATGGCTTAAAGGCAGTTATTGTGGTGGTTGCACCGATCCGCCAATTATTTGCATGGACTCAACCTTTACTCTCCTTAAATTTGCCCGAATCGAATCATATCTTTTCATACTTTCTCCCATACTTTAGGGTTTGCGCATGATTTGGCTAGCAATCCCGATTTGTGTGTTTCGATAAAGAAGTATCCTTAGGATTTCTTCATTTCAAAATTTATATCGCATGATGTGCACCCTTAGGTGTTTATCGTTTGGTTTATGTGCAGTGCTCGCGCATTACCAAATGTTCGATAGAGAACACCCTTGGGTGGTACAGGCCTCGAGACGCGCGATGTGCTCGGGCGCTCGTGCCATTTGGGCTTCGATGAGCCCGGTTCAGACAAAAATAGGGGTTCTTTTCTAACCGATACTGAATTTTCGTTCAGTCTTTGATCATTCTTCACTTCAAAGTGCGCTTGTTCGAAATAATATTACATAAATGTCGAATAGCTGTAAGATACAGAGCCTTGGCTCAAGGGTAAAAACGATGAAGATTGTCGGCGTTGTGTGTGTAGGAGCTTTCAGTTCCGTCTTCTGTTCGCAGGCGGAAGACACCTTCGCCCACGCTTCTTGCAATGATGAATGGCCCATACCACTGAGGCTAAAGCTTCCCTTGCTTGTCGTTGTGTCTGACCAGGACCAAGTCCCCTTCGCAGATATTTTTCCTTAAGACCTTCTTGTTCCGCCAGCCCCTTGTTTCGGCGTGGTACTTGTCTAGGTTTTTTGCTGCTTTTTTCCTATCCGCTTCGACGGCTTCCAGGCGGACATACCTGCTGACTAGGGTGTTTGCTGCTACTAAATTGCGAAATAAGCCCAGTTTGAGTTCTTCTGGGGTTACCGCCTCATCTCCGAACAAGAGCCTAAAAGGAGTAAAACTGGTAGCCCTTGATTGTGAAACATTATGCCCCAAACAGCTGTGACCATCTCCTGAGGCCACCTTCCCTTCTTCGCGTCGAATAGTGATTTTGACACTGATTCGAAGATCAAACCGTTTGCTCTTTCTACTGCTCCATTTGATGCTGGATGATACACTGAAGCAAAATTAATTTGAATTGCCAGTTCTTTGCAAAAGTTCCTGAACTCTGCTGAATTGAACTGCTTCCCATTATCTACCGTGATTCTGGAGGGCACTCCAAAACGACACACTATTCGCTGCCAAACAAAGCTGATTATGGTTCCTGAAGTTTTCTTTGCGAGCAGTTTAGCCTCGACCCACTTGGTGAAATATTCTAGTGCTACAACTGTGAAACGGACATTCCTTGGGGCTGTAGGTAGCGGACCGACAATATCAACTCCCCACCTTTGAAGCGGCCAAGTCGGTACGATCGAACGTGTTGGGTTCGCTGGTCTGTTTTGTTTTTTAGCGAACAACTGGCATCCTTCGCAATGCCGGACTAACTCTTTCGCATCAACTTCCGCTGTTGGCCAGTAGAATCCTTGCCTCATTGTTCTGTGTGCTATCTCATGTGGTCCTCTGCGAGCCTCGCATCGCCGGAATGAATGTCCTTTAGCAACTGGGCTCCTTCTTCTTGGCTTATGCATTTTAGCATTGGTGCTACGACACCTGACTTGTACAAATCACCACCAATTACCGAATAAAGCCTAGTCTTGGTGACCCAGCGCTCAATCTCCTGCTTTGTTTGCGGTTCGAATGAGCCATTGATGAAGGCTAGGATGGGGGTTCTCTAGTCTTCGCTCAAGATTGCATGTATCAATTTTGGACAGTCTTCTTCCTCTTTGATAGATTGAACTGTTAGCTTCTAAAAAATACATCCGAGGGCATTTCTAATGAATGAGCAGCCACTTTCGCCAATTCGTCTGCTTCTGTTTTCTCGCTTCTTGGAATATGCTTGACCGAAAATCCCGCGAAATGCTTCTCCATCAAGCGTACGACTGCCAGGTATCTGGTTAGCTTGAGTTCTCTTGCAACAAAAGTTTTCTCTATTTGATCGGACACCACCATCGAGTCCGTCTTGATTATGCATCTTCGCACGCCGAGTGCTCTTAGTTTGCGAAGTTCCAATAAGACTGCCTCGTATTCTGCTGTGTTGTTGGTTGAAAGGAAGTCCAATCTGGCTGCGTACTTGAGTTTGGGTCCCCTCGGGGGATCAGAATTGCAGCTATCCCTGCTCCGGATGCTCCCCAGGCACCGTCGCAGAAAACAGTCCACGTGGCCTCTTCGAACTGCAACGTAGTGTCGTTTGCTGCTGGGGTCTAGTCTGCTATGAAATCTACAAGGGCTTGAGATTTTATAGAAGAACGGTATTCGTAGTCAATGACGAACTCGTTCAACTCTGCTGCCCATTTTGCAATTCTTCCTGCTTCTTCCTGGTTCTTGAATAATGCCTCTAACGGCTGCGAAGATAATACTTTTATGTTGTGTACTTGAAAGTAGGGCTTGAGCTTACGGGACGCCATGACCACTGTGTAAGCGATTTTCTCCAGTTCAGAGTAGTTCAGTTTAGCACCGACCAATGCTTTAGAGACGAAAAACTATCGAAGTCTATTTTCGCATTCTTTCTCCTCCACGAGCACTGCGCTCACGACCGATGGGGATGCTGCGAGGTATGGCAGCAGGGTCGCCTTTGGCGAAGGTGAAGATAGAGTTGTCATCTTGACGAGGTATGCCTTCAAGTCTTCGAATGCTTGTTCTTGTAAGGGTCCCCATTCAAAGAGGTCTGAATTTCTTAGCGTTCTGAAGAATGGCAGTCCCTTTTCGGCCGAGCGAGATATAAATCTGTTTAAGGCAGCTAGTCTTCCAGTCAATTGTTGCACTTGCCTTCGATTTCTTGGTGGCTGCATGTTGACTATGGTTGCTATCTTTTTGGGGTTTGCCTCTATTCCTCTGATAGAGACCATACAACCTAGCATCTTTCCACTTTCGATGCCGAAGATACATTTTTCAGGATTCAAGCGTAACCCACTAGTTTTGATGGTTTCGGATGTCTCCCTCAATTCTGAGATGTGTGTCTCCTTCTTCTTGCTAACGACGATGATGTCATCGACGTAGGCGATGAGATTTTTTCCTCTTTGTTCCTTGAACACCTTTGCTGTCATTCTTGAAAATGTCGCACCAGAGTTTCTTGATCCTTCTGGCATTCTACGAAAATAGTAAGTTCCCCCTAGTGTGATGAAACTCATTTTCTCCTCATCGTCTTGATTCAACCATATTTGGTGGTACCCCGAGAAGCAGTCCAATAAACTGAGCATTTCAGATCCTGAGGCGATGTCAACCAGAGTGTCGATTCGTGGCAATGGAAATAGATCTTTAGGACATGCCTTGTTTAGGTCGGTGAAATCCACGCACATTTGCCATTTGCCGTTGCTTTTTCGTACCATTACTACATTCGCCAACCATTTTGGGTATTGCACGGGTCTGATTACTCCGGCTTCCAGCAATCTTTGCACTTCTTGCTTCATGCCTTCTGCCCTTTCGTCTGACATCTTTCTTAACCTTTGTTTCTTTGGCTTGTCTTTAGGGTTGACGTTTAGGTTGTGCTGTGCCAAATCGCGTTTTACGCCCATTAGGTCTGATGCAGACCAAGCGAAGACCTCACTATTTTCGCTGAGGAATTTAGCCAGCTTCTTTGCTTCGACGATTTCCAAACTAGAACCTATGTAGGCTATTTTCGAAGGGTGGGTGAAAGGGATATCTTTTGCTTATCGTGCCTGTCTGCCGGCCTTGCACTTTTAGTATCCTTTTCTGTTTTTTCTGCCGCTTCTTTAGGCTTCGTAACTTCGTTTATCACACTATATCCTGGCATTGGCTTTCCTTCGATTCTTCTTGCGGCTATCTGATCACCATGTATTGTGATTATTCTGAAAGGCGATGGCATCTTCATGCACAAATAGCTCTGGCGTATGATAATGTCGAACTTATCAATGATGCCCCTGCCAAATATGGCTGTGTACGGGTATTCGATGTTAACGATATTGAAGGTGATGTCTTCTGTGCGGACACGATCGTTGTTGTGGAATGACACTGTGATACCAAATGATGCATCCGGCCTAGGTGGGGTTGGATGAAAAGCCCGACACACCGATCCGGATTCCCTGAATCCTGCAATCTTAGCACCGACAGCCGAAATTACGACACACCGATCCGACTACAACACCACTAGGGCCTCTTGTTGCGCCTCGGCAATCTTAGCACCGCACTTCGGCGCACTGTTGACGGCCACTATTGTATTAATTCAACCGTCAACTAGCTAGGAAAAGGATGTAAATGTGATCACCAAAGTAGATATAGGGTTTACACTGACCAAATTCCACGAGTTTTGGTGTTTCACTATTTATGCAGGCGTAAACCGTAAAAGGCACAAACATACAAGCTTATCGGAACAAGAAAACGGAAAACGGACTCCACGGCTACACAGAAAGTTCCGGAAGAGACGAGAAGGCACCACGCCGAGCCGGGGGCCGGGGCCACCAGGTGGGACCGGCGGTCCCACCCCTGCACCGGCCGGTCTGCCCCGGCCCCTGGCGGGTCCCGGCTTCGCCCGGCTCACTCCACGCCTTTTGAGGATTAATCCTAGCCGCCCGTCAATGTCGGTTTGATCTCGATGGCTCACGATCAACGCCTGGGGCTATAAAAGGAGAGGCACCCCCCGGGGAGGAGCCCCCATTCATTCATTCTCATTCGAAGTCCGATCATCGGCCGAAACCCTAATCGAGCTCCTTAGCTAGGGCCTAGATAGCTAGATTAGAACTAGAGGGAGGCAAGCGCAGGCTTGATTCCGAGAGCCATCAAGAGCTTGGATTTGGTATAGTTCTTACCTCCTCTCGCCTTTGTTCTCTTTTTATTGTATAGTTATATGATTGCTACAATTGAATTGATGAATTCTTATTTACTTATATTCATAGTTATTATGTTCTTTGTCTATTATGGTTACATGCTTAGTATAGCTAGATTAACATTATATTTATCCATAGGTTCGTATAGCACTCATCTAATTGATCGTTGGGTGAGTGATAAACATTGTGTAAGCGTGGTGCTTATACGTTGTTTATCTGCGAATGCACCCTATAGGCCGGGTTTGGTAGATCGCGGGTGTGACATTCCTGTTGAGTCCTATGTAATCCGAACCCCGTTTATAGGCACAGTAGGGCTTGTATATGACAGAAGGGCGAGCTATGTTCTCAAACCTCCTTAGTATGTCCACTATGAATAAATGTAATGCTAACCTTAGCCATGATTACTAGGTGTATTGCACTAACCATAATATACTTTGACATATAGCTAGGAATAACCCAGGAATATCTCTTGATGTTCTACTAGCAACCCTAATGATATAGCTAGGAGTCTCTATCTGTTTATGCTGATGATTATACACTTATATTATCATTTATCTTGTGACTTACCCCTGCATTGAGTAGCGAGGACATGGTTATGCCTATTCATTACACTTTAGGTCAACACTACCTTTACACAGCCATGTAGACCTTCCTTTGGGAAAATATAAATGATAACCCGTAATACTCCGGGTAAAATGCTACAATGGTATTTGATCTGTGCGCTTGCGGATACATTTCTATATTCTAGATGGTGGCATGATTTAATACCACACCTCTTGGTGTTATGCTGGGGATGACAACTTGGCATTCTAGTGGCGGTGCGCTACTCTAGCATTTTTAGCGCCGTTATTAGAGATAACATTAAGAGGTGTCAACAAGCATTTTTGGCGCCGTTGTCGGGGAAGGCAATTGACAATTCAAAAGGATAGCGATAGACCTAACCAACTAATGAGATAGCGGAAACCATAGACCCCTACTCAATGCATGCTTACCCTTGTGTTTTCTATCTTTGTGAAATCTTATGCAGGGTAATGAATGAGTGGTTTTGATCTGCCAGATAACTACGTTGAAAATCCAGAGAAACTCTTTCGAAGAAAGAAATTCCAGCAAGTGAGGGAGATCTTTGAATCTCCATCAAGGACACCCACTGCTGAGGTTCGTTCTTTGGAGGAGCAAGCTCCTACAAGAGAAGAAGAAGAAGAGCAACAAGAGGACAACTTAGCACCAGCTTTCGAAGAAATGGCTGATAAGTCACTGCGCGAGTTCTCCGCTCCGAACATCGACAACATCCGCACTGGACCTAATGTCGAAGTTGGGGAGAATGGATTCAAGCTCAAGCCAGCTCTTATCACCATGGTGCAAGCCAACCTGTTCTGTGGGAAAGCACATGAAGATACAAGTGGTCATCTCCAACATTTCCTGGAGATTTGCAGCACTTTTAAATTGAAGGATGTACCAAAGGATACCATTCTGCTCCGTCTGTTCCCATTCTCACTATTGGGAAAGGCGAAAGCAATGGTTCTACGCCAACAAAGACAATCATATTACTTGGGACAAGTGCTCCACAGCGTTTCTAGCAAGGTTCTTTCCTATGGGCAAGACGAGTGCCCTAAGAGGAAAGATCTCAAGTTTCCAGCAACAACATGATGAGTCAGTCCCGGAGGCCTGGGAACGATTTCAAGATTACATATCAGAATGTCCTCATCATGGGATGGAGAATTGGCTCTTGATGCAAACTTTCTATCATGGGCTCACCAGCAGCACATGCAATAATGTTGATGCTGCTGCTGGAGGTGCATTTATGTCCCTGACCATACCACAAGCTACTGCTCTTATGGAGAAGATGGCTTCCAATCAAGATTGGAATGATGAGCACCAGATGACCCGCAAGAGGAGTGAAGGAATGCACCAGCTCAAGGAGGTAGACATGCTGTCTGCCAAGATAGACCTGCTCATGAAGAAGCTGGAAGACAAGACGAGCTAGAGGCAAGATGTCATGCGCATTAATGATGCATGCATGACTTGTGAAGTGTGTGGCAATATAGGACACTCAGGCAACAGCTGTCCTGAGACCCGTGAGGATGTGAACTTCATCAACAACAACAACAACAATTATCGTCCTCAGAATCAAGGATGGAACCAGCAAAGGCCCAACTACCAAGGTAACTTCCAAGGTAACTTTCAAGGCAATAATTATAATAACTATGCTCAACTGCCTTTGAGAGAAGTGATCTCCAACCAAAATAAAATTGTGGAGACTTTATCTAGGAAGGTAGCATCCAATGATAAAATGCTAGAGAATATAAACATTAAAATGGATAGCTTTACCTCCGCTGTTAAGAACCAGCTTAGCTTCAATAAAATGATAGAACAACAATTAGCTCAGCTAGCAGCCGCTGTTCCACCGGCCAATGAAGGTAAGATTTTAGGGCAACCTCTAGAGCCTGAGACCATGAATCTTGTTGATGTATATGCAGGTTACTACGTTGAAGCATCATCAGGATGGAAGGATGACTCCATGCCACCCAAGAGGGGAGATCCAGGGAGACCTGTGATTCCCATCTCCATTGGGCAGCATGACTTTTCAGAAGTCGTCTGTGATCTAGGGGCCAGTGTCAACATCATGCCTAAGGTAATTTTCGACCAAGTCTTTCCATGGGCACCTTTGTTGTACATAGATATGTGTTTGCAGCTTGCAGACCCGACGATCAAGTACCCCAAGGGAATCCTAGATGACGTGTGCATATGAATCGGGAGATCATATGTCCCTGTAGACTTTGTAGTCCTGGATACCGGCAAAGATCCCAAGAGTCCGATCATTCTTGGCCGACCATTCCTGAGCACTGCAAAGGCTGTCATCTACACGGACAGTGCCAAGATTTGTTTCACCATCAAGGGCAATAAAGAGAAGTTCAGCTTTAAGAACAAGACCCTTGAAGCTCCTATAGATCCAAGAGGAGCTTACTTCCCAGTCAAGCCTACAAGTGAAGGAACCACGAGGAATTCAAATAGGAAGAAAAAGAACAAGAATAGAAGACAAGTGAGAAGCAAGTCCAACTGGTCAAGGCTGTTGAGTATAAGCATGACCACCTCCTAGCTTCACCATTCCTAACCAAGAAGGAGGATCCAGGCATGCCAGCCATTGATTGCACTATTGGACAGTGCTCATTCTACAACGCCTTCTGCGACACCGGATTAGCTGTCAACATAATATCCAAAAAGGTACATAAATTATTATTCGATACACCTCTATACCCTACCTATATGCAGCTGCAGCTGGCGGACAACACGACGAGATTTCTGGAGGGAGTAGCGAGAGACATCATGGTCAAGATCCAGGACCACTACGTCCCGACCGACTTCATGATACTGGCCATGGGAGAAGAAGACGAGACGCCCATCATACTTGGAAGGCCGTTCCTCAGCACCACCAACGTGATCATCTACAATGGATCAGGCCAAGTCCACTTCCAATTCCCAGGAGAGAAGGTACGCTGTTATTTTAAAGATTATAACTCTCCTGGATTAGCAGCTTTTACCCAGTCCAAGAGGAGACGTCAGCGCCGGAGGAATCGCTCTCAAAAGAGCAATGTTGAGGAGGAAGAAATTAAAGAAGAACCTACAGCACTGAAGGCACAGCCTACGAAGATATGGAAAGAGAAGGTGACCTCCTCAACTGAGTCATCATCACCAGGAGGTCCAACGTTGGGGTCCCCATCCTCGGGATCCGATGAAGCACCCCAGGAGTGAGGACGACGAGAAGTCCTGTCCGGAGGACTTTAAACTCCGAACCCTTGCCATAAGGTAACAATGGTAGTTATCCATTTACTTCCGTGCACCTTTTATTTTATAGTTAATTTTTATCCCTATAGAAAATCACAAAAACATTTGGAAAACCTTAAAGCCCCATGTGACAAGCCTACAACGTAAGCTAAAGGAGTGTTCACCGTGGTGGCATAAAAATAAAAATTGGTATACATAGATTAATTCTATTTAAAAAAATCATTGAGCATCCTGCCTTTTTGAATGCATTGTAATAACTTTTGACAACTTCTCACAACAACTAATCCTCGAACGGATAACCACTAACTATTTATCCTAATCCGTTCCACAAGTTTTGGTGTTTTGTGAGATGTTTGCTGCAGGATGACTCTGAGAGCGAGTTCATCTAAGAATCATCATCTTCATCACTCAAGTACACCTTCTTGCACACAGCTAACCACTGTGTGAAGAAAGCAACTTCTTGTTGGATGAGATGAAGGTTCTTGGCTACACCAGCTCTCACAAGCATGAGCTCCATCGAGAGGACTGCTCAGCTTCAATGCTCAATCACGACAACAACCAGCTTGGGGGAAGGCAACCCCTAGGTACCCAGGTAAGTGTACCTTCGCGATTATCGAGTCAGTTATAAAAATTAAAAAAATACCAAAAATATGTGAGCACATGAAGGTTCACCATAGTATCTAAGAACATCTAAAAATACCAAAAATATGTGGGCACATGAAGGTCCATGCTTTTTAAGAGTCCTTAGAGTCTTTTGAGTTTTATGGTTTGAGTCTTTGAAAAATGAAAAAAATTAAATAAAAATGTTTGTCTGTCTAGAGTCAATAAAAAGGAAGCTCTTGAGATTGAATTGAACTAATGATAAGCTGCTCTGTTACAACATCTCTGAAATACCTGGAGTTTAGACAAAGGTTTTCCTAAGTTTTAGCTCTAACTATTTTGACATGAGAATTTATTCTGAGCCTGAAACTTGTGGGTTGCATATGCTTGAACTAAGTCTAGGTACCTGATTGATAAGATTGAGAAAGTTTGAGCTGCTATCTATCTTGTTCTAAGTGACACTAGAGTTCTGGAGATTTGTCTTTTGAAAAATACAAAAATATGATGAGTTCCTATATGACAAAGCTTACAGTCCCACCAGAGCCAAACATGATGAGATAGGCTAGTTAAACTTCCACATAAATGCTACTTGTCTTGTATTGAGTTCTGTCAACCTTTGTGACCCTGGTGAGAAATTTGTCATGCTCTTGAATCAAGATCCACCTCCATATGCACTACTCTACACTGGAGTAGGCGCAACAACATGCCATTCCACCTATATCCATTCCAAAAAATGTTTTTCTCCTACTTTGGGAGAGAACACTAAAAATATTCCATTAGGTTAGCCACCCAATAATGCTCCATGCTCCTATGTTATCTCTCTGACTCCATCAATGCCAAAAGGAGTGCTATGAGCTATGCAAAAAGATATTTAAAAAAAAAAGAGAGAGAAAAGGAAAAGAGAAAAGGGAGAAGAAAGAAAGATGGACAAGTGTCCCAATGCAAAATAATGGCTACCCAGATACCCGACTCCCTGAAAAAGAAAGAAGAGAAAAAGATAGCTCATAACCTCTGTTCAGTTTTAAAAGAGAGAGAAGCATTCAAGGAGCTGAGTAGAATTAGGTTCCACCATATATCCACTATATCCATCCACCTCTACATCTTGATTCGACTGCATGACTCATTTCTCCATGGATCCATTGTTTGACTCAACAACATATGCATTGCAAGTTTGCTCTTTCAGTTTTCCCCTTACCTATGAGCTCCATAAAAGCTTTAGTTATAGGATCAAAAGAAAGGCAACCATCATCACTGCCTTGGTGAGGATCTATAGATACCACATATATTGAGAGACTTGAGAGTGTCATACATGGGAAGCTCTGAGTTTTATTTAAAAAACCTCTAAAAACTCCAGAATGATAGCTGATCGAGGAACTTGAGACATAGTGCTTAGATTGGATCTTTCTGTCTGTCAAGTGCTCAAGACCCAAGGAAGAGCTAATAAACCCCACAGTACAAGGTAATATGGGTAAGTTTAAAAGTCAACTCAGTTATTGCATAAACTTAGAGGAGAATTTCTATCTGACTACAGGTATATTTAGAGATAATAGCTCCGAGATGGCTACAGTGCTTAAACATACTTATATTTTCAATAACTTTTCTAAGTTTTCTTTGCTAAGGGACTAGCAAAGGTTAAGCTTGGGGAAGTTGTTGACGGCCACTATTGTATTAATTCAACCGTCAACTAGCCAGGAAAAGGATGCAAATGTGATCACCAAAGTAGACATAGGGTTTACACTGACCAAATTCCACGAGTTTTGGTGTTTCACTATTTATGCAGGCATAAACCGAAAAAGGCGCAAACATACAAGCTTATCGGAACAAGAAAACGGAAAACGGACTCCACGGCTACACAGGAAAGTTCCAGAAGAGACGAGAAGGCACCACGCCGAGCCGGGGGCCCGGAGGCCACCAGGTGGGACCGGCCGGTCCCACCCCCTGCACGGCCGGTCGGCCCCGGCCCCGGGTCGGGTCCCGGTTCGCCCGGTTCGCTCCACCGCCTTTGAGGATTAATCCTAGCCGCCCGTCAATGTCGGTTTGATCCAATAGCTCACGATCAACGTCCAGGGCTATAAAAGGAGAGGCACCCCCCTGGGGAGGAGCCCCCCATTCATTCATTCTCATTCAGAAGTCCGATCATCAGCCAGAAACCCTAATCAGAGCTCCTTAGCTAGGGCCTAGATAGCTAGATTAGAACTAGAGGGAGGCAAACGCAGGCTTGGATTCCAGAGCCATCAAGAGCTTGGATTTGGTATAGTTCTTACCTCCTCTCGCCTTTGTTCTCTTTCATTATATAGTTATATGATTGCTATAATTAAATTGATGAATTCTTATTTACTTATATTCATAGTTATTATGTTCTTTGTCTATTGTGGTTACATGCTTAGTATAGCTAGATTAACATTATGTTTATCCATAGGTTCGTATAGCACTCATCTAATTGATCGTTGGGTGAGTGATAAACATTGTGTAAGCGTGGTGCTTATACGTTGTTTATCTGTGAATGCACCCTATAGGCCGGGTTTGGTAGATCGCGGGTGTGACATTCCTGTTGAGTCCTATGTAATCCGAACCCCGTTTATAGGCACAGCAGGGCTTGTATACGACGGAAGGGCGAGCTACGTTCTTAAACCTCCTTAGTATGTCCACTATGAATAAATGTAATGCTAACCTTAGCCATGATTACTAGGTGTATTGCACTAACCATAATATACTTTGACATATAGCTAGAAATAACCCAGAATATCTCTTGATGTTCTACTAGCAACCCTAATGATATAGCTAGAGTCTCTATCTGTTTATGCTGATGATTATACACTTATATTATCATTTATCTTGTGACTTACCCCTGCATTGAGTAGCGAGGACATGGTTATGCCTATTCGTTACACTTTAGGTCAACACACTACCTTTACACATCCATGTAGACCTTCCTTTGGGAAAATATAAATGACAACCCATAATACTCCGGGTAAAATGCTACAATGGTATTTAATGCAGGCGCTTATGGATACATTTCTATATTCTAGATGGTGGCATGATTTAATACCACACCTCTTGGTGTTATGCTGGGGATGACAACTTGGCATTCTAGTGGCGGTGCGCTACTCTAGCATTTTTAGCGCCGTTATTAGAGATAACATTAAGAGGTGATTGGAGTCAGTGATAATCTCGTTGCACGCTCGATGCAAGGCTTTCGAGAAGCGCATCGAAGTGTGCAACAAAAAATTTTGTGCACCGGATGATCATCTTAGGTGACATAGAACAAGTGCACGGTTGTTTCCATGTTTGGAGTCAGTGGTAATCTCATCACACGTTCGATGCTTGGCTTTCGGGAAGCGCACAAGACGTGTGCAAAATTTTTTTGCCCCGGATGCTCGTCTTTGGTAACGTGGAACATGTGCACGGTCGTTACCATGATTGGAGTCAGTGGTAATCTCATCACCCGTTTGATGCGCAGCTTTCAGGAAGCGCACCAAATGTGTGCAAAAATTTTTTGTTGCACTGGATGCTCATGTTAGGTGACGTGGAACAAGTGCGTGGTCGTTACCACGATTGGAGTCGATGGTAATCTCATCACACGCTCGATGCACGGCTTTCGAAAGCATAGCATAGCAAAAGTGCTCAAAGAAAATTTGCTGCACCGGATGCTCATTTTAGGTGACGTGGAACAAGTGCGCGGGTCGTTACTACGATTGGAGTCCGTGGCAATCTCGTCACACGCTCAATGCACGGCTTTCGTGAAGCGTACTAGAAGTGTGCAAAACCATTTTGTTGCACCGGATACTCATGTTAGGTGACGTAGAACAAGTGCGTGGTTGTTTCCATGTTTGAGTCGGTCGTAATCTCGCCGCACGCTTCGATGCATGGCTTTTCGAGGCGCGCACCGGAAGTGTGCAAAAATTGTTGTTGCACCGGATGCTCATCTTAGGTGACGTAGAACAAGTGCACGGTTGCTTCCTCGTTTGGAGTCAGTGGTAATCTCGTCGCATGTTCGATGCATGGCTTTCGAGAAGCGCACCAGAAGTGTGGAAAATTTTTTTGGCACCGGATGCTCGTCTTTGGTAACGTGGAACAAGTGCACGGTCGTTACCACGTTTGGAGTCGGCGGTAATCTTGTCACACGCTTTAATACACGGCTTTCGGGAAGCACACTAGAAGTGTGCAAAAAAATTTTGTTGCACCGGATGCTCATCTTAGGTGACGTGGAACAAGTGCGTGTCGTTTCCACGATTAGAGTCAGTGGCAATGACGTCGCACGTTTGATGCACGGCTTTCGGGAAGCGCACCAGAAGTGTGCAAAAATTTTTGTTGCACCGGATGCTCAGGTTAGGTGACGTAGAACAAGTGTGTGGTCATTACCACGATTGGATTCAGTGGTAATCTCATCACACGTTCGATGCACGGCTTTCAAAAAAGCGCAATAGAGGTACGCAAAAATTTTTTGCTGCACCGAGCCTCATCTTAGGTGACGTGGAACAAGTGCGCCGATCGTTACCACGATTGGAGCCAATGGTAATCTCGCCGCACGCCGATGCACGGCTTTTCGCGAAGCGCACCAGAAGTGTGCAAAAAAAATTTTGTTGCACTAGATGCTCATGTTAGGTGATGTGGAACAAATGCGTGGTCGTTACCACGATTGGAGTCGATGGGTAATCTCATCACATGTTCGATACGCCGGCTTTCGTGAAGCGCACTAAAAGTGTGCAAAAAAATTTTGTTGCACCGATGCTCATGTTAGGTGACGTGGAACAAGTGCGTGGGCGTTACCACGATTGGAGTCAGTGGTAATCTCGTCACACGTTCGATGCACGGCTTTTAGGAAGCACACCAGAAGTGCGCAAAAAAATTTGCGGCACCAGATGCTCATCTTAGGTGACATGGAACAAGTGCGCGGTTGTTACCACGATTGGAGTCGGTGGTAATCTCGTCACACGCTCAATGCACGGCTTTTCGGGAAGCGCACCAGATGTGTGCAAAAAATTTTGTTGCACCGGATGCTCATCTTAGGTGACATGGAACAAGTGCACGGTTGTTTCCACGTTTGGAGTCGCTGGTAATCTCGTCGCACGACGCTCGATGCGTGGCTTTCGGGAAGCGCACAAGACGTGTGCAAAATTTTTTTTGCACCGGATGCTCATCTTTGGTAACGTGGAACAAGTGCACCGTCGTTACCACGATTGAGTCGGTGGTAATCTAGTTACACGCTTCGATGCGCGGCTTTCGGAAGTGCACCAAAAAAGTGTGCAAAAATTTTTGTTGCACCGATGCTCATGTTAGGTGACGTGGAACAAGTGCGTGGTCGTTACCATGATTGGAGTCCGTGCTAATCTTGTCACACGCTCGATGCACGCTTTTCGATAGCACAACAAAAGTGCTCAAAAAAATTTGCTGCACCGGATGCTCATCTTAGGTGACGAGAACAAGTGCGCCGTCATTTCCACGATTGGAGTCTTTGGTAATCTCGTTACATGTTCAATGCACGACTTTCGGAAGCGCACTAGAAGTGTGCAAAACAATTTTGTTGCACTGGATGCTCATGTTAGGTGACGTGGAACTAGTGCGTGGTCATTACCATGATTGGAGTCAGTGCTAATCTTGTCACACGTTCGATGCACGGCTTTCAGATAGCACAATAAAAGTGGTCAAAAAAATTTGCTGCACCAGATGGTCATCTTAGGTGATGTAGAACAAGTGCGCGATCATTACCGCGATTGGAGTCAGTGGTAATCTCGTTACATGTTCAATGCACGGCTTTCGGGAAGCGCACTAGAAGTGTGCAAAACAATTTTGTTGCACTGGATGCTCATGTTACGTGACGTGGAACAAGTGCGTGGTTGTCTCCATGTTTGGAGTCAGTGGTAATCTCGTCGCACGTTCAATGCACGGCTTTCGAGAAGCGCACCGGAAGTGTGCAAAAAATTATTGCTGCACTAGATGCTCATCTTAGGTGACGTGGAACAAGAGCACGGTCATTAGCATGATTGGAGTCAGTGGTAATCTCGTCACACGTTCAATGCACGGCTTTTGGGAAGCGCACTAGAAGTGTGCAAAACAATTTTGTTGCACTGGATGCTCATGTTAGGTGACGTAGAACAAGTGCGTGGTTGTTTCCATGTTTGGAGTCGGTGGGTAATCTCGTCGCACGCTTCGATGCACAGCTTTTCGAGAAGCGCACCGAAAGTGTGCAAAAAATTATTGTTGCACCGGATGCTCATCTTAGGTGACGTGAAACAAGTGCACGGTTGGTTCCACGTTTGGAGTCAGTGGTAATCTGGTCGCATGTTCGATGCATGGCTTTCGAGAAGCGCACTAGAAGTATGCAAAAAAAATTTTGGCACCGGATGCTCATCTTTGGTAACGTGGAACAAGTGCACGGTCGTTACCATGTTTGGAGTCGGTGGTAATCTCGTCACACGTTTAATGCACGGCTTTCGGGAAGCGCACTAGAAGTGTGCAAAAAAATTTTGTTACACCGGATGCTCATCTTAGGTGACGTGGAACAAGTGCGTGTCGTTACCATGATTGGAGTCGGTGGCAATCACGCCGCACGCTTGATGCACGGGCTTTTCGAAGCGCACCGTAAGTGTGCAGAAATTTTTTGTTGCACCGGATGCTCGTGTTAGGTGACGTGGAACAAATGTGTGGTCATTACCACGATTGATTCAGTGGTAATCTCATCACACGCTCGATGCACGGCTTTCGAAAGCGCACCAGAACTACGCAAAAAATTTTTGCTGCACCGGAGCCTCATCTTAGGTGACGTGGAACAAGTGCGCGATCGTTACCACGATTGGAGCCAATGGTAATCTCGTCGCACGTTCGATGCACGGCTTTCGCTGAAGCGCACGAGGAAGTGTGCAAAAAATTTGCTGCACCAGATGCTCATCTTAGGTGACGTGGAACAAGTGCGTGGTTGTTACCACGATTGAAGTCGGTGGTAATCTCGTCACACGTTTAATGCACGGCTTTCGGGAAGCACACCAGAAGTGCGCAAAAAAATTTGTTGCACCAGATGCTCATCTTAGGTGACGTGGAACAAGTGCACGGTTGTTTCCACGCTTTGAGTCGATGGTAATCTCGTCGCACGCTCGATCCAAGGCTTTCGAGAAGCGCACCGGTGCGCAAAAAAGTTTTGTTGCACCGGATGATCTTCTTAGGTGACATAGAACAAGTGCACGGTTGTTTCCACGTTTAGAGTCGGTGATAATCTCGTCGCACGCTCGATGCGTGGCTTTCGGAAGCGCACAAGACGTGTGCAAACTTTTTTTGCACCGATGCTCGTCTTTGGTAACGTGGAACAAGTGCACGGTCGTTACCACGATTGGAGTCGAGTGGTAATCTCGTCACACGCTCGATGCGCGGCTTTCGTGAAGCGCACCAAAAAGTGTGCAAAAAAATTTTGTTGCAATCGAGTCTCGTGTTAGGTGACGTGGAACAAGTGCGTGGTTGTTACCATGATTGAGTCGGTGGTAATCTTGTCACACGTTCGATGCTCAGCTTTCAGAAAGCACACCAAAAGTGCTCAAAAAATTTGCTGCACCAGATGCTCATCTTAGGTGACGTGGAACAAGTGCGTGGTCGTTACCACGATTGGAGTCAGTGGTAATCTCGTTACACGTTCAATGCACGGCTTTTGAGAAGCGCACTAGAAGTGTGCAAAATTTTTTGGCACCGGATGCTCGCGTCTTTGGTAACGTGAAACAAGTGCACGGTCGTTACTATGTTTGGAGTCGGTGGTAATCTCGTCACACGCTTAATGCATGGCTTTCGGGAAGCGCACTAGAAGTGTGCAAAAAATTTTTGTTGCACCGGATGCTCATGTTACGTGACGTGGAATAAGTGCGTGGTTGTTTCCACGATTGGAGTCAGTGGTAATCTCATCACACAGTCAATGCACGGCTTTCGGGAAGCGCACTAGAAGTGTGCAAAACAATTTTGTTGAACTGGATGCTCATGTTAGGTGACGTGGAACAAGTGCATGGTTGTTTCCATGTTTGGAGTCAGTGGTAATCTCGTCGCACGTTCGATGCACAACTTTCGAGAAGCGCACCGGAAGTGTGCAAAAAATTATTGTTGCACTGGATGCTTATCTTAGGTGACGTGGAACAAGTGCACGGTTGCTTCCACGTTTGGAGTCAGTGGTAATCTCGTCGCACGTTCGATGCATGGCTTTCGAGAAGCGCACTAGAAGTGTGCAAAATTTTTTTTGGTTCCGGATGCTCGTCTTTGGTAACGTGGAACAAGTGCACGGTCATTACCATGTTGGGAGTCAGTGGTAATCTCGTCACACGTTTAATGCACGGCTTTCGGGAAGCGCACCGAAAGTGTGCAAAAAATTATTGTTGCACCGGATGCTCATCTTAGGTGATGTGGAACAAGTACGTGTCGTTACCATGATTGGAGTATGTGGCAATCTCATCGCACGTTTGATGCACGGCTTTCGGGAATCACACTAGAAGTGTGCAAAATATTTTTGTTGCACAGGATGCTTAGGTTAGGTGACATGGAACAAGTGCGTGGTCATTACCACGATTGGATTCGGTGGTAATCTCATCGCACGTTCGATGCACGGCTTTTGGAAAGCGCAGCAGAAGTGAGCAAAAAAATTTTGTTGCACCGGATGCTCAGCTTAGGTGACATGGAACAAGTGCTCGGTCGCTACCACGATTGGAGTCAGTGGTAATCTTGTCACACGTTCGATGCACGGCTTTCGGGAAGTGCACGAGAAGTGTGCAAAAAAAATTTTGTTGCACCGGATGCTCGTCTTAGATCACGTGGAACAAGTGCATGGTTGTTTCCACATTTAGAGTCAGTAGTAATCTCGTCGCGCATTCGATGCACGGCTTTCGAGAAGCGCACCAGATGTGTGCAAAAAATATTTGTTGCACTGGATGCTCATCTTAGGTGACGTAGAACAAGTGCACGGTTGTTTCCACGTTTGGAGTTAGTGGTAATCTCATCGCACGTTCGATACAGGCTTTCGGGAAGCGCACTAGAAGTGTGCAAAAAAATTTGTTGCACCGGATGCTCATCTTAGGTGACATGAAACAAGTGCATGGTTGTTTCCATGTTTAGAGTCAGTGGTAATCTCATCGTATGTTCGATGCATGGCTTTCGTGAAGCGCACTAGAAGTGTGTAAAAAAAATTTTGTTGCATCGGATGCTCATCTTAGGTGACACGGACCAAGTGCATAGTTGTTTCCACATTTAGAGTCGGTGGTAATCTGGTCGCACGCCGATGCACCGCTTTCGGAAGTGCACTAGAAGTGTGCAAAAACTTTTATTGCACCGGATGCTCATCTTAGGTGACTTGTTTCCACATTTGGAGTCGGTGGTAATCTCGTTGCACGCTCGATGCTTCACTTTCGGAAGCGACCCGAAGTGTGCAAAAATTTTTGTTGCATCGGATGCTCATCTTAGGTGATGTGGAACAAGTGCATGGGTTTTTCCACGTTTGGAGTCGAGTGGTAATCTCGTCGCACGCCGATGCACGGCTTTCGGGAAGCGCACTAGAAGTGTGCAAAAACATTTTGTTGCATCGAATGCTCATCTCAGGTGATGTGGAATAAAAGTACACGGTTGTTTCCACGTTCGAGTCGAGGTAATCTCGTCGCACGCTCGATGCATGACTTTCGGGAAGCACAATCGGTGTGCAAATTTTTTTTTTGCACCGGATGCTAATCTTAGGTGACGTGGAACAAGTGCACGGTTGTTTCCACATTTGGAGTCGATGGTAATCTCATCGCACGCTTCGATGCACGGCTTTCGGGAAGCACACCAGAAGTGTGCAAAAAATTTTGTTGCACCGGATGCTCATCTTAAGTGACGTGGAACAAGTGCACGGTTGTTTCCACGTTTGGAGGCAGTGGTAATCTCGCCGCACGCTCGATGCAAGGCTTTCGAGAAGCGCACCAGAAATGTGCAAAAAAATTTTGTTGCACCGGATGATCATCTTACGTGACATAGAACAAGTGCACGGCTGTTTCCACGCTTTGGAGTCGGTGGTAATCTTCTCGCACGCTCGATGCGTGGCTTTTCGAAGCGCACAAGACGTGTGCAAACATTTTTTTTGTACCGGATGCTCGTCTTTGGCAACGTGGAACAAGTGCACGGTCATTACCACGATTGAGTCGGTGGTAATCTCATCACACGCTTCGATGCGCGGCTTTTAGGAAGCACACCAAAAGTGCTCAAAAAAATTTGCTGCACCAGATGCTCATCTTAGGTGACGTGGAACAAGTCTTGCCGGTCGTTACCACGATTGGAGTCGGTGATAATCTCGTCACACGTTCCATGCACGGCTTTCGAGGAAGCGCACTAGAAGTGTGCAAAACAATTTTTTTCACTGGATGCTTATGTTAGGTGACGTGGAACAAGTGCGTGGTTATTTCCATGTTTGGAGTCAGTGGTAATCTCGTCGCACGTTCGATGCACGGCTTTCAAGAAGCGCACCGGAAGTGTGCAGAAAAATTATTGTTGCACGGATGCTCATCTTAGGTGACGTGGAACAAGTGTACGCTTGTTTCCACGTTTGGAGTCGGTGGTAATCTCGTCGCACGTTCGATGCATGGCTTTTCGAAGCGCACCGAAGTGTGCAAAAAATTTTTTGGCACCGGATGCTCGTCTTTGGTAACGTGGAGCAAGTGCACGGTCGTTACCATGTTTGAGTCGGTGGTAATCTCGTCACATGTTTAATGCATGACTTTCGTGAAGCGCACTAGATGTGTGCAAAAAATATTTTGTTGCACCGGATGCTCATCTTAGGTGACGTGGAACAAGTGCGCGTGTCATTACCACGATTGGAGTCCGTGGCAATCTCGTCGCACTTTGATGCACGGCTTTCGAAGCGCACTTAAGTGTGCAAAAATTTTTGTAGCACTGGATGCTCGCTTTAGGTGACGTGGAACAAGTGCGTGGTCGTTACCACGATTGATTCAGTGGTATTCTCATCACACATTCGATGCACGGCTTTTGGGAAGCGCACCAGAAGTGTGCAAAAAAAATTTGTTGCACCGGATGCTCATCTTTGGTGACGTGGAACAAGTGCTCGGTCGCTACCACGATTGGAGTCAGTGGAAATCTCGTCACATGTTCGATGCACGGCTTTCGGAAACGCACTAGAAGTGTGCAAAAAAATTTGTTGCACCAGATGCTCATCTTAGGTCACGTGGAACAGGTGCATGGTTGTTTCCACGTTTGGAGTCAGTGGTAATCTCATCGCGCATTTGATGCACGGCTTTCGGGAAACGCACCAGATGTGTGCAAAAAATATTTGTTGCACTGGATGCTCATCTTAGGTGACGTGGAACAAGTGCACGGTTGTTTCCACGTTTGGAGCTAGTAGTAATCTCATTGCACGCTCGATGCAGGCTTTCTGAAAGCGCACCGAAGTGTGCAAAAAATTTGTTGCACCGTATGCTCATCTTAGATGACATGGCACAAGTGCATGGTTGTTTCCACGCTTGGAGTCGCGTGGTAATCTCGTCACACGCTCGATGCATGGCTTTTCGAAGCGCACTAGAAGTGTGCAAAAAGATTTTGTTGCATCGGATGCTCATCTTAGGTGACGCGGACCAAGTGCACGCTTGTTTCCACGCTTGGAGTCAGTGGTAATCTGGTCGCACGTTAGATGCACTGCTTTCGGAAGCGCACCGAAAGTGTGCAAAATTTTTGTTGCACTCGATGCTCATCTTAGGTGACGTGGAACAAGTGCACGGTTGTTTCCACATTTGGAGACAGTGGTAATCTCGTCGCACGCTCCATGCACGACTTTCGAAGCGCACTAGAAGTGTGCAAAAATTTTTGTTACACCGATGCCCATCTTAGGTGACATGGAACAAGTGCACGGTTGTTTCCACGTTTGGAGTCGGTGGTAATCTCGCCGCACGCTCAATGCATCGCTTTTCGAAGTGCACTAGAAGTGTGCAAAAATTTTTATTGCACCGGATGCTCATCTTAGGTGACGGGAACAGGTGCACGGTTGTTTCCACGTTTGGAGTTAGCGGTAATCTCGCCGCACGCTCGATGCAAGGCTTTCAAGAAGTGCACCAGAAGTGTGCAAAAATTTTTGTTGCACTAGATGATCATCTTAGGTGACGTAGAACAAGTGCACGGTCATTACCATGTTTGGAGTCGGTGGTAATCTCGTCACACGTTTGATGCACGGCTTTGAGGAAGCAGACCAGAAGTGTGCAAAATTTTTTTTGTTGCACAGGATGCTCAGGTTAGGTGACGTGGAACAAGTGCGTGGTCGTTACCATGATTGGATTCACTGGTAATCTCGTCACACGTTCGATGCACAGCTTTTGGGAAGCGCACCAGAAGTGTGCAAAAAAATTTGTTGCACCGGAGGTGACGTGGAACAAGTGCATGGTTGTTTCCACATTTGGAGTCGAGGTAATCTCGCCGCACGCTTGATGCACGACTTTTTCGGGAAGCACACCGGAAGTGTGCAAAAAAAATTTGTTCCACCGGATGCTCATCTTAGGTGACGTGGAACAAGTGCACGCTTGTTTCCACATTTGGAGTCGTGATAATCTCGTCGCACGTTCGATGCACGGCTTTCGGGAAGTGCACCAGAAGTGTACAAAAAATTTTGTTGCACCGGATGCTCATCTTAGGTGACATGGAACACGCGCACGGTTGTTTCCACGTTTGGAGTTAGTGGTAATCTCATCGCACGGGCCGATGCAAGGCTTTATAGAAGCGCACCGTGGTGTGCGTAAAAATTTTGTTGCACTGGATGATCATCTTAGGTGACGTAGAACATGTGCACGGTTGTTTCCATGTTCAGAGTTGGTAATCTCGTCGCACGTTCCATGCATGGCTTTCCGGAAGCGCACCGGACATGCGCAAATTTTTTTTGCACCGGATGCTCGTCTTTGGTAACGTGGAATAAGTGTACGGTCGTTACCATGATTGGAGTCATTGGTAATCTCGTCACATTTTCGATGCGTCGCTTTTAGGAAGCGCACCAAAAGTGTGTAAAAAAATTTTGTTGCACTGGATGCTCATGTTAGGTGACGTGCAACAAGTGCCTGGTCGTTACCACGATTGAGTCGGTGGTAATCTCATCACACGCTCGATGCACGGCTTTTAGAAAGCACACCGTGAAGCGCGCAAAAAAAGTTGCTGCACCATATGCTCCTCTTAGGTGACGTGGAACAAGTGCGCGGTCGTTACCACGATTGAGTCGGTGGTAATCTCATCACACGCTTAATGCACGGCTTTCGGGAAGCACACTTGAAGTGTGCAAAAAAAAATTGTTGCACGGGATGCTCATCTTAGGTGACGGGAACAAGTGCGTGTCGTTACCACGATTGCGCCGCTGGTAATCTCGTCACACGTTAAATGCACGGCTTTAAGGAAGATCACAAGAAGTGTGCAAAAATTTTTGTTGCATAGGATGCCTAGGTTAAGTGATGTGGAACTAGTGCGTGGTCGTTACCATGATTGATTCAGTGTTAATCTCATCATACATTCGATGCACGACTTTTGGGAAGCGCACCAGAAGTGTGCAAAAAAATTTGTTGCACCGGAGGTGACGTGGAACATGCACGGTTGTTTCCATGTTTGAGTCGGTGGTAGTCTCGTCGCAAGTTTGATGCAAGGCTTTCAGCAAATAACGAAGTGTGCAAAAAATTTTTGTTGCACCGGATGCTCATATTAGGTGATGTAGAACAGGTGCACGGTTGTTTCCACGCTTTGGAGTCAGTGGTAATCTCGTCCGCACGCTCGATGCATGGCATTCGAAGTGCACCGCACGCTGCAAAAAATTTTTTGCACCAGATGCTCGTCTTTGGTAACGTGGAAAAGTGCACGGTCGTTACCACGTTTGGTGTCAGTGGTAATCTCGTCACACGTTTAATGCACGGCTTTCGGGAAGTGCATTAGAAGTGTGCAAAAAAATTTTGTTGCACCGGATGCTGATCTTAGGTGACGTGGAACAAGTGCGTCTCATTACCACGATTGGAGTCGGGTGGTAATCTCGGTGCATGTTTGATGCACGGCTTTCGAAGCTCACCAGAAGTGTGCAAAAAAAATTTTGTTGCACAAGATGCTCAGGTTAGGTGACGTGGAACAAGTGCGTTGTCGCTACCACGATTGATTCAGTGGTAATCTCATCACACGCTTTATGCATGGCTTTTGGGAAGTGCACCAGAAGCGTGCAAAAAAATTTTGTGGCACCGGATGCTCATCTTAGGTGACGTGGAACAAGTGCTCGGTCGCTACCATGATTGGAGCCAGTGGTAATCTCGTCACACGCTCGATGTACGACTTTCGGAAGCGCTTTAGAAGTGTGCAAAAATTTTTTGTTGCACCGGATGCTCATCTTAGGTCACGTGGAACAAGTGCACGGTTGTTTCCACGTTTGGAGTCAGTGGTAATCTCGTCGCGCATTCGATGCACGGCTTTCGGGAAGCATACCAGAAGTGTGCAAAAAATATTTGTTGCACTAGATCCTCATCTTAGGTGACGTGGAACGAGTGCACGGTTGTTTCCACGTTTGGAGTTAGTGGTAGTCTCGTCGCATGTTCGTTGCACGGCTTTTGGGAAGCGCACCAGAAGTGTGCAAAAAAATTTATTGCACCGGATGCTCATCTTAGGTGACATGGAACAAGTGCATGGTTGTTTCCACGTTTGGAGTCGGTGGTAATCTCGTCGCACATTCGATGCATGGCTTTCGTGAAGCGCACTGTAAGTGTGCAAAAAATTTTGTTGCATCGGATGCTCATCTTAGGTGACACGGACCAATTGCACAGTTATTTCCACATTTGGAGTCAGTGGTAATCTCGTCGCACGTTAGATGCACTGCTTTCGGGAAATGTACTAGAAGTGTGCAAAAACGTTTATTCCACCGGATGCTCATCTTAGGTGACGTGGAACAAGTGCACGGTTGTTTCCACGTTTGGAGTCGGCGTGGTAATCTCGCCGCACATTCGATGCATGGCTTTCGTGAAGCGCACCAGAAGTTGATGTGGAACAAGTGCACGGTTTTTTCCACGTTTGGAGTCGAGTGGTAATCTCTTCGCACGCCGATGCACAGCTTTTTCGGAAGCACACTAGAAGTGTGCAAAAATATTTTGTTGCATCGAGTGCTCATCTTAGGTGATGTGGAATTAAAGTGCACGGTTGTTTCCACGTTTGGAGTCGAGGTAATCTCATCGCATGTCCGATGCATGACTTTCGGAAGTGCAACCGGAAGTGTGCAAAAAAAATTTGTTGCACCGGATGCTCATCTTATAGGTGACGTAGAACAAGTGCACGGTTGTTTCCACATTTGAGTCAGTGGTAATCTCATCGCACGCTTCGATGCACGGCTATCGTGGAAGCACACCAGAAGTGTGCAAAAAAATTTGTTGCACCGATGCTCATCTTAGGTGACGTGGAAAAAGTGCACGCTTGTTTCCACGCTTGGAGTCGATGGTAATCTCGTCGCACGCTCAAAGCAAGGCTTTTGAGAAGCGCAGCAGAAGTGTGCAAAAAAATTTTGTTGCACCGGATGATCATCTTAGGTGATGTAGAACAAGTGCACGGTTGTTTCCATGTTTGGAGTCGGTGGTAATCTCGTCGCACGCTCGATGCATGGCTTTCGTGAAGCGCACTGCACGTGTGCAAAAATTTGTTTTTGCAAAGGATGCTTATCTTTGTTAATGTGGAACAAGTGCACGGTCGTTACCACGATTGAGTCATTGGTTATCTCATCACACGCTCAATGCGCTGGCTTTCAGGAAGCGCACCAAAAAGTGTGCAAAAAATTTTGTTGCACCGGATGCTCATGTTAGGTGACATGGAACAAGTGCGTGTTCGTTACCACGATTGAGTCGCGATAATCTCATCACATGTTCGATGCACGGCTTTCAGAAAGCACACCATAAGTACGCAAAAAAATTTGCTGCACCAGATGCTCATCTTAGGTGACGTGGAACAAGTGCGCGGTCGTTACCACGATTGGAGTCAGTGGTAATCTCGTCACACGCTCAATGCACGGCTTTGAAAGCGCACTAGAAGTGTGCAAAACAATTTTGTTGCACTGAATGCTCATGTTAGGTGACGTGGAACAAGTGCGTGGTTGTTTCCATGTTTGGAGTCAGTGGTAATCTCATCACACGTTCGATGCACGGCTTTCGAGAAGTGCACCGAAGTGTGCAAAAAATTATTGTTGTACCGGATGCTCATCTTAGGTGATGTGGAACAAGTGCACGGTTGTTTCCATGTTTGGAGTCGCTGGTAATCTCGTCGCACGCTTAATGCACGGCTTTTGAAGCACACTAGAAGTGAGCAAAAAATTTTGTTGCACCGGATGCTCATCTTAGGTGATGTGGAACAAGTGCGTGTCGCTACCAAGATTGGAGTCAATGGTAATCTTGTCACACGCTTGATGCACGGCTTTTGGGAAGCGCACCGTAAGTGTGCAAAAGATTTTGTTGCACCGGATGCTCATCTTAGGTGACATGGGGCAAGTGCTCGGTCGTTACCATGATTGAGTCGCTGGTAATCTCGTCACACGCTCGATGCATGGCTTTCGGTAAGCGCATTAGAAGTGTGCAAAAAAATTTATTGCACCGGATGCTCATATTAGGTCACGTGGAACAAGTGCACGGTTGTTTCCACCTTTGGAGTCAGTGGTAATCTCGTCGCGCATTCGATGCATGGCTTTCGAGAAGCGCACCAGAAGTGTGCAAAAAATATTTGTTGCACTGGATGCTCATCTTTGGTAACATGGAACAAGTGCACGGTTGTTTCCACGTTTGGAGTCGAGTGGTAATCTCGCCGCACATTCGATGCATAGCTTTTAGGAAGCGCACTGAAGTGTGCAAAAAAATTTTGTTGCATCGGATGCTCATCTTAGGTGACGCGGACCAAGTGCACGCTTGTTTCCACATTTGGAGTCAGTGGTAATCTCGTCGCACGTTAGAAGCACTGCTTTCGGGAAGCGCACTAGAAGTGTGTAAAAAACTTTTATTGCACCAGATGCTCATATTAGGTGACGTGGAACAAGTGCGTGGTCGTTACTACGATTGGAGTCGGGCGGTATTCTCGTCGCACGCTCGATGCACAGCTTTTCGAAGCGAACCAGAATGTGCAAAAAAAATTTATTGCACCGGATGCTCATCTTAGGTGACGTGGAACAAGTGCATGGTTGTTTTCACGTTTGGACTCAGTGGTAATCTCGTCGCACGATCGATGCATCGCTTTTGGGAAGCGAACCAGAAGTGTGCAAAATTTTTTGTTGCATCGGATGCTCATCTTATGTGACATGGAACAAGTGCAAGGTTGTTTCCACGTTTGGAGTCGATGGTAATCTCCTCGCACGCTCGATGCATCGCTTTTCGAAGTGAACCAGAAGTGTGCAAAAATTTTGTTGCATCGGATGCTCATCTTAGGTCACTTGGAACAAGTGCACGCTTATTTCCACATTTGGAGTCAGTGATAATCTCGCCGCACGCTTCGATGCACGGCTTTCGGAAGAGCACCGAAGTGTACAAAAAAATTTTGTTGCACCGGATGCTCATCTTAGGTGACATGGAACAAGTGCACGGTTGTTTCCACGCTTTGAGTTAGTGGTAATCTCATCGCACGGTCGATGCAAGGCTTTATAGAAGCGCACCGTAAGTGTGCGTAAAAAATTTTGTTGCAATCGATGATCATCTTAGGTGACGTAGAACATGTGCACGGTTGTTTCCATGTTCAGAGTTAGTGGTAATCTCGTCGCACGCTCGATGCATGGCTTTTTAGGGAAGCGCACCGACATGCGCAAATTTTTTTTTGCACCGGATGCTCGCCTTTTGGTAACATGGAATAAGTGTACGGTCGTTACCATGATTGGAGTCATTGGTAATCTCGTCACATGTTCGATGCGTCGCTTTTAGGAAGCGCACCAAAAGTGTGTAAAAAAATTTTGTTGCACTGGATGCTCATGTTAGGTGATGTGGAACAAGTGCGTGGTCGTTACCACGATTGAGTCGCTGGTAATCTCATCACACGCTCGATGCACGGCTTTTAGAAAGCACACCAGAAGCGCGCAAAAAAAAGTTGCTGCACCATATGCTCATCTTAGGTGACGTGGAACAAGTGCGCGGGCCGTTACCACGATTGAGTCGGTGGTAATCTCATCACACGCTTAATGCACGGCTTTCGGGAAGCGCTGAAAGTGTGCAAAAAAATTTTGTTGCACGGGATGCTCATCTTAGGTGACGGAACAAGTACGTGTCGTTACCACGATTGGAGTCAGTGGTAATCTCGTCACACGTTAAATGCACGGCTTTAAGGAAGATCACAAGAAGTGTGCAAAAAATTTTTGTTGCACAGGATGCCTAGGTTAGGTGATGTGGAACTAGTGCGTGGTCGTTACCATGATTGGATTCAGTGGTAATCTCGTCATACATTCGATGCACGACTTTTGGGAACCGCACCAGAAGTGTGCAAAAAAATTTTGTTGCACCGGAGGTGACGTGGAACATGTGCACGGTTGTTTCCATGTTTGGAGTCGGGGTAGTCTCGCCGCAAGTTTGATGCAAGGCTTTCGGGCAGCGCACCAGAAGTGTGCAAAAATTTTTGTTGCACCGGATGCTCATATTAGGTGATGTAGAACAGGTGCACGGTTGTTTCCACGTTTGGAGTCAGTGGTAATCTCGCCGCACGCTCGATGCATGGCTTTCGAAGTGCACCGACGCTGCAAAAAAATTTTTTTTGCACCAGATGCTTGTCTTTGGTAACGTGGAAAAGTGCACGGTCGTTACCACGTTTGGTGTCGCGGGTAATCTCGTCACACGCTCGATGCACGGCTTTCGAAGCGCATCGGTGTGCCAAAAAATTTTGTTGCACCGGATGCTCGTGTTAGGTGACGCTGAACAAGTGTGTGGTCGTTACCACGATTAGATTCAGTGGTAATCTCATCGCACGTTCGATGCACGGCTTTCGGGAAGCGCACCAGAAGTACGCAAAAAAAATTTTGCTGCACCGAAGCCTCATCTTAGGTGACGTGGAACAAGTGCGCGATCGTTACCATGATTGGAGCCAATGGTAATCTCATCGCATGTTCGATGTACGGCTTTCGCGAAGCGCCTTAGAAGTGTGTAAAAAAATTTGTTGAACTGGATGCTCATGTTTGGTGACGTGGAACAAGTGCATGTCGTTACCACGGTTGGAGTTAGTGATAATCTCATCGCACGTTCGATGCACGGCTTTCGAGAAGCGCACCAAAAGTGTGCAAAAAATTTTTGTTGCACTAGATGCTCATGTTCGATGATGTGGAACAAGTGTGTGGTCGTTACCATGATTGGAGTCAGTGGTAATCTCGTCACATGTTCAATGCGCCGGGCGCTCAGGAAGCGCACTAAAAAGTGTGCAAAAAAATTTTGTTGCACTGGATGCTCATGTTAGGTGACGTGGAACAAGTGCGTAGTCGTTATCACGATTGAGTCGGTGGTAATCTCGTCACACGCTCGATGCATGGCTTTCGTGAAGCACACCGTGGCGCGCAAAAAAATTTGCTACACCAGATGCTCATCTTAGGTGACGTGGAACAAGTGCATGGTCGTTACTACGATTGGAGTCAGTGGTAATCTCATCACACGTTCAATGCACAGCTTTTAGAAAGCGGACTAGAAGTGTGCAAAACAATTTTGTTGCAATGGATGCTCATGTTAGGTGACGTGGAATAAGTGCGTGGTTGCTTCCATGTTTGGAGTCTGTGGTAATCTCGTCGCACGTTTGATGCACGGCTTTCAAGAAGCGCACCGGAAGTGTGCAAAAAATTATTGTTGCACCGGATGCTCATCTTAAGTGACATGGAACAAGTGCACGGTTGTTTCCACGATTGGAATCAGTGGTAATCTCATCGCATGTTCAATGCATGGCTTTCGGGAAGCGCACCAGAAGTGTGGAAAATTTTTTTTGGCACCAGATGCTCATCTTTGGTAACGTGGAACAAGTGCACGGTCGTTACCATGTTTGGAGTTGGTGGTAATCATGTCACACATTTAATGCACGGCTTTCGGGAAGTGCATTAGAAGTGTGCAAAAAATTTTGTTGCACCGATGCTCATCTTAGGTGACGTGGAACAAGTGCGCCTCATTACCACGATTGAGTCGGTGGTAATCTCGGTGCATGTTTGATGCACGGCTTTCGAAGAAGCTCACCGGAAGTGTGCAAAAAATTTTGTTGCACAAGATGCTCGGTTAGGTGACGTGGAACAAGTGCGTTGTCGCTACCACGATTGATTCAGTGGTAATCTCATCACACGCTTGATGCATGGCTTTTGGGAAGTGCACCGTAAGCGTGCAAAAAATTTTGTTGCACCGGATGCTCATCTTAGGTGACGTGGAACAAGTGCTCGGTCGCTACCATGATTGGAGCCAGTGGTAATCTCGTCACACGCTCGATGTACGACTTTCGGAAAGCGCTTTAGAAGTGTGCAAAAATTTTTTGTTGCACCGATGCTCATCTTAGGTCACGTGGAACAAGTGCACGGTTGTTTTCACGTTTGGAGTCGTGGTAATCTCGTCGCGCATTCGATGCACGGCTTTCGGGAAGCACACCAGAAGTGTGCAAAAAATATTTGTTGCACTAGATCCTCATCTTAGGTGACGTGGAACGAGTGCACGGTTGTTTCCATGTTTGGAGTTAGTGGTAGTCTCGTCGCATGTTCGTTGCACGGCTTTTGGGAAGCGCACCAGAAGCGTGCAAAAAAATTTATTGCACCGGATGCTCATCTTAGGTGACATGGAACAAGTGCATGGTTGTTTCCACGTTTGGAGTCGGGCAGTAATCTCGCCGCACATTCGATGCATGGCTTTCGTGAAGCGCACCAGAAGTGTGCAAAAAAATTTTGTTGCATCGGATGCTCATCTTAGGTGACACGGACCAATTGCACAGTTATTTCCACATTTGGAGTCAGTGGTAATCTCGTCGCACGTTAGATGCACTGCTTTCGGGAAGTGCACTAGAAGTGTGCAAAAAACTTTTATTCCACCGGATGCTCATCTTAGGTGACGTGGAACAAGTGCACGGTTGTTTCCACGTTTGGAGTCAGTGGTAATCTCGTCGCACATTCGATGCATGGCTTTCAGGAAGCGCACCAGAAGTTGATGTGGAACAAGTGCACGGTTTTTTCCACGTTTGGAGTCAGTGGTAATCTCTTCGCACGCCGATGCACGGCTTTCGGAAGCACACTAGAAGTGTGCAAAAATATTTTGTTGCATCGAGTGCTCATCTTAGGTGATGTGGAATAAAAGTGCACGGTTGTTTCCACGTTTGGAGTCAGAGGTAATCTCATCGCATGTCCGATGCATGACTTTCGAAGTGCACCGGAAGTGTGCAAAAAATTTGTTGCACCGGATGCTCATCTTAGGTGACGAGAACAAAGGCACGGTTGTTTCCACATTTGAGTCGGTAGTAATCTCATCTCACGCTCGATGCACGGCTATCGTGAAGCACACCGAAGTGTGCAAAAAAAAATTTTGTGCACCGATGCTCATCTTAGGTGACGTGGAATAAGTGCACGCTTGTTTCCACGTTTGGAGTCGCGGTAATCTCGTCGCACGCTCGATGCAAGGCTTTTGAGAAGCGCACCAGAAGTGTGCAAAAAATTTTGTTGCACCGGATGATCATCTTAGGTGATGTAGAACAAGTGCACGGTTGTTTCCATGTTTGGAGTCAGTGGGTAATCTCGTCGCACGCTCGATGCATGGCTTTCGTGAAGCGCACCGGGCGTGTGCAAAAATTGTTTTTGCACCGGATGCTTATCTTTGGTAATGTGGAACAAGTGCACGGTCGTTACCACGATTGAGTCATTGGTTATCTCATCACACGCTCAATGCGTGGCTTTCAGTGAAGCGCACCAAAAAGTGTGCAAAAAATTTTATTGCACCGATGCTCATGTTAGGTGACGTGGAACAAGTGCGTGTTCGTTACCACGATTGAGTCGCTGATAATCTCATCACATGTTCGATGCACGGCTTTCGTAAAGCACACCATAAGTACACAAAAAAAATTTGCTGCACCAGATGCTCATCTTAGGTGACGTGGAACAAGTGCGCGGGTCGTTACCACGATTGGAGTCAGTGGTAATCTCGTCACACGCTCAATGCACGGCTTTCAAAGCCGCACTAGAAGTGTGCAAAACAATTTTGTTGCACTGAATGCTCATATTAGGTGACGTGGAACAAGTGCGTGGTTGTTTCCATGTTTGGAGTCGCTGGTAATCTCGTCACATGTTCGATGCACGGCTTTCGAGAAGTGCACCGAAGTGTGCAAAAATTATTGTTGCACCGGATGCTCATCTTAGGTGATGTGGAACAAGTGCACGGTTGTTTCCATGTTTGAGTCGCTGGTAATCTCGTCGCACGCTTAATGCACGGCTTTCGAGAAGCACACTAGAAGTGAGCAAAAAATTTTGTTGCACCGGATGCTCATCTTAGGTGATGTGGAACAAGTGCGTGTCGCTACCAAGATTGGAGTCGGTGGTAATCTTGTCACACGTTTGATGCACGGCTTTTGGGAAGCGCACCGTAAGTGTGCAAAAATTTTTGTTGCACCGGATGCTCATCTTAGGTGACATGGAGCAAGTGCTCGGTCGTTACCATGATTGAGTCGGTGGTAATCTCGTCACACGCTCGATGCATGGCATTCGGTAAGCGCATTCGGTGTGCAAAAAATTTATTGCACCGGATGCTCATATTAGGTCACGTGGAACAAGTGCACGGTTGTTTCCACGTTTGGAGTCGAGTGGTAATCTCGTCGCGCATTCGATGCATGGCTTTTGAGAAACGCACTGAAGTGTGCAAAATATATTTGTTGCAATCGGATGCTCATCTTAGGTAACATGGAACAAGTGCACGGTTGTTTCCACGTTTGGAGTTAGTGGTAATCTCGTCACACATTCGATGCATAGCTTTTAGGAAGCGCACGCAAGTGTGCAAAAAAAATTTTGTTGCATCAGATGCTCATCTTAGGTGACGCGGACCAAGTCCACGCTTGTTTCCACATTTGGAGTCGGGGGTAATCTCGTCGCACGTTAGAAGCACTTGCTTTTTTTCGGGAAGCGCACTAGAAGTGTGTAAAAAACTTTTATTGCACCAGATGCTCATATTAGGTGACGTGGAATAAGTGCGTGGTCGTTACCACGATTGGAGTCAGTGGTATTCTCGTCGCACGCTCGATGCACGCTTTCGAAGCGAACCAGAATGTGCAAAAAATTTATTGCACCGGATGCTCATCTTAGGTGACGTGGAACAAGTGCATGGTTCTTTTCATGTTTGGACTCCGTGGTAATCTCGTCGCACGATCGATGCATCGCTTTTGGGCAGCGAACCAGAAGTGTGCAAAATTTTTTTGTCGCATCGGATGCTCATCTTATGTGACATCGAACAAGTGCAAGGTTGTTTCCACGCTTTGGAGTCGGTGGTAATCTCGTCGCACGCTCGATGCATCGCTTTCGAAGTGAACCGAAGTGTGCAAAACATTTTGTTGCATCGGATGTTCATCTTAGGTGACGTGGAACAAGTGCATGGTTTTTTCCATGTTTGGAGTCGGTGGTAATTTCGTCAGACGCCGATGCACGGCTTTCGGGAAGCGCACTAGAAGTGTGCAAAACATTTTGTTGCATCGAATGCTCATCTTTGGTGACGTGGAATAAAAGTGCACGATTGTTTCCATGTTTGGAGTCGAGGTAATCTCGCCGCACGTCCGATGCACGACTTTCGAGAAGTGCACCGGAAGTGTGCAATAAAAATTTGTTGCATCGGATGCTCATCTTAGGTGATGCGGACCAAGTGCACGCTTGTTTCCACATTTGGAGTCGGGCGGGTAATCTCGTCGCACGTTAGAAGCACCGCTTTTGAAGCGCACTAGAAGTGTACAAAAAAAACTTTTATTGCACCAGATGCTCATATTAGGTGACGGGAACAAGTGCGTGGTCGTTACCATGATTGGAGTCGCTGGTAATCTCATTGCACGCTCAATGCACAGCTTTCGAAGTGAACCAGAATGTGCAAAAAAATTTGTTGCATCGGATGTTCATCTTAGGGGACGTGGAACAAGTGCGTGGTTGTTTCCATGTTTGAGTCGGTGGTAATCTCGCCGCACGCCGATGCACGGCTTTCGAGAAGCGCACCGAAGTGTGCAAAAAACTTTATTGCACCGTATGCTCATATTAGGCGACGTGGAACAAGTGCGTGGGTCGTTACCACGATTGAGTCGGTGGTAATCTCGTCGCACGCTCAATGCACAGCTTTCGAAGTGAACCAGAATGTGCAAAAAATTTTGTTGCATCGGATACTCATCTTAGTTAATGTGGAACAAGTGCACGGTTTTTTCCACGTTTGGAGTCGGGTGGTAATCTCTTCGCACGCCGATGCACGCCAGAAGCACACTAGAAGTGTGCAAAAATATTTTGTTGCATCGAAAGTGCTCATCTTAGGTGATGTGGAATAAAAGTGCACGGTTGTTTCCACGCTTGGAGTCGAGGTAATCTCATCGCATGTCCGATGCATGACTTTCGGAAGTGCACCGGAAGTGTGCAAAAAAATTTGTTGCACCGATGCTCATCTTAGGTGACGAGAACAAGTGCACGGTTGTTTCCACATTTGAGTCGGGTGGTAATCTCATCGCACGCTCGATGCACGGCTATCGTGAAGCACACCGTAAGTGTGCAAAAATTTGTTGCACCGTATACTCATCTTAGGTGACGGGGAATAATTGTACGCTTGTTTCCACGCTTGGAGTCAGTGGTAATCTCGTCGCACGCTCGATGCAAGGCTTTTGAGAAGCGCGCCAGAAGTGTGCAAAAAATTTTGTTGCACCGGATGATCATCTTAGGTGATGTAGAACAAGTGCACGGTTGTTTCCATGTTTGGAGTCGCTGGTAATCTCGTCGCACGCTCGATGCATGGCTTTCGTGAAGCGCACAGACGTGTGCAAAAAATTGTTTTTGCAAAGGATGCTTATCTTTGGTAATGTGGAACAAGTGCACGGTCATTACCACGATTGGAGTCATTGGTTATCTCATCACACGCTCAATGCGCTGGCTTTCGGAAGCGCACCAAAAGTGTGCAAAAAATTTTATTGCACTGGATGCTCATGTTAGGTGACGGGAACAAGTGCGTGTTCGTTACCACGATTGAGTCGCGATAATCTCATCACCGCTCGATGCACGGCTTTCAGAAAGCACACCATAAGTACGCAAAAAAATTTGCTGCACCAGATGCTCATCATAGGTGACGTGGAACAAGTGCTTGCGGTCGTTACCACGATTGGAGTCGGTGGTAATCTCATCACACGCTCAATGCACGGCTTTCAAAAAGCGCACTAGAAGTGTGCAAAACAATTTTGTTGCACCGGATGCTCATATTAGGTCACGTAGAACAAGTGCACGGTTGTTTCCACGTTTGAGTCGCTGGTAATCTCGTCGCAAGATTCGATGCATGGCTTTCGAGAAGTGCACCGGTGTGCAAAAAATATTTGTTGCAATCGATGCTCATCTTAGGTAACATGGAACAAGTGCACGGTTGTTTCCATGTTTGGAGTCGATGGTAATCGCGTCGCACATTCGATGCATAGCTTTTAGGAAGCGCACCAGAAGTGTGCAAAAAATTTTGTTGCATCGGATGCTCATCTTAGGTGACGCGACCAAGTGCACGTTGTTTCCACATTTGGAGTCAGTGGTAATCTCGTCGCACGTTAGAAGCACTGCTTTCGGGAAGCGCACTAGAAGTGTGTAAAAAACTTTTATTGCACCAGATGCTCATATTAGGTAACGTGGAACAAGTGCGTGGTCGTTACCACGATTGGAGTCGGGCGGTATTCTCGTCGCACGTTCGATGCACAGCTTTCGGGAAGTGAACCAGAAGTGTGCACAAAATTTTGTTGCATCGGATGCACATCTTAGGTGACGTGGAACAAGTGCATGGTTTTTTCCATGTTTGGAGTCGGTGGTATTCTCGTCGCACGCTCGATGCACAGCTTTCGAAGCGAACCAGTGTGCAAAAAAATTATTGCACCGATGCTCATCTTAGGTGACGTGGAACAAGTGCATGGTTGTTTTCACGTTTGGACTCGCGGTAATCTCGTCGCACGATCGATGCATCGCTTTTGGGAAGTGAACCGAAGTGTGCAAAAATTTTTTGTTGCATCGGATGCTCATCTTATGTGACATGGAACAAGTGCAAGGTTGTTTCCATGTTTGGAGTCAGTGGTAATTTCGTCGTACGCTCGATGCACGGCTTTCGGGAAGCGCACTAGAAGTGTGCAAAAACATTTTGTTGCATCGAATGCTCATCTTTGGTGACGTGGAATAAAAGTGCACGATTGTTTCCATGTTTGGAGTCGAGGTAATCTCGTCGCACGTCCGATGCATGACTTTCGAGAAGTGCACCGGAAGTGTGCAATAAAAATTTGTTGCATCGGATGCTCATCTTAGGTGATGCGGACTAAGTGCACAGTTGTTTCCACATTTGGAGTCAGTGGTAATCTCGTCGCACGTTAGAAGCACTGCTTTCGGGAAGCGCACTAGAAGTGTACAAAAAACTTTTATTGCACCAGATGCTCATATTAGGTGACGTGGAACAAGTGCGTGGTCGTTACCATGATTGGAGTCAGTGGTAATCTCATTGCACGTTCAATGCACAGCTTTCGGGAAGTGAACCAGAATGTGCAAAAAAATTTGTTGCATCGGATGTTCATCTTAGGGGACGTGGAACAAGTGCGTGGTTGTTTCCATGTTTGAGTCGTGGTAATCTCGTCGCACGCTCGATGCACGGCTTTCGAGAAGCGCACCGGAAGTGTGCAAAAAACTTTTATTGCACCAGATGCTCATATTAGGCGACGTGGAACAAGTGCGTGATCGTTACCACGATTGGAGTCAGTGGTAATCTCGTCGCACGCTCAATGCACAGCTTTCGAAGTGAACCAGAATGTGCAAAAAATTTTGTTGCATCGGATACTCATCTTAGTTGATGTGGAACAAGTGCACGGTTTTTTCCACGTTTGGAGTCAGTGGTAATCTCTTCGCACGCCGATGCACAGCTTTCAGGAAGCACACTAGAAGTGTGCAAAAATATTTTGTTGCATCGAAAAGCCATCTTAGGTGATGTGGAATAAAAAGTGCACGGTTGTTTCCACGTTTGGAGTCAGAGGTAATCTCATCGCATGTCCGATGCATGACTTTCGGGAAGTGCACCGGAAGTGTGCAAAAAAATTTGTTGCACCGAATGCTCATCTTAGGTGACGTAGAACAAGTGCACGGTTGTTTCCACATTTGGAGTCAGTGGTAATCTCATCGCACGCTTCGATGCACGGCTATCGGGGAAGCACACCGGAAGTGTGCAAAAAATTTGTTGCACCGGATACTCATCTTAGGTGACGGGAATAATTGCACGCTTGTTTCCACGTTTGGAGTCGGGTGGTAATCTCGTCGCACGCTCGATGCAAGGCTTTTGAGAAGCGCACCAGAAGTGTGCAAAAAATTTTGTTGCACCGATGATCATCTTAGGTGATGTAGAACAAGTGCACGGTTGTTTCCATGTTTGGAGTCGGTGGTAATCTCGTCGCGCACGCTCGATGCATGGCTTTCGTGAAGCGCACCGGGCGTGTGCAAAAAATTGTTTTTGCAAAGGATGCTTATCTTTGGTAATGTGGAACAAGTGCACGGTCATTACCACGATTGGAGTCATTGGTTATCTCATCACACGCTCAATGCGCTGCTGGGCTTTGAAGGCGCACCAAAAGTGTGCAAAAATTTTTATTGCACTTGGATGCTCATGTTAGGTGACGTGGAACAAGTGCGTGTTCGTTACCACGATTGAGTCGTGATAATCTCATCACCTGTTCGATGCACGGCTTTTCGAAAAAGCACACCATAAGTACGCAAAAAAATTTGCTGCACCAGATGCTCATCATAGGTGACGTGGAACAAGTGCGTGGTCGTTACCACGATTGGAGTCAGTGGTAATCTCATCACACGTTCAATGCACGGCTTTCGAAAGCGCACTAGAAGTGTGCAAAACAATTTTGTTGCACTGAATGCTCATGTTAGGTGACGTGGAACAAGTGCGTGGTTGTTTCCATGTTTGGAGTCGCTGGTAATCTCGTCACACGCTCGATGCATGGCTTTCGAGAAGTGCACCAGAAGTGTGCAAAAATTATTGTTGCACCGGATGCTCATCTTAGGTGATATGGAACAAGTGCGTGTCGCTACCAAGATTGGAGTCGGTGGTAATCTTGTCACACGTTTGATGCACGGCTTTTGGGAAGCACACCGTAAGTGTGCAAAAAATTTTTGTTGCACCGGATGCTCATCTTAGGTGACATGGAGCAAGTGCTCGGTCGTTACCATGATTGAGTCGCTGGTAATCTCATCACACGTTCGATGCATGGCTTTCGGTAAGCGCATTAGAAGTGTGCAAAAAAAATTTATTGCACCGGATGCTCATATTAGGTCACGTAGAACAAGTGCACGGTTGTTTCCACGTTTGGAGTCAGTGGTAATCTCGTCGCGCATTCGATGCATGGCTTTCGAGAAGCGCACCAGAAGTGTGCAAAAAATATTTGTTGCACTGGATGCTCATCTTAGGTAACATGGAACAAGTGCACGGTTGTTTCCATGTTTGGAGTCGATGGTAATCGCGTCGCATTATTCGATGCATAGCTTTTTAGGAAGCGCACCAGAAGTGTGCAAAAAAATTTTGTTGCATCGGATGCTCATCTTAGGTGACGCGACCAAGTGCACAGTTGTTTCCACATTTGAGTCAGTGGTAATCTCGTTGCACGTTAGAAGCACTGCTCTCGGGAAGCGCACTAGAAGTGTGTAAAAAACTTTTATTGCACCAGATGCTCATATTAGGTAACGTGGAACAAGTGCGTGGTCGTTACCACGATTGAGTCGCTGGTATTCTCGTCGCACGCTCGATGCACAGCTTTCGAAGTGAACCAGAAGTGTGCACAAAATTTTGTTGCATCGGATGCTCATCTTAGGTGACGTGGAACAAGTGCATGGTTTTTTCCATGTTTGGAGTCAGTGGTATTCTCGTCGCACGCTCGATGCACAGCTTTTCGAAGCGAACCGAGTGTGCAAAAAAATTTATTGCACCGGATGCTCATCTTAGGTGACGTGGAACAAGTGCATGGTTGTTTTCACGTTTGGACTCAGTGGTAATCTCGTCGCACGATCGATGCATCGCTTTTGGGAAGTGAACCAGAAGTGTGCAAAATTTTTTGTTGCATCGGATGCTCATCTTATGTGACATGGAACAAGTGCAAGGTTGTTTCCACGCTTGGAGTCGATGTGGTAATCTCGTCGCACGTTCGATGCATCGCTTTCGAAGTGAACCAGAAGTGTGCAAAAAATTTTGTTGCATCGGATGCTCATCTTAGGTGACGTGGAACAAGTGCATGGTTTTTTCCACATTTGGAGTCAGTGGTAATCTCGTCGCACGTTAGAAGCACTGCTTTCGGGAAGCGCACCAGAAGTGTACAAAAAACTTTTATTGCACCAGATGCTCATATTAGGCGACGTGGAACAAGTGTGTGGTCGTTACCACGATTGGAGTCAGTGGTAATCTCGTCGCACGTTCAATGCACAGCTTTCGGGAAGTGAAGCAGAATGTGCAAAAAAATTTGTTGCATCGGATGTCCATCTTAGGGGACGTGGAACAAGTGCGTGGTTGTTTCCATGTTTGGAGTCAGTGGTAATCTGGTCGCACGCTCGATGCACGGCTTTCGAGAAGCGCACCGGAAGTGTGCAAAAAATTATTGTTGCACCAGATGCTCATCTTAGGTGACGTGGAACAAGTGCACGGTTGTTTCCACGTTTGGAGTCAGCGGTAATCTCGTTGCACGTTCGATGCATGGCTTTCGGGAAGCCCACCAGAAGTGTGCAAAAAATTTTTTTGGCACCGGATGCTCGTCTTTGGTAATGTGGAACAAGTGCACGGTCGTTACCATGTTTAGAGTCGGTGGTAATCTCGTCACACGTTTAATGCACGGCTTTCAGAAAGCGCATTAGAAGTGTGCAAAAATTTTTTTGTTGCACCGGATGCTCATCTTAGGTGACGTGGAATAAGTGCGTGTCGTTACCACGATTGGAGTCGGTGGTAATCTCGTCGCACGCTTCGATGCATCGCTTTCGAAGTGAACCGTGGTGTGCAAAAAAATTTATTGCATCGGATGCTCATCTTAGGTGACGTGGAACAAGTGCATGGTTTTTTCCATGTTTGGAGTCAGTGGTAATCTCGTCGCACGCTCGATGCACGGCTTTCGGGAAGCGCACTAGAAGTGTGCAAAAACATTTTGTTGCATCGAATGCTCATCTTAGGTGACGTGGAATAAAAGTGCACGATTGTTTCCATGTTTGGAGTCAGAGGTAATCTTGTCGCACGTCCGATGCACGACTTTCGAGAAGTGCACCGGAAGTGTGCAACAAAAATTTGTTGCATCGGATGCTCATCTTAGGTGACGCGGACCAAGTGCACAGTTGTTTCCACATTTGGAGTCAGTGGTAATCTCGTCGCACGTTAGAAGCACTGCTTTCGGGAAGCGCACTAGAAGTGTGCAAAAAACTTTTTATTGCACCAGATGCTCATATTAGGTGACGTGGAACAAGTGCGTGGTCGTTACCACGATTGGAGTCGATGTGGTAATCTCGCCGCACGCTCGATGCACGCTTTTGAGAAGTGAACCAGAATGTGCAAAAAAATTGTTGCATCGGATGCTCATCTTAGATGACGTGGAACAAGTGCGTGGTTGTTTCCATGTTTGGAGTCAGTGGTAATCTCGTCGCACGCTCGATGCACGGCTTTCGAGAAGCGCACCGAAAGTGTGCAAAAAATTATTGTTGCACCGGATGCTCATCTTAGGTGACGTGGAACAAGTGCACGGTTGTTTCCACGTTTGGAGTCAGCGGTAATCTCGTTGCACGTTTGATGCATGGCTTTCGGGAAGCCCACCAGAAGTGTGCAAAAATTTTTTTTGGCACCGGATGCTCGTCTTTGGTAATGTGGAACAAGTGCACGGTCGTTACCATGTTTAGAGTCGGTGGTAATCTCGTCACACGTTTGATGCACGGCTTTCGAAAAGCGCATTAGAAGTGTGCAAAATTTTTTTGTTACACCGGATGCTCATCTTAGGTGACGTGGAACAAGTGCGTGTCGTTACCACGATTGATTTCAGTGGTAATCTCGTCGCACGTTTGATGCACGGATTTCGTGAAGCGCATCGAAGTGTGCAAAAAATTTTTGTTGCACAGGATGCTCAGGTTAGGTGACGTGGAACAAGTTTGTGGTCGTTACCACGATTGGATTCAGTGGTAATCTCGTCACACGTTCGATGCACGGCTTTTGGGAAGCGCACCAGAAGTGTGCAAAAAAATTTTGTTGCCCCGGAGGTCACATGGAACAAGTGCACGGTTGTTTCCACGTTTGGAGTCAGTGGTAATCTCGCCGCATGTTCGATGCATGGCTTTTGGGAAGCGCATCAGACGTGTGCAAAAAAAATTTTTTGCACTGGATGCTCGTCTTTGGTATCGTGGAACAAGTGCGAGGTCGTTACCACGTTTGGAGTCAGTGGTAATCTCGTCACACGTTCGATGCACGGCTTTCGGGAAGCGCAGCAGAAGTGTGCCAAAAAATTTTGTTGCACCGGTTGCTCAGGTTAGGTGATGTGGAACAAGTGTGTGGTCGTTACCATGATTGGATTCAGTGATAATCTCATCACACGCTTCGATGCACGGCTTTCGAGCGCACCAGGCACGCAAAAAAAATGTTGCTGCACTAGAGCCACACCTTAGGTGACGTGGAACAAGTGCGCGATCATTACCACGACCGGGAGCCAATGGTACATTCGTCGCATGTTCGATGCACGGCTTTTCGCAAAGCGCACCGTGAGTGTGCAAAAATTTGTTGAGCTGGATGCTCATGTTAGGTGATGTGGAACAAGTGCATGTCGTTACCACGATTGAGTCGGGCTGTAATCTCATCGCACGCTCAATGCACGGCTTTCGAGAAGCGCACCAGAAGTGTGCAAAAAAAATTTGTTGCACTAGATGCTCATGTTAGGTGATGTGGAACAAGTGCGTGGTCATTACCACGATTGAGTCAGTGGTAATCTCATCACACGCTTCGATGCGCGGCTTTCAGGAAGTGCACCAAAAGTGTGCAAAAAAGTTTTGTTGCACCGGATGCTCATGTTAGGTGATGTGGAATAAGTGCGTGTTCGTTACCACGATTGAGTCGATGATAATCTCGTCACATGTTTGATGCACGGCTTTCAGGGAAGCACACCATAAGTACACAAAAATTTGCTGCACCAGGTGCTCATCTAAGGTGACGTGGAACAAGTGCGCGGTCATTACCACGATTGGAGTCAGATTGTCACACGTTCAATGCACGGCTTTCGGAAAGCACACTAGAAGTGTGCAAAACAATTTTGTTGCACTGAATGCTCATGTTAGGTGACGTGGAACAAGTGCGTGGTTGTTTCCATGTTTGAGTCGGTGGTAATCTCGCCGCACGTTCGATGCACGGCTTTCGAGAAGCGCACCGGAAGTGTGCAAAAAAATTTTTGTTCCACCGGATGCTCATCTTAGGTGATGTGGAACAAGTGCGTGTTGCTACCAAGATTGAGTCGGTGGTAATCTCGTCGCACTTTTGATGCACGGCTTTTCGAGAAGCGCACCGAAGTGTGCAAAAAAATTTTGTTGCACTCGGATGCTCAGGTTAGGTGACGTGGAACAAGTGCGTGGTCGTTGCCACAATTGATTCAGTGGTAATCTCATCACACGCTCGATGCACGGCTTTTGGGAAGCGCACAAGAAGTATGCAAAAATTTTATTGCACCGGATGCTCATCTTAGGTGACGTGGAACAAGTGCTCGGGTCGCTACCACGATTGGAGCCAGTGGTAATCTCGTGACATGTTCGATGCATGGCTTTCGGTAAGCGCACTAGAAGTATGCAAGAAAATTTTGTTGCACCGATGCTCATTTTAGGTCACGTGGAACAAGTGCACGGTTGTTTCCACGTTTGGAGTCAGTGGTAATCTCGTCGCGCATTCGATGCACGGCTTTCGGGAAGCGCACCAGAAGTGCGCAAAAAATTTTTGTTGCATCAGATGCTCATCTTAGGTGACGTGGACCAAGTGCACAGTTGTTTCCACATTCGGAGTCAGTGGTAATCTCGTCGCACGTTAGATATACTGCTTTCAGGAACCCGCTAGAAGTGTGCAAAAAATTTTTTCTTGCACTTGGATGCTCATCTTAGGTGACGTGGAAGAAGTGCATGGTTGTTTCCACGATTGAGTCGATGGTAATCTCGTCGCACGATCGATGCATCACTTTTGGGAAGCAAACCAGAAGTGTGCAAAAAAAAATTTTGTTGCATCGGATGCTCATCTTAGGTGACGTGGAACAAGTGCACGGTTGTTTCCACGTTTGGAGTCGGCCGTAATCTCGTCGCACGTTCGATGCATTGCTTTCGGAAGTGAACCAGAAGTGTGCAAAAAATTTTGTTGCATCGGATGCTCATCTTAGGTGACGTGGAACAAGTGCACGGTTTTTTTCCATGTTTGGAGTCAGTGGTAATCTCATCACACGCCGATGCATGGCTTTCGGGATGCGCACTAGAAGTGTGCAAAAACATTTTGTTGCATCGAATGCTCATCTTAGGTGATGTGGAATAAAAGTGCACGATTGTTTCCATGTTTGGAGTCAGAGATAATCTCGTCGCACATCTGATGCACGGCTTTCGGGAAGTGCACCGGAAGTGTGCAACAAAAATTTATTGCATCGGATGCTCATCTTAGGTGATGCAGACCAAGTGCACAGTTGTTTCCACATTTGGAGTCAGTGGTAATCTCGTCGCACATTAGATGCACTGCTTTCGGGAAGCGCACTAGAAGTGTGCAAAAAAACTTTTATTGCACCAGATGCTCATATTAGGTGACGTGGAACAAGTGCACGGTTGTTTCCACGTTTGGAGTCAGTGGTAATCTCGTCGCACGTTTGATGCATCGCTTTCGGGAAGCGAACCAGAATGTGCAAAAAAATTTGTTGCATCGGATGCTCATCTTAGGTGACGTGGAACAAGTGCATGGTTTTTTCTACGTTTGGACTCAGTGGTAATCTCGTCGCACGCTCGATGCACGGCTTTTGGGAAGCGCACTAGAAGTGTGCAAAAACATTTTGTTGCATCAAATGCTCATCTTAGGTGACGTTCCACGTTTGGAGTCAGAGGTAATCTCGTCGCACGTTCGATGCACGACTTTCAGGAAGTGCAACGGAAGTGTGCAAAAAAAATTTGTTGCACTGGATCCTCATCTTAGGTCACGTGGAACAAGTGCACGGTTGTTTCCACATTTGGGGTCGGTGGTAATCTCGCCGCACGCTCGATGCAAGGCTTTTTTGAAAGCGCACCAGAAGTGTGCAAAAAAATTTTATTGCACCGGTTGATCATCTTAGGTGACGTAGAACAAGTGCACGGTTGTTTCTACGTTTGGAGTCAGTGGTAATCTTATCGCACGTTTGATGCACGGCTTTCAGGAAGCACTCCAGAAGTGTGCAAAAAATTTTTGTTGAAATTGATGCTCATGCTAGGTGATGTGGAACAGTCCATGTCGTTACCACGATTGGAGTCAGTGGTAATCTCATCGCACGTTCGATGCACGGCTTTCGATAAGCGCACCAGAAGTGTGCAAAAAAATATTGTTGCACTAGATGCTCATGTTAGGTGATGTGGAATAAGTGCGTGGTCGTTAGCACGATTGGAGTCAGTGGTAATCGCATCACACGTTCGATGCACGGCTTTCGAGAAGCGCGCAAAAAAGTGTGTAAAAAATTTTGTTGCACCGGATGCTCATGTTGGGTGACGTGGAACAAGTGCGTGGTCGTTACCACGATTGAGTCGATGGTAATCTCGCCTCACGTTTGATGCACGGCTTTCAAGAAGCGCACCAGAGGTGCGCAAAAAAATTTGCTGCACCAGATGCTCATCTTAGGTGACGTGGAACAAGTGCACGGTCGTTACCACGATTGGAGTCAATGGTAATCTTGTCACACGTTCGATGCACGGCTTTCGAGAAGCGCACCAGAAGTGTGTAAAACAATTTTATTGCAACGGATGCTCATGCTAGGTGATGTGGAACAAGTGCGTGGTTATTTCCACGCTCGGAGTTAGTGAAAATATTTTTTGTTGTACCGGATGCTCATCTTAGGTGACGTGGAAGAAGTGCACAGTTGTTTCCACATTTGGAGTCGGTTGTAATCTCGCCGCATGTTCGATGCATGGCCTTCGGGAAGCGCACTAGAAGTGTGCAAAAAAATTTCTTGCACCGAATGCTCGCGTCTTTGGTAACGTGGAACAAGTGCACGGTCGTTACTTTGTTTGAGTCGTGGTAATCTTGTCACACATTTAATACGGCTTTTCGAAGCGCACCAGAAGTGTGCAAAAAATTTTGTCGCACCGATGTTCATCTTAGGTGATGTGGAACAAGTGCGTGTCGTTACCATGATTGAGTCGGGTAATCTCATCGCACGCTTGATGCACGGCTTTTGGGAAGCGCACCAGGATTGTGCAAAGAAATTTTGTTGCACAGGATGCTCAGGTTAGGTGATGTGGAACAAGTGTGTGGTCGTTACCACGATTGGATTCAGTGGTAATGTTGTCACATGTTCGATGCACGGCTTTTGGGAAGCGCAGCAGAAGTGTGCAAAAAAATTTTGTTGCACCGGATGCTCATCTTAGATGACGTGGAACAAGTGCGTGGTCGTTACCACGACTAGAGTCGATGGTAATCTCGTCACACGCTCGATACACACGCTTTCGGAAAGCGCACCCGCCAGTGCGCAAAAAATTTTTGTTGCACCGGATGGTCATCTTAGGTGATGTGGAACAAGTGCGTGGTTGTTACCACGATTAGGGTCAGTGGTAATCTCATCACACATTTGATGCACAGCTTTTGGAAAGCGCACCAGAAGTGTACAAAAAAATTTTGTTACACCGGATGCTCATCTTAGAGTCGTGGAATAAGTGCGCCGGTCGTTGCCATGAATGGAGTCGGTGGTAATCTCATCACACGTTCGATGCATGGCTTTTCGAAGCGCACCAAAAAGTGCTCTCAAAAATTTTGCTACACCAGATGGAGTCTATGGTAATCGCATCGCACGCTTCGTTGCACGGCTTTCAGGAAGCGCATAGAAGTGTGGAAAAAAATTTTGTTGAACTGGATGCTCATGTTAGGTGACGTGGAACAAGTGCATGTTGTCACCATGATTGAGTCGTGGGTAATCTCATCGCACGCTTGATGTACGGTTTTTCAGAAAGCGCACCCGGTGTGCAAAAAATTTTGTTGCAATCGATGCTCATGTTAGGTGATGTGGAATAAGTGTGTGGTCGTTACCACGATTGGAGTCGCTGGTAATCGCATCACACGCTCGATGAACGGCTTTTCGGGAAGCGCACTAGAAGTGTGCAAAAAATTTTGTTGCACCGGATGCTCGCCTTTAGGTGACGTGGAACCGCAACACGGTCATTACCACGATTGAGTCAGTGATAATCTCGTTGCATGTTCGATGCACGGATTTCGGGAAGCGCACCAGAAGTGTGCAAAAATTTTTGTTGCACCGGATGCTCGCCTTAGGTGACGTGGAACAAGTGCGCCGGTCGTTACCACGATTGAGTCGCTGGTAATCTCGTCGCACGCTCGATGCACAACTTTCGAAGCGCACCGAAGTGTGCAAAAAATTTTTGTTGCACCGGATGCTCGTCTTTGGTGATGTGGAACAAGTGCGCGGCCCTTACCACGTTTGGAGTTAGTGGTAATCTCATCGCACATTCGATGCAGGGCTTTTGGGAAGCGCACCAGAAAGCGCGCAAAAAATTTTGTTGCACCGGATGCTGGCCTTAGGTGACATGGAACAAGCGCGCCGCTCGTTACCACGATTGAGTCGGTGGTAATCTCGTCGCACGCTCGATGCACGGCTTTCGAAGCACACCGAAGTGTGCAAAAAATTTTTGTTGCACCGGATGCTTGTCTTCGGTGATGTGGAAGAAGTGCGCGGTCCTTACCACGTTTGGAGTTAGTGGTAATCTCATCGCACGTTCGATGCCCGGCTTTCGGGAAGCGCACCAGAAGTGTCCAAAAATTTTTTGTTGCACCGGATGCTCGCCTTAGGTGACGTGGAACAAGTGCGCGGTCGTTACCACAATTGGAGTCAGTGGTAATCTCATCGCACGTTCGATGCACGGCTTTCGAGAAGCGCACCAGAAGTGTGCAAAAATTTTTTGTTGCACCAGATGCTCATCTTCGGTGATGTGGAACAAGTGCGCGGTCGTTACCACGATTGGAGTCAGTGGTAATCTTGTCGCACGTTCGATGCACGGCTTTCGGGAAGCGCAACAGAAGTGTCCAAAAAATTTTTGTTGCACTGGATGCTCACCTTAGGTGACGTGGAACAAGTGCGCGGTCGTTACCACGATTGGAGTCAGTGGTAACCTCGTTGCACTTTCGATGCACGGCTTTCGGAAAGCGCACCACAAGTGTGCAAAAAATTTTTGTTGCACCAGATGCTCGTCTTCGGTGATGTGGAACAAATGCGCGGTCGTTACCATGATTTGAGTCAGTTGCAATCTCGTCGCACGTTCATGCACGACTTTTGGGAAGCGCACTAGAAGTGTCCAAAAAATCTTTGTTGCACGGATGCTCGCCTTAGGTGACGTGGAACAAGTGCGCCGGTCGTTACCATGATTGGAGTCGGGTGGTAATCTCGTTGCACGCTCGATGCACGGCTTTCGGGAAGCGCACCAGAAGTGTGCAAAAATTTTGTTGCACCGAATGCTCGCCTTAGGTGACGTGGAACCAGTGCGCGGTCATTACCACGATTGGAGTAAGTGGTAATCTCGTCACACGTTCGATGCATGGTTTTCGGGAAGCGCACCAGAACAGTGCAAAAAAATTTTGTTGGACCGGATGCTCGCCTTAGGTGACGTGGAATAAGTGCGCGGTCATTACCATGATTGGAGTCAGTGGTAATCTCGTCGCACTTTCGATACACGGCTTTCGGGAAGCGCACCACAAGTGTGCAAAAAATTTTTGTTGCACCGGATGCTCGCCTTAGGTGACGTGGAACAAGTGCGCGGTCGTTACCACGATTGGAGTCAGTGGTAATCTCGTCGCACGTTCGATACACGGCTTTCGGGAAGCGCACTAGAAGCGTGCAAAAAATTTTTGTTGCACCGGATGCTCGTCTTAGGTGACGTGGAACAAGTGCACGGTCGTTACCATGATTAGAGTCAGTGGTAATCTTGTTGCACGTTCGATGCACGGCTTTCGAGAAGCGCACCACAAGTGTGTAAAAAATTTTTGTTGCACCGGATGCTCGTCTTCGGTGATGTGGAACAAATGCGCGGTCATTACCACGATCTGAGTCAGTGGTAATCTCATCGCACGTTCATGCACGGCTTTCGGGAAGCGCACTAGAAGTGTCCAAAAAATCTTTGTTGCACTGGATGCTCACCTTAGGTGACGTGGAACAAGTGCGCGGTCGTTACCACGATTGGAGTCAGTGGTAATCTCGTCGCACGTTCGATGCACGGCTTTTGGGAAGCGCACCAGAAGTGTGCAAAAAATTTTTGTTGCACCGGATGCTCGCCTTAGGTGACATGGAACAAGTGCGAGGTCGTTACCACGATTGGAGTCAGTGGTAATCTCGTCGGACGTTCGATGCACGGCTTTCGGGAAGCGCACTAGAAGTGTGCAAAAAATTTTTGTTGCACCGCATGCTCGCCTTAGGCGACGTGGAACAAGTGCACGGTCGTTACCACGACTGGAGTCAGGTAATCTCATCGCACGCTTCGATGCACGGCTTTCGAAGCGCACCGCATGTGTGCAAAAATTTTTGTTGCACCGGATGCTCACCTTAGGCGACGTGGAACAAGTGCATGGTCGTTACCACGATTGGAGTCAGTGGTAATCTCATGGCACGTTCGATGCACGGCTTTTGGGAAGCGCACCAGATGTGTGCAAAAACTTTTTGTTGCACCGGATGCTCGTCTTCGGTGATGCGGAACAAATGCGCGGTCGTTACCACGATTGGAGCCAGTGGTAATCTCGTCGCACGTTCGATACACGGCTTTCGGGAAGCGCACTAGAAGCGTGCAAAAAATTTTTGTTGCACCGGATGCTCGTCTTAGGTGACGTGGAACAAGTGCACGGTCGTTACCATGATTAGAGTCAGTGGTAATCTTGTTGCACGTTCGATGCACGGCTTTCGAGAAGCGCACCACAAGTGTGTAAAAAATTTTTGTTGCACCGGATGCTCGTCTTCGGTGATGTGGAACAAATGCGCGGTCATTACCACGATCTGAGTCAGTGGTAATCTCATCGCACGCTTCATGCACGGCTTTCGGAAGCGCACTAGAAGTGTCCAAAAAATCTTTGTTGCACTTTGGATGCTCACCTTAGGTGACGTGGAACAAGTGCGCGGTCGTTACCACGATTGGAGTCAGTGGTAATCTCGTCGCACGTTCGATGCACGGCTTTTGGGAAGCGCACCAGAAGTGTGCAAAAAATTTTTGTTGCACCGGATGCTCGCCTTAGGTGACATGGAACAAGTGCGAGGTCGTTACCACGATTGAGTCGTGGTAATCTCGCCGGACGCTCGATGCACGGCTTTCGGAAGCGCACTAGAAGTGTGCAAAAATTTTTGTTGCACCGCATGCTCGCCTTTAGGCGACGTGGAACAAGTGCACGGTCGTTACCACGACTGGAGTCAGTGGTAATCTCATCGCACGTTCGATGCACGGCTTTCGGGAAGCGCACCAGATGTGTGCAAAAAATTTTTGTTGCACCGGATGCTCACCTTAGGCGACGTGGAACAAGTGCATGGTCGTTACCACGATTGGAGTCAGTGGTAATCTCATGGCACGCTTCGATGCACGGCTTTTGGGAAGCGCACCAGATGTGTGCAAAAACTTTTGTTGCACCGGATGCTCGCCTTCGGTGATGCGGAACAAATGCGCCGGGTCGTTACCACGATTGGAGCCGCTGGTAATCTCGTCGCACGCTCGATTCATGGCTTTTCGAGAAGCACACCAGAAGTGTGCAAAAATTTTTGTTGCACCGGATGCTCGCGTCTTCGGTGATGTGGAAGAAGTGCGCGGTCCTTACCACGTTTGGAGTTAGTGGTAATCTCATCGCACGCTCGATAACCGGCTTTCGGAAGCGCACGGGAAGTGTCCAAAAATTTTTGTTGCACCGATGCTCGCCTTTAGGCGACGAGGAATTAGTGCGCGGTCGTTACCACGATTGGAGTCGATGGTAATCTCGTCGCACGCGTTCGATGCACGGCTTTCGAAGCGGACCAGAAGTGTGCAAAAATGTTTGTTGCACCGATGCTCGCCTTTAGGAGACGTGGAACAAGTGCGCGGGTCGTTACCACGATTGGAGTCGGTGGTAATCTCGTCGCACGCTCGATGCAGTCTTTCGAGAAGCGCACCAGAATTGTGCAAAAATTTTGTTGCACCGGATGCTCATCTTCGGTGATGTGGAACAAGTGCGCCGGTCGTTACCCCGATTGGTGTCGTTGGTAATCTCGTCGCACGCTCGATGCACGGCTTTCGAAGCGCAACAGAAGTGTCCAAAAATTTTTGTTGCACGGATGCTCACCTTAGGTGACGTGGAACAAGTCGCGGTCGTTACCACGATTGGAGTCGGTGGTAATCTCGTTGCACGCTCGATGCACGGCTTTCGGGGGCGCACCACAAGTGTGCAAAAATTTTTGTTGCACCGGATGCTCGCCTTAGGCCTGACGTGGAACAAGTGCGCGGTCGTTACCACGATTGGAGTCAGTGGTAATCTCGTCGCACGTTCGATGCACGGCTTTCGGGAAGCGCAATAGTAGTGTCCAAAAATTTTTTGTTGCACTGGATGCTCACCTTAGGTGACGTGGAACAAGTGCGCGGTCGTTACCACGATTGGAGTCAGTGGTAATCTCGTTGCACATTCGATGCACGGCTTTTCGGGTAGCGCACCGGTGTGCAAAAATTTTTGTTGCACCGGATGCTCGTCTTTGGTGATGTGGAACAAGTGCGCGGTCCTTACCACGTTTGGAGTTAGTGGTAATCTCATCGCACATTCGATGCACGGCTTTTGGAAAGCGCACCAGAAGTGCGCAAAAAATTTTTGTTGCACCGGATGCTGGCCTTAGGTGACATGGAACAAGTGCGCGGTCGTTACCACGATTGGAGTCAGTGGTAATCTCGTCGCACGTTCGATGCACGGCTTTTGGGAAGCACACCAGAAGTGTGCAAAAAATTTTTGTTGCACCGGATGCTTCTCTTCGGTGATGTGGAAGAAGTGCGCGGTCCTTACCACGTTTGGAGTTAGTGGTAATCTCATCGCACGTTCGATGCCCGGCTTTCGGGAAGCGCACCATAAGCGTCCAAAATTTTTTTGTTGCACCGGATGCTCGCCTTAGGTGACGTGGAATTAGTGCGCGGTCGCTACCACGATTGGAGTCAGTGGTAATCTCGTCGCACGTTCGATGCACGGCTTTCGGGAAGCGCACCAGAAGTGTGCAAAAAATGTTTGTTGCACCGGATGCTCGCCTTAGGTGACGTGGAACAAGTGCGCGGTCGTTACCACGATTGGAGTCAGCGGTAATCTTGTCGCACGTTCGATGCACGGCTTTCGGGAAGCGCAATAGAAGTGTCCAAAAAATTTTTGTTGCACTGGATGCTCACCTTAGGTGACATGGAACAAGTGCGCGGTCGTTACCATGATTGGAGTCAGTGGTAATCTCGTTGCACGTTCGATGCACGGCTTTCGAGAAGCACACCACAAGTGTGCAAAAAATTTTTGTTGCACCGGATGCTCGTCTTCGGTGATGTGGAATAAATGCGCGGTCATTACCACGATTTGAGTCAGTGGTAATCTCATCGCACGTTAATGCACGGCTTTCGGGAAGCGCACTAGAAGTGCCCAAAAAATCTTTGTTGTACTGGATGCTCACCTTAGGTGACGTGGAACAAGTGCGCGGTCGTTACCACGATTGGAGTCAGTGGTAATCCCGTTGCACGTTCGATGCACGGCTTTCGGGAAGCGCACTAGAAGTGCGCAAAAAATTTTTGTTGCACTTTGGATGCTCGCCTTTGGGTGACGTGGAACCGGTCTTGCGCGGTCGTTACCACGATTGAGTCGATGGTAATCTCGTCACACGTTCGATGCACGGTTTCCGGGAAGCGCACCAGAAGTGTGCAAATAAATTTGGTTGCACCGGATGTGGAATAAGTGCGCGGTCGTTACCACGAGTGGAGTCAGTGGTAATCTCGTCGCACGTTCGACGCACGGCTTTCGGGAAGCGCACTAGAAGTGTGCAAAAAAATTTTGTTGCACCGGCTCTCGCCTTAGGCGACGTGGAACAAGTGCATGGTCGTTACCACGATTGGAGTCAGTGGTAATCTCATGGCACGTTCGATGCACGGCTTTTGGGAAGCGCACCAGATGTGTGCAAAAACTTTTTGTTGCACCGGATGCCCGTCTTCGGTGATGCGGAACAAATGCGCGGTCGTTACCACGATTGGAGCCAGTGGTAATCTCGTCGCACGTTCGATTCATGGCTTTCGAGAAGCACACCAGAAGTGTGCAAAAAAATTTTGTTGCACCGGATGCTCGTCTTCGGTGATGTGGAAGAAGTGCGCGGTCCTTACCACGTTTGGAGTTAGTGGTAATCTCATCGCACGTTCGATAACCGGCTTTCGGTTAGCGCACCAGAAGTGTCCAAAAAATTTTTGTTGCACCGGATGCTCGCCTTACCTGACGAGGAATTAGTGCGCGGTCGTTACCACGATTGGAGTCAGTGGTAATCTCGTCGCACGTTCGATGCACGGCTTTTGGGAAGCGCACCGGATGTGTGCAAAAACTTTTGTTGCACGGATGCCCGTCTTCGGTGATGCGGAACAAATGCGCCGGTCGTTACCACGATTGGAGCCGCTGGTAATCTCGTCGCACGCTTCGATTCATGGCTTTCGAGAAGCACACCGAAGTGTGCAAAAAAATTTGTTGCACCGGATGCTCGTCTTCGGTGATGTGGAAGAAGTGCGCGGTCCTTACCACGTTTGGAGTTAGTGGTAATCTCATCGCACGCTCGATAACCAGCTTTCGGGAAGCGCACCGAAGTGTCCAAAAAATTTTTGTTGCACCGGATGCTCGCCTTAGGTGACGTTGAACAAGTGCACGGTCGTTACCACGATTGGAGTCAGTGGTAATCTCATCGCACGTTCGATGCACGGCTTTCGGGAAGCGCACCAGAAGTGTGCAAAAAGTTTTTGTTGCACCGGATGCTCGCCTTAGGTGACGTGGAACAAGTGCGCGGTCGTTACCACGATTGGAGTCAGTGGTAATCTCGTTGCACGTTCGATGCACGGCTTTCGGGAAGCGCACCAGAAGTGTGCAAAAAAATTTTGTTGCACCGGATGCTCGCCTTAGGTGACGTGGAACAAGTGCGCGGTCGTTACCATGATTGGAGTTAGTGGTAATCTCATCACACGTTCGATGCACGGCTTTCGGGAAGCGCACTAGAAGTGTGCAAAAAAATTTTGTTGCACCGGATGCTCGTCTTCGGTGATGTGGAACAAGTGCGCGGTCCTTACCACGTTTGGAGTTAGTGGTAATCTCATCGCACGTTCGATGCCCAGCTTTCGGGAAGCGCACCTGAAGTGTCCAAAAAATTTTTGTTGCACCGGATGCTCGCCTTAGGTGACGTGGAACAAGTGCAATCTCGTCGCACGTTCGATGCGCAACTTTCGGGAAGCGCACCAGAAGTGTGCAAAAAATTTTTGTTGCACCGGAGGCTCGTCTTTGGAGATGTGGAACAAGTGCGCGGTCCTTACCACGTTTGGAGTTAGTGGTAATCTCATCGCACATTCGATGCACGGCTTTTGGGAATCGCACTAGAAGTGTGCAAAAAAATTTTGTTGCATCGGATGCTCGCCTTAGGTGACATGGAACAAGTGTGTGGTCATTACCATGATTGGAGTCAGTAGTAATCTCGTTGCACGCTCGATGCACGGCTTTCGGGAAGCGCACCAGAAGTGTGCAAAAAGTTTTTGTTGCACCGGATGCTCACCTTAGGTGACGTGGAACAAGTCTTGCGGTCGTTACCACGATTGGAGTCAGTGGTAATCTCGTTGCACGTTCGATGCCCGGCTTTCGGGAAGCGCACCTGAAGTGTGCAAAAAATTTTTGTTGCGCCGGATGCTCGCCATAGGTGACGTGGAACAAGTGCGCGGTCGTTACCACGATTGGAGTTAGTGGTAATCTCATCGCACGTTCGATCCACGGCTTTCGGGAAGCGCACTAGAAGTGTGCAAAAAAATTTTATTGCACCGGATGCTCATCTTCGGTGATGTGGAACAAGTGCGCGGTCCTTACCATATTTGGAGTTAGTGGTAATCTCATCGCACGTTCGATGCCTAGCTTTTAAGGCGCTTTGAAGTGTCCAAAAAATTTTTTGTTGCACCGGATGCTCGCCTTAGGTGACGTGGAATAAGTGCGCGGTCGTTACCATGATTGGAGTCCGTGGTAATCTCGTCGCACGTTCGATGCACGGCTTTCGGGAAGCGCACCAGAAGTGTGCAAAAAATTTTTGTTGCACCAGATCCTCATCTTCGGTGATGTGGAACAAGTGCGCGGTCGTTACCACGATTGGAGTCAGTGGTAATCTCGTCGCACGTTCGATGCACGGCTTTCGGGAAGCGCAACAGAAGTGTGCAAAAAATTTTTGTTGCACCGGATGCTCGCCTTAGGTGACGTGGAACAAGTGCGCGGTCATTACCATGATTGGAGTTAGTGGTAATCTCATCACACGTTCGATGCACGGCTTTCGGGAAGCGCACTAGAAGTGTGCAAAAAAATTTGTTGCACCGGATGCTCGTCTTCGGTGATGTGGAACAAGTGCGCGGTCCTTACCACGTTTGGAGTTAGTGGTAATCTCATCGCACGCTTCGATGCCCAGCTTTCGGGAAGCGCACCGGCGTCCAAAAATTTTTGTTGCACCGGATGCTCGCCTTAGGTGACGTGGAACAAGTGCACGGTCGTTACCACGACTGGTGTCAGCGGTAATCTCATCGCACGTTCGATGCACAACTTTTGGGAAGTGCACTAGAAGTGTGCAAAAAATTTTTGTTGCACCGGATGCTCGTCTTTGGTGATCTGGAACAAGTGCGCGGCCCTTACCACGTTTGGAGTTAGTGGTAATCTCGTCGCACATTCGATGCACGGCTTTTGGGAATCGCACTAGAAGTGTGCAAAAAATTTTGTTGCATCGGATGCTCGCCTTAGGTGACATGGAACAAGTGCGTGGTCGTTACCATGATTGGAGTCGAGTGAGTAATCTGTTGCACGCTCGATGCACGGCTTTAGAAGCGCACCGTGTGTGCAAAAGTTTTTGTTGCACCGGATGCTCACCTTAGGTGACGTGGAACAAGTCTTGCCGGTCGTTACCACGATTGGAGTCGAGTGGTAATCTCGTTGCACGCTCGATGCACGGCTTTCGAAGCGCACCAGAAGTGTGCAAAAAATTTTTGTTGCGCCGGATGCTCGTCTTTGGTGACGTGGAACAAGTGCGCGGTCGTTACCACGATTGGAGTTAGTGGTAATCTCATTGCACGTTCGATGCACGGCTTTCGGGAAGCGCACTAGAAGTGTGCAAAAAAATTTTGTTGCACCGGATGCTCGTCTTCGGTGATGTGGAACAAGTGCGCCGGTCCTTACCATATTTGGAGTTAGTGGTAATCTCATCGCACGCTCGATGCCCAGCTTTTTGGGAAGCGCACCTGAAGTGTCCAAAAATTTTTTTGTTGCACCGGATGCTCGCCTTAGGTGACGTGGAATAAGTGCGCGGTCGTTACCATGATTGGAGTCCGTGGTAATCTCGTCGCACGCTCGATGCACGGGTTTTCGGGAAGCGCACCGGTGTGCAAAAAATTTTTGTTGCACCGCAGACGGTCGCCTTAGGTGACATGGAACAAGTGTGCGGTCGTTACCATGATTGAGTCGGTGGTAATCTCGTTGCACGTTCGATGCACGGCTTTTCGAGAAGCACACCACAAGTGTGCAAAAAATTTTTGTTGCACCGGGATGCTCGTCTTGGGTGATGTGGTACAAATGCGCGGTCATTACCACGATTTGAGTCGATGGTAATCTCATCGCCGTTCATGCACGGCTTTTCGGGAAGCGCACAAGAAGTGTCCAAAAATCTTTGTTGCACTTTGATGCTCACCTTAGGTGGCGTGGAACAAGTGCGCCGATCGTTACCACAATTGGAGTCGGTGGTAATCTCGTTGCACGTTCGATGCACGGCTTTCGGGAGCGCACCGAAGTGCGCAAAAAAAATTTTGTTGCACCGGATGCTCGCCTTTAGGTGACGTGGAACCAGTCTTGCGCGGGTCGTTACCACGATTGGAGTCGGTGGTAATCTCGTCACACGCTCGATGCACGGTTTCCGGGAAGCGCACTAGAAGTGTGCAAAAAATTTTGTTGCGCCGGTTGCTCGCCTTAGGTGACGTGGAATAAGTCGCGGGTCGTTACCACGATCGGAGTCGGTGGTAATCTCGTCGCACGCTCGATGCACGGCTTTAAGCGCACTAGAAGTGTGCAAAAATATTTGTTGCACCGGATGCCCGTCTTCGGTGATGTGGAATAAATGCGCCGGTCATTACCACGATTTGAGTCGCTGGTAATCTCATCGCACGCTCATGCACGGCTTTTCGGAAGCGCACTAGAAGTGTCCAAAAAATCTTTGTTGTACTGGATGCTCACCTTAGGTGACGTGGAACAAGTCGCGGGTCGTTACCACGATTGGAGTCGCTGGTAATCCCATTGCACGCTCGATGCACTTTTTCGGGAAGCGCACTAGAAGTGCGCAAAAAAATTTTGTTGCACCGGATGCTCGCCTTGGGTGACGTGGAACCGGTCTTGCGGTCGTTACCACGATTGAGTCGGTGGTAATCTCGTCACACGTTTGATGCACTTTTTTCCCGGGAAGCGCACCGGATGTGTGCAAAAATTTTTGTTGCACCAGATGCTCGTCTTCGGTGATGTGGAATAAATGCGCCGATCATTACCACGATTTGAGTCGGTGGTAATCTCATCGCACGCTCATGCACGGCTTTCGGGCGCGCACTAGAAGTGTCCAAAAATCTTTGTTGTAATCGGATGCTCACCTTAGGTGACGGGGAACAAGTGCGCCGGTCGTTACCACGATTGAGTCGAGTGGTAATCCCGTTGCATGTTCGATGCACGGCTTTCGAAGCGCACTAGAAGTGCGCAAAAAAATTTTGTTGCACTTTGGATGCTCGCCTTGGGTGACGTGGAACCAGTCTTGCTGGTCGTTATCACGATTGAGTCGGTGGTAATCTCGTCACACGCTCGATGCACGGTTTCCGGAAGCGCACGAAGTGTGCAAAAAGTTTTATTGCACGGATGTGGAATAAGTGCGCTGGTCGTTACCACGATTGGAGTCGATGGTAATCTCATCGCACGTTCGATGCACGGCTTTTCGAAGCGCACCGGAAGTGTGCAAAAAGTTTTTGTTGCACCGGATGCTCGCCTTAGGTGACGTGGAACAAGTGCGCCGGTCGTTACCACGATTGGAGTCGGTGGTAATCTCGCTTGCACGCTCGATGCACGGCTTTCGGGAAGCGCACCAGAAGTGTGCAAAAAATTTTGTTGCACCGGATGCTCGCCTTAGGTGACGTGGAACAAGTCTTGCGGTCATTACCATGATTGGAGTTAGTGGTAATCTCATCACACGCTCGATGCACGGCTTTCGGGAAGCGCACTAGAAGTGTGCAAAAAAAATTTTGTTGCACCGGATGCTCGTCTTCGGTGATGTGGAACAAGCGCGCGGTCCTTACCACGTTTGGAGTTAGTGGTAATCTCATCGCACGTTCGATGCCCAGCTTTCGGGAAGCGCACCTGAAGTGTCCAAAAATTTTTGTTGCACCGATGCTCGCCTTAGGTGACGTGGAACAAGTGCACGGTCGTTACCACGACTGGTGTCGGCCGGTAATCTCATCGCACGCTCGATGCACAACTTTTGGGAAGTGCACCAGAAGTGTGCAAAAATTTTTGTTGCACCGATGCTCGCCTTTGGTGATCTGGAACAAGTCGCGCCGCCCTTACCACGTTTGGAGTTAGTGGTAATCTCGCCGCACATTCGATGCACGGCTTTTGGGAATCGCACTAGAAGTGTGCAAAAAATTTTGTTGCATCGGATGCTCGCCTTAGGTGACATGGAACAAGTGCATGGTCGTTACCATGATTGGAGTCAGTAGTAATCTCGTTGCACGTTCGATGCACGGCTTTCGGGAAGCGCACCAGAAGTGTGCAAAAAGTTTTTGTTGCACCGGATGCTCACCTTAGGTGACGTGGAACAAGTGCGCGGTCGTTACCACGATTGGAGTCAGTGGTAATCTCGTTGCACGCTCGATGCACGGCTTTCGAAGCGCACCAGAAGTGTGCAAAAATTTTTGTTGCGCCGGATGCTCGTCTTAGGTGACGTGGAACAAGTGCGCCGGTCGTTACCACGATTGGAGTTAGTGGTAATCTCATTGCACGCTCGATGCACGGCTTTTCGAAGCGCACTAGAAGTGTGCAAAAAAATTTTGTTGCACCGGATGCTCGTCTTCGGTGATGTGGAACAAGTGCGCGGTCCTTACCATATTTGGAGTTAGTGGTAATCTCATCGCACGTTCGATGCCCAGCTTTTGGGAAGCGCACCTGAAGTGTCCAAAAAATTTTTGTTGCACCGGATGCTCGCCTTAGGTGACGTGGAATAAGTGCGCGGTCGTTACCATGATTGGAGTCCGTGGTAATCTCGTCGCACGTTCGATGCACGGGTTTCGGGAAGCGCACCAGAAGTGTGCAAAATTTTTTTGTTGCACCAGACGGTCGCCTTAGGTGACATGGAACAAGTGCGCGGTCGTTACCATGATTGGAGTCAGTGGTAATCTCGTTGCACGTTCGATGCACGGCTTTCGAGAAGCACACCACAAGTGTGCAAAAAATTTTTGTTGCACCGGATGCTCGTCTTGGGTGATGTGGAACAAATGCGCCGGTCATTACCACGATTTGAGTCGGTGGTAATCTCATCGCCGTTCATGCACGGCTTTCGAGAAGCGCACAAGAAGTGTCCAAAAATCTTTGTTGCCTTTGGATGCTCACCTTAGGTGACGTGGAACAAGTCTTGTGGTCGTTACCACGATTGGAGTCGGGGGTAATCTCGTTGCACGCTTCGATGCACGGCTTTGGAAGCGCACTGGAAGTGCGCAAAAAATTTTGTTGCACCGATGCTCTCGCCTTTAGGTGACGTGGAACCAGTTGCGCGGTCGTTACCACGATTGAGTCGGTGGTAATCTCGTCACACGCTCGATGCACGGGTTTCGGAAGCGCACTAGAAGTGTGCAAAAAATTTTGTTGCACCGGTTGCTCGCCTTAGGTGACGTGGAATAAGTGCGCGGTCGTTACCACGATCGGAGTCGCTGGTAATCTCGTCGCACGCTCGATGCACGGCTTTTGGAAGCGCACTAGAAGTGTGCAAAAATATTTGTTGCACCGGATGCTCGCCTTTAGGTGACGTGGAACAAGTGCGCCGGGTCGTTACCACGATTGAGTCGGTGGTAATCTCGTTGCACGCTTCGATGCACGGCTTTCGGGAAGCGCACCAGAAGTGTGCAAAAAATTTTGTTGCACCGGATGCTCGCCTTAGGTGACGTGGAACAAGTGCGCCGGTCATTACCATGATTGGAGTTAGTGGTAATCTCATCACACGCTTCGATGCACGGCTTTTCGGGAAGCGCACTAGAAGTGTGCAAAAAAATTTTGTTGCACCGGATGCTCGTCTTCGGTGATGTGGAACAAGTGCGCGGTCCTTACCACGTTTGGAGTTAGTGGTAATCTCATCGCACGTTCGATGCCCAGCTTTCGGGAAGCGCACCTGAAGTGTCCAAAAATTTTTTGTTGCACCGGATGCTCGCCTTGGGTGACGTGGAACAAGTGCACGGTCGTTACCACGACTGGTGTCGGGCGTAATCTCATCGCACGCTCGATGCACAACTTTTGGGAAGTGCACCAGAAGTGTGCAAAAATTTTTGTTGCACCGGATGCTCGTCTTTGGTGATCTGGAACAAGTGCGCGGCCCTTACCACGTTTGGAGTTAGTGGTAATCTCATCGCACATTCGATGCACGGCTTTTGGGAATCGCACTAGAAGTGTGCAAAAAAATTTTGTTGCATCGGATGCTCGCCTTAGGTGACATGGAACAAGTGCGTGGTCGTTACCATGATTGGAGTCAGTAGTAATCTCGTTGCACGTTCGATGCACGGCTTTTCGAAGCGCACCAGAAGTGTGCAAAAAGTTTTTGTTGCACCGATGCTCACCTTAGGTGACGTGGAACAAGTGCGCGGGTCGTTACCACGATTGGAGTCGGTGGTAATCTCGTTGCACGTTCGATGCACGGCTTTCGGGAAGCGCACCAGAAGTGTGCAAAAAATTTTTGTTGCGCCGGATGCTCGCCTTAGGTGATGTGGAACAAGTGCGTGGTCGTTACCACGATTGGAGTTAGTGGTAATCTCATCGCACGTTCGATGCACGGCTTTCGGGAAGCGCACTAGAAGTGTGCAAAAAAATTTTGTTGCACCGGATGCTCGTCTTCGGTGATGTGGAACAAGTCGCGCGGTCCTTAACATATTTGGAGTTAGTGGTAATCTCATCGCACGCTCGATGCCCAGCTTTCGAAGCGCACGAAGTGTCCAAAAAATTTTTGTTGCACCGGATGCTCGCCTTAGGTGACGTGGAATAAGTGCGCCGGTCGTTACCATGATTGAGTCCGTGGTAATCTCGTCGCACGTTCGATGCACGGCTTTAGGAAGCGCACTGGTGACCAAAAATTTTTTGTTGCACCGCGGTCGCCTTAGGTGACATGGAACAAGTGCACGGTCGTTACCATGATTGGAGTCGGTGGTAATCTCGTTGCACGTTCGATGCACGGCTTTGGGAAGCGCACGAGAAGTGCGCAAAAATTTTGTTGCACCGATGCTCGCCTTTAGGTGACGTGGAACCAGTCTTGCCGGTCGTTACCACGATTGGAGTCGGTGGTAATCTCGCCACACGCTCGATGCACGGTTTCCGGGAAGCGCACTAGAAGTGTGCAAAAAAAATTTGTTGCACCGGTTGCTCGCCTTAGGTGACGTGGAATAAGTGCGCCGGTCGTCGTTACCACGATCGAGTCGGTGGTAATCTCGTCGCACGCTCGATGCACGGCTTTCAAGAAGCACACCGAAGTGTGCAAAAATGTTTGTTGCACCGGATGCTCGCCTTAGGTGACGTGGAACAAGTGCGCCGGTCGTTACCACGATTGGAGTCGATGGTAATCTCGCCGCACGCTCGATGCACGGCTTTCGAGAAGCGCACCGTGTGTGCAAAAATTTTTGTTGCACCGGATGCTCATCTTCGGTGATGTGGAACAAGTGCGCCGGTCGTTACCATGATTGAGTCGGTGGTAATCTCGTCGCACGCTTCGATGCACGGCTTTCGAGAAGCGCACCGAAGTGTGCAAAAAATTTTTGTTGCACCGGATGCTCATCTTCGGTGATGTGGAACAAGTGCGCGGTCGTTACCATGATTTGAGTTAGTGGTAATCTCATCGCACGTTCATGCACGGCTTTTCGAAGCGCACTAGAAGTGTCCAAAAATCTTTGTTGTAATGGATGCTCACCTTAGGTGACGTGGAACAAGCGCCGGTCGTTACCACGATTGGAGTCGATGGTAATCCCATTGCACGCTCGATGCACGGCTTTTCGGGAAGCGCACTAGAAGTGCGCAAAAAATTTTGTTGCACTTTGGATGCTCGCCTTGGGTGACGTGGAACCAGTCTTGGCGCGGTCGTTACCATGTTTGGAGTTGGTGGTAATCTCATCGCACATTCGATGCACGGCTTTTGGGAAGCGCACTAGAAGTGTGCAAAAAATTTTGTTGCATCGGATGCTCGCCTTTAGGTGACATGGAACAAGTGCGTGGTCGTTACCATGATTGAGTCAGTAGTAATCTCGTTGCACGTTCGATGCACGGCTTTTCGAAGCGCACCGAAGTGTGCAAAAGTTTTTTGTTGCACCGGTGCTCACCTTAGGTGACGTGGAACAAGTGCGCGATCGTTACCACGATTGGAGTCAGTGGTAATCCCGTTGCATGTTCGATGCACGGCTTTCGGGAAGCGCACTAGAAGTGCGCAAAAAAATTTTGTTGCACTGGATGCTCGCCTTGGGTGACGTGGAACCAGTGCGCGGTCGTTATCACGATTGGAGTCAGTGGTAATCTCGTCACACGTTCGATGCACGGTTTCCGGGAAGCGCACCAGAAGTGTGCAAAAAAATTTTATTGCACCGGATGTGGAATAATTGCGCGGTCGTTACCACGATTGGAGTCAGTGGTAATCTCATCGCACGTTCGATGCACGGCTTTTCGAAGCGCACCAGAAGTGTGCAAAAGTTTTTGTTGCACCGGATGCTCCCCTTAGGTGACGTGGAACCAGTGCGCCGGTCGTTACCACGATTGGAGTCAGTGGTAATCTCGTTGCACGTTCGATGCACGGCTTTCGGGAAGCGCACCAGAAGTGTGCAAAAAAATTTTGTTGCACCGGATGCTCGCCTTAGGTGACGTGGAACAAGTGCGCGGTCATTACCATGATTGGAGTTAGTGGTAATCTCATCACACGTTCGATGCACGGCTTTCGGGATGCGCACTAGAAGTGTGCAAAAAAATTTTGTTGCACCGTATGCTCGTCTTCGGTGATGTGGAACAAGTGCGCGGTCCTTACCACGTTTGGAGTTAGTGGTAATCTCATCGCACGTTCGATGCCCAGCTTTCGGGAAGCGCACCTGAAGTGTCCAAAAAATTTTTGTTGCACCGGATGCTCGCCTTAGGTGACGTGGAACAAGTGCACGGTCGTTACCACGACTGGTGTCAGCGGTAATCTCATCGCACGTTCGATGCACAACTTTTGGGAAGTGCACCAGAAGTGTGCAAAAAATTTTTGTTGCACCGGATGCTCGTCTTTGGTGATCTGGAACAAGTGCGCGGCCCTTACCACGTTTGGAGTTAGTGGTAATCTCATCGCACATTCGATGCACGGCTTTTGGGAATCGCACTAGAAGTGTGCAAAAAATTTTGTTGCATCGGATGCTCGCCTTTAGGTGACATGGAACAAGTGCGTGGTCGTTACCATGATTGGAGTCGTGTAATCTCGTTGCACGCTCGATGCACGGCTTTCGGGGAGCGCACGAAGTGTGCAAAAAGTTTTTGTTGCACCGGATGCTCACCTTAGGTGACGTGGAACAAGTGCGCCGGTCGCTACCACGATTGGAGTCGGTGGTAATCTCGTTGCACGCTCGATGCACGGCTTTCGGGAAGCGCACCGAAGTGTGCAAAAAATTTTGGTTGCGCCGGATGCTCGTCTTAGGTGACGTGGAACAAGTGCGCGTGTCGTTACCACGATTGGAGTTAGTGGTAATCTCATCGCACGCTTCGATGTGCGGCTTTCGAAGCGCACTAGAAGTGTGCAAAAAAATTTTGTTGCACCGGATGCTCGTCTTCGGTGATGTGGAACAAGTCTTGCCGGTCCTTACCATATTTGGAGTTAGTGGTAATCTCATCGCACGTTCGATGCCCAGCTTTCGGAAGCGCACCGAAGTGTCCAAAAATTTTTGTTGCACCGGATGCTCGCCTTAGGTGACGTGGAATAAGTGCGCCGGTCGTTACCATGATTGGAGTCCGTGGTAATCTCGTCGCACGTTCGATGCACGGCTTTCGGGAAGCGCACCAGAAGTGACCAAAAATTTTTTTGTTGCACCAGACGGTCGCCTTAGGTGACATGGAACAAGTGCCCGGTCGTTACCATGATTGAGTCAGTGGTAATCTCGTTGCACGTTCGATGCACGGCTTTCGGAAGCGCACCAGAAAGTGTGCAAAAAATTTTGTTGCACCGGATGCTCGCCTTTAGGTGACGTGGAACGAGTGCGCGGTCGTTACCACGATTGAGTCGATGGTAATCTCGTCACACGTTCGATGCACGGGTTTCGGAAGCGCACTAGAAGTGTGCAAAAAATTTTGTTGCACCGGTTGCTCGCCTTAGGTGACGTGGAATAAGTCTTGTGGTCGTTACCACGATCGGAGTCGGTGGTAATCTCGTCGCACGCGTTCGATGCACGGCTTTTGAAAGCGCACTAGAAGTGTGCAAAAATATTTGTTGCACCGGATGCTCGCCTTTAGGCGAGGTGGAACAAGTGCGCCGGGTCGTTACCACGATTGGAGTCGGTGGTAATCTCGTTGCACGCTCGATGCACGGCTTTCGGAAGCGCACCAGAAGTGTGCAAAAATTTTTGTTGCATCGGATGCTCGCCTTTAGGTGACGTCGAACAAGTCGCGCGGGTCATTACCATGATTGGAGTTAGTGGTAATCTCATCACACGTTCGATGCACGGCTTTCGGGAGCGCACTAGAGGTGTGCAAAAAATTTTGTTGCACCGGATGCTCGTCTTCGGTGATGTGGAACAAGTGCGCGGTCCTTACCACGATTGAGTCGGTGGTAATCTCATCGCATGTTCGATGCACGGCTTTTTCGAAGCGCACTAGAAGTGCGCAAAAAATTTTGTTGCACCGGATGCTCGCCTTAGGTGACGTGGAATAAGTGCGCCGGTCGTTACCATGATTGGAGTCCGTGGTAATCTCATCGCACGTTCGATGACGGCTTTCGGGAAGCGCACCAGAAGTGTGCAAAAATTTTTGTTGCACTAGACGGTCGCCTAAGGTGACACGGAACAAGTCGCGGGTCGTTACCACGATTCGAGTCGGTGGTAATCTCGTCGCACGCTCGATGCATAATTTTCGTGAAGCGCACCGAAGTGTGCAAAAAGTTTTATTGCCCCGATGCTCTCTTTGGTGATGTGGAACAAGTGCGTGGAACTTATCACGTTCGAGTCGATGGTAATCTCGTCGCCGCACGCTCGATGCACGGCTTCCCGAGAAGTGCACCAGAAGTGTGCAAAAATTTTTGTTGCACCGGATGCTCGCCTTTTAGGTGACGTGGAATAAGTGCGCCGGTCGTTACCACGATTGAGTCAGTGGTAATCTCGTCGCACGTTTGATGCATGGCTTTCGAGAAGCGCACCATAAGTGTGCAACAAATTTTTGTTGCACCGGATGCTCGTCTTTGGTGAAGTGGAACAAGTGCACGGTCGTTACCACGATTGGAGTCAGTGGTAATCTCGTCGCACGTTCGATGCACGGCTTTTGGGAAGCGAACCAGAAGTGTCCAAAAATTTTTAGTTGCACTTTGGATGCTCGCCTTAGGTGACGTGGAACAAGTCTTGCGGCCGTTACCACGATTGGAGTCGGTGCGTGGTTTTTGGGAAGCGCACCAGAAGTGTGCAAAAAATTTTTGTTGCACCGGTTGCTCGCCTTAGGTGACGTGGAACAAGTGCACGGTCGTTACCACGACTGGCGTCAGTGGTAATCTCGTCGCACGTTCGATGCACAACATTCGGGAAGCGCACCAGAACTGTGCAAAAAATTTTTGTTGCACCGGATGCTCGTCTTTGGTGATGTGGAACAAGTGCGCGGTCCTTACCATGTTTGGAGTTAGTGGTAATCTCATCGCACATTCGATGCACGGCTTTTGGGAAGCGCACTAGAAGTGTGCAAAAAAATTTTGTTGCATCGGATGCTCGTCTTAGGTGACATGGAACAAGTGCATGGTCGTTACCATGATTGGAGTCAGTAGTAATCTCGTTGCACGTTCGATGCACGGCTTTCGGAAGCGCACCGAAGTGTGCAAAAGTTTTTGTTGCACCGGATGCTCACCTTAGGTGACGTGGAACAATTCTTGCGGTCGTTACCACGATTGGAGTCGGTGGTAATCCCGTTGCATGTTCGATGCACGGCTTTTCGGGAAGCGCACTAGAAGTGCGCAAAAAAATTTTGTTGCACTGGATGCTCGCCTTGGGTGACGTGGAACCAGTGCGCGGTCGTTATCACGATTGGAGTCAGTGGTAATCTCGTCACACGCTCGATGCACGGTTTCCGGAAGCGCACCAGAAGTGTGCAAAAAATTTTTATTGCACCGATGTGGAATAAGTGCGCCGGTCGTTACCACGATTGAGAGTCGGTGGTAATCGCATCGCACGCTCGATGCGGCTTTCGGGAAGCGCACGAAGTGTGCAAAAGTTTTTGTTGCACCGGATGCTCGCCTTTAGGTGACGTGGAACGAGTGCGCGCGGTCGTTACCACGGTTGGAGTCGATGGTAATCTCGTTGCACGCTCGATGCACGGCTTTCGAAGCGCACCAGAAGTGTGCAAAAAATTTTTGTTGCACCGGATGCTCGCCTTAGGCGACGTGGAACAAGTGCGCGGTCATTACCATGATTGGAGTTAGTGGTAATCTCATCACACGTTCGATGCACGGCTTTCGGGAAGCGCACTAGAAGTGTGCAAAAAAATTTTGTTGCACCGGATGCTCGTCTTCGGTGATGTGGAACAAGTGCGCGGTCCTTACCACGTTTGGAGTTAGTGGTAATCTCATCGCACGTTCGATGCCCAAATTTCGGGAAGCGCACTGAAGTGTCCAAAAATTTTTGTTGCACCGATGCTCGCCTTGGGTGACGTGGAACAAGTGCACGGTCGTTACCACGACTGGTGTCGTGGTAATCTCATCGCACGCGTTCGATGCACAACTTTTGGGAAGTGCATCGGTGTGCAAAAAAAATTTTGTTGCACCGGATGCTCGTCTTTGGTGATCTGGAACAAGTGCGCGGCCCTTACCACGATTGGAGTCAGTGGTAATCCCGTTGCATGTTCGATGCACGGCTTTCGGGAAGCGCACTAGAAGTGCGCAAAAAATTTTGTTGCCCGGATGCTCGCCTTGGGTGACGTGGAACCAGTCTTGCGGTCGTTATCACGATTGGAGTCAGTGGTAATCTCGTCACACGTTCGATGCACGGTTTCCGGGAAGCGCACCAGAAGTGTGCAAAAAAATTTTATTGCACCGGATGTGGAATAAGTGCGCGGTCGTTACCACGATTGGAGTCAGTGGTAATCGCATCGCACGTTCGATGCACGGCTTTCGGGAAGCGCACCGAAGTGTGCAAAAAGTTTTTGTTGCACCGGATGCTCGCCTTAGGTGACGTGGAACGAGTGCGCGGTCGTTACCACGGTTGGAGTCAGTGGTAATCTCGTTGCACGTTCGATGCACGGCTTTCGGGAAGCGCACCGAAGTGTGCAAAAAATTTTGTTGCACCGGATGCTCGCCTTTAGGTGACGTGGAACAAGTGCGCCGGTCATTACCATGATTGGAGTTAGTGGTAATCTCATCACACGTTCGATGCACGGCTTTCGGGAAGCGCACTAGAAGTGTGCAAAAAAATTTTGTTGCACCGGATGCTCGTCTTCGGTGATGTGGAACAAGTGCGCGGTCCTTACCACGTTTGGAGTTAGTGGTAATCTCATCGCACATTCGATGCACGGCTTTTGGGAATCGCACTAGAAGTGTGCAAAAAAATTTTGTTGCATCGGATGCTCGCCTTAGGTGACATGGAACAAGTGCGTGGTCGTTACCATGATTGGAGTCGGTAGTAATCTCGTTGCGTTCGATGCATGGCTTTTCGGGAAGCGCACGGAAGTGTGCAAAAAGTTTTTGTTGCACCGGATGCTCACCTTAGGTGACGTGGAACAAGTCTTGCGGTCGTTACCACGATTGGAGTCGGTGGTAATCTCGTTGCACGTTCGATGCACGGCTTTCGGAAGCGCACCAGAAGTGTGCAAAAATTTTTGTTGCGCCGGATGCTCGTCTTAGGTGACGTGGAACAAGTCGCGCCGGTCGTTACCACGATTGGAGTTAGTGGTAATCTCATCGCACGCTCGATGTACGGCTTTTCGGGAAGCGCACTAGAAGTGTGCAAAAAAATTTTTTGTTGCACCGGATGCTCGTCTTCGGTGATGTGGAACAAGTGCGCGGTCCTTACCATATTTGGAGTTAGTGGTAATCTCATCGCACGTTCGATGCCCAGCTTTTCGGGAAGCGCACCTGAAGTGTCCAAAAATTTTTGTTGCACCGGATGCTCGCCTTTAGGTGACGTGGAATAAGTGCGTGGTCGTTACCATGATTAGAGTCCGTGGTAATCTCGTCGCACGTTCGATGCACGGGTTTCGGGAAGCGCACCAGAAGTGTGCAAAATTTTTTTGTTGCACCAGACGGTCGCCTTAGGTGACATGGAACAAGTGCGCCGGTCGTTACCATGATTGGAGTCGGTGGTAATCTCGTTGCACGTTCGATGCACGGCTTTCGAAAGCACACCACAAGTGTGCAAAAATTTTTTTGCACCGGATGCTCGTCTTGGGTGATGTGGAACAAATGCGCGGTCATTACCACGATTTGAGTCAGTGGTAATCTCATCGCTCGTTCATGCACGGCTTTCGGGAAGCGCACAAGAAGTGTCCAAAAAATCTTTGTTGCACTGGATGCTCACCTTAGGTGACGTGGAACAAGTCTTGCCGGTCGTTACCACGATTGGAGTCGGTGGTAATCTCGTTGCACGCTCGATGCACGGCTTTCGGGAAGCGCACCGGAAGTGCGCAAAAAAATTTTGTTGCACCGATGCTCGCCTTAGGTGACGTGGAACCAGTCTTGGCGGGTCGTTACCACGATTGGAGTCAGTGGTAATCTCGTCACACGTTCGATGCACGGTTTCCGGGAAGCGCACTAGAAGTGTGCAAAAAAATTTTATTGCCCCGATGCTCTCTTTGGTGATGTGGAACAAGTGCGTGGAACTTATCACGTTCGGAGTCAGTGGTAATCTCGTCGCACGTTCGATGCACGGCTTCCGAGAAGTGCACCAGAAGTGTGCAAAAAATTTTTGTTGCACCAGATGCTCGCCTTAGGTGACGTGGAATAAGTGCGCGGTCGTTACCACGATTGGAGTCAGTGGTAATCTCGTCGCACGTTTGATGCATGGCTTTCGAGAAGCGCACCAGAAGTGTGCAACAAATTTTTGTTGCACCGGATGCTCGTCTTTGGTGAAGTGGAACAAGTGCACGGTCGTTACCACGATTGGAGTCAGTGGTAATCTCGTCGCACGTTCGATGCACGGCTTTTGGGAAGCGAACCGAAGTGTCCAAAAATTTTAGTTGCACTTGGATGCTCGCCTTAGGTGACGTGGAACAAGTGCGCCGGCCGCTACCACGATTGGAGTCGGTGCGTGGTTTTTGGGAAGCGCACCAGAAGTGTGCAAAAATTTTTGTTGCACCGGTTGCTCGCCTTAGGTGACGTGGAACAAGTGCACGGTCGTTACCACGACTGGCGTCGGTGGTAATCTCGCCGCACGTTCGATGCACAACTTTCGAAGCGCGCACGTAACTGTGCAAAAAATTTTTGTTGCACCGATGCTCGTCTTTGGTGATGTGGAACAAGTGCGCGGTCCTTACCATGTTTGGAGTTAGTGGTAATCTCATCGCACATTCGATGCACGGCTTTTGGGAAGCGCACTAGAAGTGTGCAAAAAATTTTGTTGCATCGGATGCTCGTCTTAGGTGACATGGAACAAGTGCGTGGTCGTTACCATGATTGGAGTCGATAGTAATCTCGTTGCACGCTCGATGCACGGCTTTCGAAGCGCACCAGAAGTGTGCAAAAAGTTTTGTTGCACCGGATGCTCACCTTAGGTGACGTGGAACAAGCACGCGCGGTCGTTACCACGATTGGAGTCGGTGGTAATCCCGTTGCATGTTCGATGCACGGCTTTCGGAAGCGCACTAGAAGTGCGCAAAAAAATTTTGTTGCCTTTGGATGCTCGCCTTGGGTGACGTGGAACCAGTCTTGCCGGTCGTTATCACGATTGAGTCGGTGGTAATCTCGTCACACGTTCGATGCACGGTTTCCGGGAAGCGCACCAGAAGTGTGCAAAAAATTTTATTGCACCGGATGTGGAATAAGTGCGCGGTCGTTACCACGATTGGAGTCGGTGGTAATCGCATCGCACGCGTTCGCTGCACGGCTTTTTTAAGCGCACAGTGTGCAAAAAGTTTTTGTTGCACCGATGCTGCTTTTAGGTGACGTGGAACGAGTGCGCCGGTCGTTACCACGATTGGAGTCGATGGTAATCTCGTTGCACGTTCGATGCACGGCTTTCGGGAAGCGCACTAGAAGTGTGCAAAAAATTTTGTTGCACCGGATGCTCGTCTTCGGTGATGTGGAACAAGTGCGCGGTCCTTACCACGTTTGGAGTTAGTGGTAATCTCATCGCACGCTCGATGCCCAGCTTTCGAAGCGCACCTGAAGTGTCCAAAAATTTTTTGTTGCACCGGATGCTCGCCTTGGGTGACGTGGAACAAGTGCACGGTCGTTACCACGACTGGTGTCGGCCGTAATCTCATCGCACGCTCGATGCACAACTTTTGGGAAGTGCATCGGCGTGTGCAAAAAAATTTTGTTGCAATTGGATGCTCGCCTTGGGTGACGGGAACCAGTCTTGCCGGTCGTTATCACGATTGGAGTCGGTGGTAATCTCGTCACACGCTCGATGCACGGTTTCCGGAAGCGCACCAGAAGTGTGCAAAAAAATTTTATTGCACCGGATGTGGAATAAGTGCGCGGTCGTTACCACGATTGGAGTCAGTGGTAATCGCATCGCACGTTCGATGCACGGCTTTCGGGAAGCGCACCAGAAGTGTGCAAAAAGTTTTTGTTGCACCGGATGCTCGCCTTAGGTGACGTGGAACGAGTGCGCGGTCGTTACCACGGTTGGAGTCGGTGGTAATCTCGTTGCACGCTTCGATGCGGCTTTCGAAGCGCGCACTTAGAAGTGTGCAAAAAAATTTTGTTGCACCGGATGCTCGCCTTAGGTGACGTGGAACAAGTGCGCGGTCATTACCATGATTGGAGTTAGTGGTAATCTCATCACACGTTCGATGCACGGCTTTCGGGAAGCGCACTAGAAGTGTGCAAAAAAATTTTGTTGCACCGGATGCTCGTCTTCGGTGATGTGGAACAAGTGCGCGGTCCTTACCACGTTTGGAGTTAGTGGTAATCTCATCGCACATTCGATGCACGGCTTTTGGGAATCGCACTAGAAGTGTGCAAAAAAATTTTGTTGCATCGGATGCTCGCCTTAGGTGACATGGAACAAGTGCGTGGTCGTTACCATGATTGGAGTCAGTAGTAATCTCGTTGCACGTTCGATGCATGGCTTTCGGGAAGCGCACCAGAAGTGTGCAAAAAGTTTTTGTTGCACCGGATGCTCACCTTAGGTGACGTGGAACAAGTGCGCGGTCGTTACCACGATTGGAGTCAGTGGTAATCTCGTTGCACGTTCGATGCACGGCTTTCGGGAAGCGCACCAGAAGTGTGCAAAAAATTTTTGTTGCGCCGGATGCTCGTCTTAGGTGACGTGGAACAAGTGCGCGGTCGTTACCACGATTGGAGTTAGTGGTAATCTCATCGCACGTTCGATGTACGGCTTTCGGGAAGCGCACTAGAAGTGTGCAAAAAAATTTTGTTGCACCGGATGCTCGTCTTCGGTGATGTGGAACAAGTGCGCGGTCCTTACCATATTTGGAGTTAGTGGTAATCTCATCGCACGATCGATGCCCAGCTTTCGGGAAGCGCACCTGAAGTGTCCAAAAAATTTTGTTGCACCGGATGCTCGCCTTAGGTGACGTGGAATAAGTGCGCGGCGGTTACCATGATTAGAGTCCGTGGTAATCTCGTCGCACGCTTCGATGCACGGGTTTCGGGAAGCGCACCGGAAGTGTGCAAAATTTTTTGTTGCACCAGACGGTCGCCTTAGGTGACATGGAACAAGTGCGCGGTCGTTACCATGATTGGAGTCAGTGGTAATCTCGTTGCACGTTCGATGCACGGCTTTCGAGAAGCACACCACAAGTGTGCAAAAAATTTTTGTTGCACCGGATGCTCGTCTTGGGTGATGTGGAACAAATGCGCCGGTCATTACCACGATTTGAGTCGAGTGGTAATCTCATCGCCGTTCATGCACGGCTTTTCGGGAAGCGCACAAGAAGTGTCCAAAAAAATCTTTGTTGCAATGGATGCTCACCTTAGGTGACGTGGAACAAGTCTTGTGGTCGTTACCACGATTGGAGTCGGTGGTAATCTCGTTGCACGTTCGATGCACGGCTTTCGGAAGCGCGCACGGCGTGCGCGCAAAAAAATTTTGTTGCACCGGATGCTCGCCTTAGGTGACGTGGAACCGGTCTTGTGTCGTTACCACGATTGGAGTCGGTGGTAATCTCGTCACACGCTCGATGCACGGTTTCCGGAAGCGCACTAGAAGTGTGCAAAAAATTTTATTGCCCCGATGCTCTCTTTGGTGATGTGGAACAAGTGCGTGGAACTTATCACGTTCGAGTCGGTGGTAATCTCGTCGCACGCTTCGATGCACGGCTTCCGAGAAGTGCACCAGAAGTGTGCAAAAATTTTTGTTGCACCGGATGCTCGCCTTAGGTGACGTGGAATAAGTGCGCGGTCGTTACCACGATTGAGTCGCTGGTAATCTCGTCGCACGCTTGATGCATGGCTTTTCGAGAAGCGCACCGAAGTGTGCAACAAATTTTTGTTGCACCGGATGCTCGTCTTTGGTGAAGTGGAACAAGTGCACGGTCGTTACCACGATTGAGTCGGTGGTAATCTCGTCGCACGTTCGATGCACGGCTTTTGGGAAGCGAACCGAAGTGTCCAAAAATTTTTAGTTGCAATCGGATGCTCGCCTTAGGTGACGTGGAACAAGTCGCGCGGCCGTTACCACGATTGGAGTCGGTGCGTGGTTTTGGGAAGCGCACCAGAAGTGTGCAAAAATTTTTTTGCACCGGTTGCTCGCCTTAGGTGACGTGGAACAAGTGCACGGTCGTTACCACGACCGGCGTCGATGGTAATCTCGTCGCACGCTCGATGCACAACTTTCGAAGCGCACGCGAACTGTGCAAAAATTTTTTTGTTGCACCGGATGCTCGTCTTTGGTGATGTGGAACAAGTGCGCGGTCCTTACCATGTTTGGAGTTAGTGGTAATCTCATCGCACATTCGATGCACGGCTTTTGGGAAGCGCACTAGAAGTGTGCAAAAAAAATTTTGTTGCATCGGATGCTCGCCTTAGGTGACATGGAACAAGTGCGTGGTCGTTACCATGATTGGAGTCGGTAGTAATCTCGTTGCACGCTCGATGCACGGCTTTGGAAGCGCACCAGAAGTGTGCAAAAGTTTTGTTGCACCGGATGCTCACCTTAGGTGACGTGGAACAAGTCTTGCCGGTCGTTACCACGATTGGAGTCAGTGGTAATCCCGTTGCATGTTCGATGCACGGCTTTCGGGAAGCGCACTAGAAGTGCGCAAAAAAATTTTGTTGCACTGGATGCTCGCCTTGGGTGACGTGGAACCAAAGTCTTGTGGTCGTTATCACGATTGGAGTCGGTGGTAATCTCGTCACACGCTCGATGCACGGTTTCCGGGAAGCGCACCAGAAGTGTGCAAAAAATTTTTATTGCAATCGGATGTGGAATAAGTGCGCGCCGGTCGTTACCACGATTGAGTCGTGTGGTAATCGCATCGCACGTTAAGCTGCACGGCTTTCGGAAGCGCACCAGAAGTGTGCAAAAAGTTTTTGTTGCACCGGATGCTCGCCTTAGGTGACGTGGAACGAGTGCGCGGTCGTTACCACGATTGGAGTCAGTGGTAATCTCGTTGCACGTTCGATGCACGGCTTTCGGGAAGCGCACTAGAAGTGTGCAAAAAAATTTTGTTGCACCGGATGCTCGTCTTCGGTGATGTGGAACAAGTGCGCGGTCCTTACCACGTTTGGAGTTAGTGGTAATCTCATCGCACGCTCGATGCCCAAAACGAAGCGCGCACCGAAGTGTCCAAAAATTTTTTGTTGCACCGGATGCTCGCCTTTGGGTGACGTGGAACAAGTGCACGGTCGTTACCACGACCGGTGTCGGGCCGTAATCTCATCGCACGTTCGATGCACAACTTTTGGGAAGTGCATCGGTGTGCAAAAAATTTTGTTGCACCGGATGCTCGTCTTTGGTGATCTGGAACAAGTCGCGGCCCTTACCACGTTTGGAGTTAGTGGTAATCTCATCGCACATTCGATGCACGGCTTTTGGGAATCGCACTAGAAGTGTGCAAAAATTTTTGTTGCATCGGATGCTCGCCTTTAGGTGACATGGAACAAGTGCGTGGTCGTTACCATGATTGGAGTCGATAGTAATCTCGTTGCACGCTCGATGCATGGCTTTCGGGAAGCGCACCAGAAGTGTGCAAAAAGTTTTTGTTGCACCGGATGCTCACCTTAGGTGACGTGGAACAAGTGCGCCGGTCGTTACCACGATTGGAGTCAGTGGTAATCTCGTTGCACGCTCGATGCACGGCTTTCGGGAAGCGCACTGCAGTGTGCAAAAAATTTTTGTTGCGCCGGATGCTCGTCTTAGGTGACGTGGAACAAGTGCGCGGTCATTACCACGATTGAGTTAGTGGTAATCTCATCGCACGCTCGATGTACGGCTTTCGAAGCGCACTAGAAGTGTGCAAAAAATTTTGTTGCACCGGATGCTCGTCTTCGGTGATGTGGAACAAGTGCGCGGTCCTTACCATATTTGGAGTTAGTGGTAATCTCATCGCACGCTCGATGCCCAGCTTTTCGGGAAGCGCACTGAAGTGTCCAAAAAATTTTTGTTGCAATCGGATGCTCGCCTTAGGTGACGTGGAATAAGCGCGCGGTCGTTACCATGATTGGAGTCCGTGGTAATCTCGTCGCACGTTCGATGCACGGCTTTCGGGAAGCGCACCAGAAGTGTGCAAAATTTTTTGTTGCACCAGACGGTCGCCTTAGGTGACATGGAACAAGTGCGCGGTCGTTACCATGATTGGAGTCAGTGGTAATCTCGTTGCACGTTCGATGCACGGCTTTCGAGAAGCACACCACAAGTGTGCAAAAAATTTTTGTTGCACCGGATGCTCGTCTTGGGTGATGTGGAACAAATGCGCGGTCATTACCACGATTTGAGTCAGTGGTAATCTCATCGCTCGTTCATGCACGGCTTTCGGGAAGCGCACAAGAAGTGTCCAAAAAATCTTTGTTGCACTGGATGCTCACCTTAGGTGACGTGGAACAAGTGCGCGGTCGTTACCACGATTGGAGTCAGTGGTAATCTCGTTGCACGTTCGATGCACGGCTTTCGGGAAGCGCACCAGAAGTGCGCAAAAAAATTTTGTTGCACCGGATGCTCGCCTTAGGTGACGTGGAACCAGTGCGCGGTCGTTACCACGATTGGAGTCAGTGGTAATCTCGTCACACGTTCGATGCACGGTTTCCGGGAAGCGCACTAGAAGTGTGCAAAAAAATTTTGTTGCACCGGTTGCTCGCCTTAGGTGACGTGGAATAAGTGCGCGGTCGTTACCACGATCGGAGTCAGTGGTAATCTCGTCGCACGTTCGATGCACGGCTTTCGGGAAGCGCACTAGAAGTGTGCAAAAAATATTTGTTGCACCGGATGCTCGCCTTAGGCGAGGTGGAACAAGTGCGCGGTCGTTACCACGATTGGAGTCAGTGGTAATCTCGTTGCACGTTCGATGCACGGCTTTCGGGAAGCGCACCAGAAGTGTGCAAAAAATTTTTGTTGCATCAGATGCTCGCCTTAGGTGACGTCGAACAAGTGCGCGGTCATTACCATGATTGGAGTTAGTGGTAATCTCATCACACGTTCGATGCACGGCTTTCGGGAAGCGCACTAGAGGTGTGCAAAAAAATTTTGTTGCACCGGATGCTCGTCTTCGGTGATGTGGAACAAGTGCGCGGTCCTTACCACGTTTGGAGTTAGTGGTAATCTCATCGCACGCTCGATGCCCAGCTTTTCGGGAAGCGCACCTGAAGTGTCCAAAAATTTTTGTTGCACCGGATGCTCGCCTTAGGTGACGTGGAATAAGTGCGCGGTCGTTCCCATGATTGGAGTCCGTGGTAATCTCATCGCACGTTCGATGACGGCTTTCGGGAAGCGCACCAGAAGTGTGCAAAAATTTTTTGTTGCACTAGACGGTCGCCTAAGGTGACACGGAACAAGTGCGCGGTCGTTACCACGATTCGAGTCAGTGGTAATCTCGTCGCACGTTCGATGCATAATTTTCAGGAAGCGCACCAGAAGTGTGCAAAAAAGTTTTATTGCCCCGATGCTCTCTTTGGTGATGTGGAACAAGTGCGTGGTCCTTATCACGTTCGGAGTCAGTGGTAATCTCGTCGCACGTTCGATGCACGGCTTCCGAGAAGCGCACCGAAGTGTGCAAAAAATTTTTGTTGCACCGGATGCTCGCCTTTAGGTGACGTGGAATAAGTGCGCGGTCGTTACCACGATTGGAGTCAGTGGTAATCTCGTCGCACGTTTGATGCATGGCTTTCGAGAAGCGCACCAGAAGTGTGCAACAAATTTTTGTTGCACCGGATGCTCGTCTTTGGTGAAGTGGAACAAGTGCACGGTCGTTACCACGATTGGAGTCAGTGGTAATCTCGTCGCACGTTCGATGCACGGCTTTTGGGAAGCGAACCAGAAGTGTCCAAAAAATTTTAGTTGCACTGGATGCTCGCCTTAGGTGACGTGGAACAAGTGCGCGGCCGTTACCACGATTGGAGTCAGTGCGCGGTTTTTGGGAAGCGCACCAGAAGTGTGCAAAAAATTTTTGTTGCACCGGTTGCTCGCCTTAGGTGACGTGGAACAAGTGCACGGTCGTTACCACGACTGGCGTCAGTGGTAATCTCGTCGCACGTTCGATGCACAACTTTCGGGAAGCGCGCACGAAATCTGTGCAAAAAATTTTTGTTGCACCGGATGCTCGTCTTTGGTGATGTGGAACAAGTGCGCGGTCCTTACCATGTTTGGAGTTAGTGGTAATCTCATCGCACATTCGATGCACGGCTTTTGGGAAGCGCACTAGAAGTGTGCAAAAAAATTTTGTTGCATCGGATGCTCGTCTTAGGTGACATGGAACAAGTGCGTGGTCGTTACCATGATTGGAGTCAGTAGTAATCTCGTTGCACGTTCGATGCACGGCTTTCGGGAAGCGCGCCGAAGTGTGCAAAAAGTTTTTGTTGCACCGGATGCTCACCTTAGGTGACGTGGAACAAGTCTTGCCGGTCGTTACCACGATTGAGTCGATGGTAATCCCGTTGCATGTTCGATGCACGGCTTTCGGGAAGCGCACTAGAAGTGCGCAAAAAATTTTTGTTGCACTGGATGCTCGCCTTGGGTGACGTGGAACCAGTGCGCGGTCGTTATCACGATTGGAGTCAGTGGTAATCTCGTCACACGTTCGATGCACGGTTTCCGGGAAGCGCACCAGAAGTGTGCAAAAAAATTTTATTGCACCGGATGTGGAATAAGTGCGCGGTCATTACCACGATTGGAGTCGGTGGTAATCGCATCGCACGCGTTCGCTGCACGGCTTTCGAAGCGCACCAGAAGTGTGCAAAAGTTTTTGTTGCACCGGATGCTCGCCTTTAGGTGACGTAGAACAAGTGCGCGGTCGTTACCACGATTGGAGTCAGTGGTAATCTCGTTGCACGTTCGATGCACGGCTTTCGGGAAGCGCACTAGAAGTGTGCAAAAAAATTTTGTTGCACCGGATGCTCGTCTTCGGTGATGTGGAACAAGTGCGCGGTCCTTACCACGTTTGGAGTTAGTGGTAATCTCATCGCACGTTCGATGCCCAGCTTTCGGGAAGCGCACCTGAAGTGTCCAAAAATTTTTGTTGCACCGATGCTCGCCTTTAGGTGACGTGGAACAAGTGCACGGTCGTTACCACGACTGGTGTCGGGCCGACCAATCTCATCGCACGTTCGATGCACAATTTTCAGGAAGCGCACCAAAGTGTGCAAAAAGTTTTATTGCCCCGGATGCTCGTCTTTGATGATGTGGAACAAGTGCGCGTTCCTTATCACGTTTGGAGTCAGTGGTAATCTCGTCGCACGTTCGATGCACGGCTTCCGAGAAGCGCACCAGAAGTGTGCAAAAACTTTTTGTTGCACCAGATGCTCGCCTTAGGTGACGTGGAACAAGTGCGCGGTCGTTACCATGATTGGAGTCAGTGGTAATCTCGTCGCACGTTCGATGCACGGATTTCGAGAAGCGCACCAGAAGTGTGCAAAAAGTTTTTGTTGCACCGGATGCTCGCCTTAGGTGACGTGGAACAAGTGCGCGGTCGTTACTATGATTGGAGTTAGTGGTAATCTCATCCCACGTTCAATGCACGGCTTTCGAAAGCGCACCGAAGTGTGCAAAAATTTTTTGTTGCACTAGGCGGTCGCCTTAGGTGACATGGAACAAGTGCGTGGTCGTTACCACGATTCGAGTCGGTGGTAATCTCGTCGCACGTTCGATGCACAATTTTCGGAAGCGCACCGAAGTGTGCAAAAAGTTTTATTGCCCCGGATGCTCGTCTTTGGTGATGTGGAACAAGTGCGCCGGTCCTTATCACGTTTGAGTCGATGGTAATCTCGTCGCACGCTCGATGCACGGCTTCCGAAAGCGCACCAGAAGTGTGCAAAAAAACTTTTGTTGCACCAGATGCTCGCCTTAGGTGACGTGGAACAAGTGCGCGGTCGTTACCATGATTGGAGTCGGTGGTAATCTCGTCGCACGCTCGATGCACGGATTTCGAGAAGCGCACCGAAGTGTGCAAAAAATTTTGTTGCACTCGGATGCTTGTCTTCGGTGATGTGGAACATGTGCACGGTCATTACCATGATTGAGTCAGTGGTAATCTCGTTGCACGCTCGATGCACGGCTTTTCGGAAGCGCACCGTAAGTGTGCAAAAAATTTTTGTTGCGCCGGATGCTCGCCTTAGGTGACGTGGAACAAGTGCGCCGGGTCGTTACCACGATTGGAGTTAGTGGTAACCTCATCGCACGCTTCGATGTACGGCTTTTGGGAAGCGCACTAGAAGTGTGCAAAAAAAATTTGTTGCACCGGATGCTCGTCTTCGGTGATGTGGAACAAGTGCGCGGTCCTTACCATATTTGGAGTTAGTGGTAATCTCATCGCACGATCGATGCCCAGCTTTTCGAAGCGCACCTGAAGTGTCCAAAAATTTTTTGTTGCACCGGATGCTCGCCTTAGGTGACGTGGAATAAGTCTTGCGGTCGTTACCATGATTGAGTCCGTGGTAATCTCGTCGCACGCTCGATGCACGGGTTTCGGGAAGCGCACCGAAGTGTGCAAAAATTTTTTGTTGCACCGGACGGTCGCCTTTAGGTGACAAGGAACAAGTGCGCCGGGTCGTTACCATGATTGAGTCGGTGGTAATCTCGTTGCACGCTCGATGCACGGCTTTTCGAGAAGCACACCACAAGTGTGCAAAAATTTTTGTTGCACCCGATGCTCGTCTTGGGTGATGTGGAACAAATGCGCCGGTCATTACCACGATTTGAGTCAGTGGTAATCTCATCGCTCGTTCATGCACGGCTTTCGGGAAGCGCACAAGAAGTGTCCAAAAAATCTTTGTTGCACTGGATGCTCACCTTAGGTGACGTGGAACAAGTGCGCGGTCGTTACCACGATTGGAGTCAGTGGTAATCTCGTTGCACGCTCGATGCACGGCTTTCGGGAAGCACACCGAAGTGTGCAAAAAGTTTTTGTTACACCGGATGCTCGCCTTAGGTGACGTGGAACAAGTGCGCGGTCGTTACCACGATTGGAGTCAGTGCACGGTTTTCGGGAAGCGCACCAGAAGTGTGCAAAAAAATTTTGTTGCACCGGTTGCTCGCCTTAGGTGACGTGGAACAAGTGCACGGTCGTTACCACAACTGGCGTCAGTGGTAATCTCGTCGCACATTCGATGCACAACTTTCGGGAAGCGCACCAGAAGTGTGCAAAAAATTTTTGTTGCACCGGATGCTCGTCTTTGGTGATGTGGAACAAGTGCGTGGTCCTTACCACGTTTGGGAGTTAGTGGTAATCTCATCGCACATTCGATGCACGGCTTTTGGGAAGCGCACTAGAAGTGTGCAAAAAAATTTTGTTGCATCGGAAGCTCGCCTTTAGGTGACATGGAACAAGTACGTGGTCGTTACCATGATTGGAGTCGGTAGTAACCTCGTTGCACGCTCGATGCACGGCTTTCGGGAAGCGCACCAGAAGTGTGCAAAAATTTTTTGTTGCACCGGATGCACGCCTTAGGTGACCTGGAATAAGTGCGCGGTCGTTACCACGATTGGAGTCAGTGGTAATCTCGTCGCACATTCGATGCACGGCTTTCGAAGCGCACTAGAAGTGTGCAAAAAATTTTGTTGCACCGGATGCTCGCCTTAGGCGACGTGGAACAAGTGCACGGTCGTTACCACGATTGAGTCAGTGGTAATCTCATCGCACGCTTCGATGCACGGCTTTTCGGAAGCACACCGATGTGTGCAAAAATTTTTGTTGCACCGAGGCTCGCCTTAGGCAACGTGGAGCAAGTGCACGGTCGTTACCACTATTGGAGTCGGTTGTAATCTCATCGCACGTCCGATGCACGGCTTTCGGGAAGCGCACCGAAGTGTGCAAAAGTTTTTGTTGCACCGGATACTCGCCTTAGGTGACGGGAACAAGTGTGCGGTCGTTACTATGATTGGAGTTAGTGGTAATCTCATCCCACGTTCAATGCACGGCTTTCGGGAAGCGCACCAGAAGTGTGCAAAAATTTTTTGTTGCACTAGACGGTCGCCTTAGGTGACATGGAACAAGTGCGTGGTCGTTACCACGATTCGAGTCAGTGGTAATCTCGTCGCACGTTCGATGCACAATTTTCAGGAAGCGCACCAGAAGTGTGCAAAAAAGTTTTATTGCCCCGGATGCTCGTCTTTGGTGATGTGGAACAAGTGCGCGGTCCTTATCACGTTTGAGTCGATGGTAATCTCGTCGCACGCTCGATGCACGGCTTCCGAGAAGCGCACCGAAGTGTGCAAAAACTTTTGTTGCACCAGATGCTCGCCTTAGGTGACGTGGAACAAGTGCGCCGGGTCGTTACCATGATTGGAGTCAGTGGTAATCTCGTCGCACGTTCGATGCACGGATTTCGAGAAGCGCACCAGAAGTGTGCAAAAAATTTTTGTTGCACTGGATGCTTGTCTTCGGTGATGTGGAACATGTGCACGGTCATTACCATGATTGGAGTCAGTGGTAATCTCGTCGCACGCTTCGATGCACGGCTTTCGGGAAGCGCACGGAAGTGTCCAAAAATTTTCGTTGCCTCGGATGCTCGCCTTTAGGTGACGTGAAACAAATGCGCGGTCATTACCACGATTGGAGTCAGTGGTAATCTCATCGCATGTTCGACGCACGGTTTGCGAGAAGCGCACCAGAAGTGTGCAAAAAATTTTTGTTGCACCGGATGCTCGTCTTTGGTGATGTGGAACAAGTGCGCAGTCCTTATCACGTTTGGACTTAGTGGTAATCTCATCGCACGCTCGATGCCCAGCTTTTCGAAGCGCACCTGAAGTGCCCAAAAATTTTTGTTGCACCGGATGCTCGCCTTAGGTGACGTGGAATAAGTCTTGCCGGGTCGTTACCATGATTGGAGTCCGTGGTAATCTCGTCGCACGTTCGATGCACGGCTTTCAGGAAGCGCACTAGAAATGTGCAAAAATTTTTTGTTGCACCAGACGGTCGCCTTAGGTGACATGGAACAAGTGCGCGGTCGTTACCATGATTGGAGTCAGTGGTAATCTCGTCGCACGTTCGATGCACAATTTTCAGGAAGCGCACCAGAAGTGTGCAAAAAAGTTTTATTGCCCCGGATGCTCGTCTTTGGTGATGTGGAACAAGTGCGCGGTCCTTATCACGTTTGGAGTCAGTGGTAATCTCGTCGCACGTTCGATGCACGGCTTCCGAGAAGCGCACCAGAAGTGTGCAAAAACTTTTGTTGCACCAGATGCTCGCCTTTAGGTGACGTGGAACAAGTCGCGCGGTCGTTACCATGATTGAGTCGATGGTAATCTCGTCGCACGTTCGATGCACGGATTTCGAGAAGCGCACCAGAAGTGTGCAAAAAATTTTTGTTGCACTGGATGCTTGTCTTCGGTGATGTGGAACATGTGCACGGTCATTACCATGATTGGAGTCGATGGTAATCTCGTTGCACGCTCGATGCACGGCTTTCTCGAAGCGCACGGAAGTGTGCAAAAATTTTTGTTGCGCCGGATGCTCGTCTTAGGTGACGTGGAACAAGTGCGCGCGGGTCGTTACCACGATTGAGTTAGTGGTAACCTCATCGCACGCTCGATGTACGGCTTTTCGAAGCGCACTAGAAGTGTGCAAAAAATTTTGTTGCACCGATGCTCGTCTTCGGTGATGTGGAACAAGTGCGCGGTCCTTACCATATTTGGAGTTAGTGGTAATCTCATCGCACGATCGATGCCCAAATTTTCGAAGCGCACCGAAGTGTCCAAAAATTTTTTGTTGCAATCGGATGCTCGCCTTTAGGTGACGTGGAATAAGTGCGCGGTCGTTACCATGATTGGAGTCCGTGGTAATCTCGCCGCACGCTCGATGCACGGGTTTCGGGAAGCGCACGAAGTGTGCAAAATTTTTTGTTGCACCGCACGGTCGCCTTAGGTGACAAGGAACAAGTGCGCGGTCGTTACCATGATTGGAGTCAGTGGTAATCTCGTTGCACGTTCGATGCACGGCTTTCGAGAAGCACACCACAAGTGTGCAAAAATTTTTGTTGCACCGGATGCTCGTCTTGGGTGATGTGGAACAAATGCGCGGTCATTACCACGATTTGAGTCGAGTGGTAATCTCATCGCTCGTTCATGCACGGCTTTTCGGGAAGCGCACAAGAAGTGTCCAAAAATCTTTGTTGCACTTGGATGCTCACCTTAGGTGACGTGGAACAAGTGCGCCGGTCGTTACCACGATTGGAGTCAGTGGTAATCTCGTTGCACGTTCGATGCACGGCTTTCGGGAAGCACACCAGAAGTGTGCAAAAAGTTTTTGTTACACCGGATGCTCGCCTTAGGTGACGTGGAACAAGTGCGCGGTCGTTACCACGATTGGAGTCAGTGCACGGTTTTCGGGAAGCGCACCAGAAGTGTGCAAAAATTTTGTTGCACCGGTTGCTCGCCTTAGGTGACGTGGAACAAGTGCACGGTCGTTACCACAACTGGCGTCAGTGGTAATCTCGTCGCACATTCGATGCACAACTTTCGGGAAGCGCACCAGAAGTGTGCAAAAAATTTTTGTTGCACCGGATGCTCGTCTTTGGTGATGTGGAACAAGTGCGTGGTCCTTACCACGTTTGGGAGTTAGTGGTAATCTCATCGCACATTCGATGCACGGCTTTTTGGGAAGCGCACTAGAAGTGTGCAAAAAAATTTGTTGCATCGGATGCTCGCCTTTAGGTGACATGGAACAAGTACGTGGTCGTTACCATGATTGGAGTCGGTAGTAACCTCGTTGCACGTTCGATGCACGGCTTTTCGAAGCGCACCAGAAGTGTGCAAAAAGTTTTTGTTGCACCGGATGCACGCCTTAGGTGACCTGGAATAAGTGCGCGGTCGTTACCACGATTGGAGTCAGTGGTAATCTCGTCGCACATTCGATGCACGGCTTTCGGGAAGCGCACTAGAAGTGTGCAAAAAATTTTTGTTGCACCGGATGCTCGCCTTAGGCGACGTGGAACAAGTGCACGGTCGTTACCACGATTGGAGTCAGTGGTAATCTCATCGCACGTTCGATGCACGGCTTTCGGGAAGCACACCAGATGTGTGCAAAAAATTTTTGTTGCACCGGAGGCTCGCCTTAGGCAACGTGGAGCAAGTGCACGGTCGTTACCACTATTGGAGTCAGTTGTAATCTCATCGCACGTCCGATGCACGGCTTTCGGGAAGCGCACCAGAAGTGTGCAAAAAGTTTTTGTTGCACCGGATACTCGCCTTAGGTGACGTGGAACAAGTGTGCGGTCGTTACTATGATTGGAGTTAGTGGTAATCTCATCCCACGTTCAATGCACGGCTTTCGGGAAGCGCACCAGAAGTGTGCAAAAATTTTTGTTGCACTAGGCGGTCGCCTTAGGTGACATGGAACAAGTGCGTGGTCGTTACCACGATTCGAGTCGGTGGTAATCTCGTCGCACGCTTCGATGCACAATTTTCGTGGAAGCGCACCGAAGTGTGTGCAAAAAGTTTTTATTGCCCCGGATGCTCGTCTTTGGTGATGTGGAACAAGTGCGCGGTCCTTATCACGTTTGGAGTCGGTGGTAATCTCGTCGCACGTTCGATGCACGGCTTCGAGAAGCGCACCGGAAGTGTGCAAAAACTTTTGTTGCACCAGATGCTCGCCTTAGGTGACGTGGAACAAGTCTTGTGATCGTTACCATGATTGGAGTCGGTGGTAATCTCGCCGCACGTTCGATGCACGGATTTCGAGAAGCGCACCGAAGTGTGCAAAAAATTTTGTTGCCTTTGGATGCTTGTCTTCGGTGATGTGGAACATGTGCACGGTCATTACCATGATTGGAGTCGGTGGTAATCTCGTCGCACGCTCGATGCACGGCTTTCGGGAAGCGCACGAAGTGTCCAAAAATTTTCGTTGCCTTTGGATGCTCGCCTTAGGTGACGTGAAACAAATGCGCGGTCATTACCACGATTGGAGTCGGTGGTAATCTCATCGCATGTTCGACGACGGTTTTTGCGAGAAGCGCGCAAGTGTGCAAAAAATTTTGTTGCAATCGGATGCTCGTCTTTGGTGATGTGGAACAAGTGCGCAGTCCTTATCACGTTTGGACTTAGTGGTAATCTCATCGCACGTTCGATGCCCAGCTTTCGGGAAGCGCACCTGAAGTGCCCAAAAAATTTTTGTTGCACCGGATGCTCGCCTTAGGTGACGTGGAATAAGTGCGCGGTCGTTACCATGATTGGAGTCCGTGGTAATCTCGTCGCACGTTCGATGCACGGTTTTTCGGGAAGCGCACTTTAAATGTGCAAAAATTTTTGTTGCACCGCACGGTCGCCTCGGGTGACATGGAACAAGTCTTGGGTCGTTACCATGATTGAGTCGGTGGTAATCTCGTCCGCACGCGTTCGATGCACAATTTTTCGTGAAGCGCACGAAGTGTGCAAAAAGTTTTATTGCCCCGGATGCTTGTCTTTGGTGATGTGGAACAAGTGCGCGGTCCTTATCACGTTTGGAGTCGGTGGTAATCTCGTCGCACGCTCGATGCACGGCTTCGAGAAGCGCACCAGAAGTGTGCAAAAACTTTTTGTTGCACCAGATGCTCGCCTTAGGTGACGTGGAACAAGTCTTGTGGTCGTTACCATGATTGGAGCAGTGGTAATCTCGTCGCACGTTCGATGCACGGTTTCGAGAAGCGCACGAAGTGTGCAAAAATTTTTGTTGCCTTTGGATGCTTGTCTTCGGTGATGTGGAACATGTGCACGGTCATTACCATGATTGGAGTCAGTGGTAATCTCGTTGCACGTTCGATGCACGGCTTTCGGGAAGCGCACCAGAAGTGTGCAAAAAATTTTTGTTGCGCCGGATGCTCGTCTTAGGTGACGTGGAACAAGTGCGCGGTCGTTACCACGATTGGAGTTAGTGGTAACCTCATCGCACGCTTCGATGTATGCGGCTTTCGGGAAGCGCACTAGAAGTGTGCAAAAAATTTTTGTTGCACCGGATGCTCGCGTCTTCGGTGATGTGGAACAAGTGCGCCGGTCCTTACCATATTTGGAGTTAGTGGTAATCTCATCGCACGATCGATGCCCAGCTTTTCGGAAGCGCACCTGAAGTGTCCAAAAATTTTTTGTTGCACCGGATGCTCGCCTTAGGTGACGTGGAATAAGTCTTGCCGGGTCGTTACCATGATTGGAGTCCGTGGTAATCTCGTCGCACGTTCGATGCACGGGTTTCGGGAAGCGCACCAGAAGTGTGCAAAAATTTTTTGTTGCACCAGACGGTCGCCTTAGGTGACAAGGAACAAGTGCTTGCGGTCGTTACCATGATTGGAGTCGGTGGTAATCTCGTTGCACGTTCGATGCACGGCTTTTCGAGAAGCACACTACAAGTGTGCAAAAATTTTTGTTGCACCGGATGCTCGTCTTGGGTGATGTGGAACAAATGCGCCGGTCATTACCACGATTTGAGTCGGTGGTAATCTCATCGCTCGTTCATGCACGGCTTTCGGGAAGCGCACAAGAAGTGTCCAAAAATCTTTGTTGCACTTTGGATGCTCACCTTAGGTGACGTGGAACAAGTCTTGCGGTCGTTACCACGATTGGAGTCGATGGTAATCTCATTGCACGTTCGATGCACGGCTTTTCGGGAAGCACACCGGAAGTGTGCAAAAGTTTTTGTTACACCGGATGCTCGCCTTAGGTGACGTGGAACAAGTCTTGCGGTCGTTACCACGATTGGAGTCGGTGCGGTTTTTCGGGAAGCGCACCGAAGTGTGCAAAAAAATTTTGTTGCACCGGTTGCTCGCCTTAGGTGACGTGGAAGAAGTGCACGGTCGTTACCACAACTGGCGTCAGTGGTAATCTCGTCGCACATTCGATGCACAACTTTCGGGAAGCGCACCAGAAGTGTGCAAAAAATTTTTGTTGCACCGGATGCTCGTCTTTGGTGATGTGGAACAAGTGCGTGGTCCTTACCACGTTTGGGAGTTAGTGGTAATCTCATCGCACATTCGATGCACGGCTTTTGGGAAGCGCACTAGAAGTGTGCAAAAAAATTTTGTTGCATCGGATGCTCGCCTTAGGTGACATGGAACAAGTACGTGGTCGTTACCATGATTGGAGTCAGTAGTAACCTCGTTGCACGTTCGATGCACGGCTTTCGGGAAGCGCACCAGAAGTGTGCAAAAAGTTTTTGTTGCACCGGATGCTCGCCTTAGGTGGCCTGGAATAAGTGCGCGGTCGTTACCACGATTGGAGTCAGTGGTAATCTCGTCGCACATTCGATGCACGGCTTTCGGGAAGCGCACTAGAAGTGTGCAAAAAAATTTTGTTGCACCGGATGCTCGCCTTAGGCGACGTGGAACAAGTGCACGGTCGTTACCACGATTGGAGTCAGTGGTAATCTCATCGCACGTTCGATGCACGGCTTTCGGGAAGCACACCAGATGTGTGCAAAAAATTTTTGTTGCACCGGAGGCTCGTCTTAGGTGACATGGAACAAGTGCGTGGTCGTTACCTTGATTGGAGTCGGTAGTAATCTCGTTGCACGTTCGATGCACGCCTTTAAGCGCACCAGAAGTGTGCAAAAGTTTTTGTTGCACCGGATGCTCGCCTTAGGTGACGTGGAATAAGTCGCCGGTCGTTACGATGATTGAGTCCGTGGTAATCTCGTCACACGTTCGATGGCGGCTTTCGGGAAGCGCACGGTAGTGTGCAAAAATTTTTGTTGCACTAGGCGGTCGCCTTAGGTGACACGGAACAAGTGTGCGGTCGTTACCACGATTCATGTCGGTGGTAATCTCGTCGCACGTTCGATGCACAATTTTCGAGAAGCGCACGAAGTGTGCAAAAAAGTTTTATTGCCCCGGATGCTCTCTTTGGTGATGTGGAACAAGTGCGCGGTCCTTATCACGTTTGGAGTCGGTGGTAATCTCGTCGCACGTTCGATGCACGGCTTCCGAAGCGCACGAAAGTGTGCAAAAAAATTTTTGTTGCACCAGATGCTCGCCTTAGATGACGTGGAATAAGTGCGGGGTCGTTACCACGATTGAGTCGGTGGTAATCTCGTCGCACGTTCGATGCATGGCTTTCGAGAAGCGCACCAGAAGTGTGCAAAAAAATTTTATTGCACCAGATGCTCGTCTTCGGTGAAGTGGAACAAGTGCACGGTCGTTACCACGATTGGAGTCAGTGGTAATCTCGTCGCACGTTCGATGCACGGCTTTTGGGAAGCGAACCGAAGTGTCCAAAAATTTTTGTTGCACTTTGGATGCTCGCCTTAGGTGACGTGGAACAAGTCTTGCCGGTCGTTACCACGATTTGAGTCGGTCTTGGCGGTTTTTGGGAAGCGCACCAAAAGTGTGCAAAAAATTTTTGTTGCACCGGTTGCTCGCCTTAGGTGACGTGGAACAAGTGCACGGTCGTTACCACGACTGGCGTCAGTGGTAATCTCGTCGCACGTTCGATGCACGGCTTTTGGGAAGCGAACCAGAAGTGTCCAAAAATTTTTGTTGCACTGGATGCTCGCCTTAGGTGACGTGGAACAAGTCTTGCCGGTCGTTACCACGATTGGAGTCGGTCTTGGCGGTTTTGGGAAGCGCACCAGAGTGTGCAAAAAAATTTTGTTGCACCGGTCGCTCGCCTTAGGTGACGTGGAAAAAGTGCACGGTCGTTACCACGACCGGCGTCGATGGTAATCTCGTCGCACGTTCGATGCACAACTTTGGAAGCGCACGAAGTGTGCAAAAATTTTTGTTGCACCGGATGCTCGTCTTTGGTGATGTGGAACAAGTCTTGCGGTCCTTACCACGTTTGGAGTTAGTGGTAATCTCATCGCACATTCGATGCACGACTTTTGTGAAGCGCACTAGAAGTGTGCAAAAAAATTTGTTGCATCGGATGCTCGTCTTAGGTGACATGGAACAAGTGCGTGGTCGTTACCATGATTGGAGTCGGTAGTAATCTCGTTGCACGCTCGATGCACGCCTTTCGGGAAGCGCACGGAAGTGTGCAAAAGTTTTTGTTGCACCGGATGCTCACCTTAGGTGACGTGGAACAAGTCTTGTGGTCGTCACCACGATTGGAGTCATTGGTAATCTCGTCGCACGCGTTCGATGCACGGTTTTTAGGGAAGCGCACGAGAAGTGTGCAAAAAATTTTGTTGCACCGGTTGCTGCGCCTTAGGTGACGTGGAAGAAGTGCACGGTCGTTACCACAACCGGCGTCAGTGGTAATCTCGTCGCACATTCGATGCACAACTTTCGGGAAGCGCACCAGAAGTGTGCAAAAAATTTTTGTTGCACCGGATGCTCGTCTTTGGTGATGTGGAACAAGTGCGTGGTCCTTACCACGTTTGGGAGTTAGTGGTAATCTCATCGCACATTCGATGCGGCTTTTGGGAAGCGCACTAGAAGTGTGCAAAAAAAATTTTGTTGCATCGGATGCTGCGCCTTAGGTGACATGGAACAAGTGCGTGGTCGTTACCATGATTGGAGTCGATGTAGTAACCTCGTTGCAACGTTCGATGCACGGCTTTTCGGGAAGCGCACGGAAGTGTGCAAAAAGTTTTTGTTGCACGGATGCTCGCCTTAGGTGGCTTTGGAATAAGTGCGCCGGTCGTTACCACGATTGGAGTCGGTGGTAATCTCGTCGCACATTCGATGCGGCTTTTCGGGAAGCGCACTAGAAGTGTGCAAAAATTTTGTTGCACCGGATGCTCGCCTTAGGCGGCGTGGAACAAGTGCACGGTCGTTACCACGATTGGAGTCAGTGGTAATCTCATCGCACGTTCGATGCACGGCTTTCGGGAAGCACACCAGATGTGTGCAAAAAATTTTTGTTGCACCGGAGGCTCGTCTTAGGTGACATGGAACAAGTGCGTGGTCGTTACCTTGATTGGAGTCAGTAGTAATCTCGTTGCACGTTCGATGCACGCCTTTCGGGAAGCGCACCAGAAGTGTGCAAAAAGTTTTTGTTGCACCGGATGCTCGCCTTAGGTGACGTGGAATAAGTGCGCGGTCGTTACGATGATTGGAGTCCGTGGTAATCTCGTCACACGTTCGATGACGGCTTTCGGGAAGCGCACCAGTAGTGTGCAAAAATTTTTTGTTGCACTAGACGGTCGCCTTAGGTGACACGGAACAAGTGTGCGGTCGTTACCACGATTCATGTCAGTGGTAATCTCGTCGCACGTTCGATGCACAATTTTCAGGAAGCGCACCAGAAGTGTGCAAAAAAGTTTTATTGCCCCGGATGCTCTCTTTGGTGATGTGGAACAAGTGCGCCGGTCCTTATCACGTTTGGAGTCGATGGTAATCTCGTCGCACGCGTCGATGCACGGCTTCCGAGAAGCGCACCAGAAGTGTGCAAAAAATTTTTGTTGCACCAGATGCTCGCCTTAGATGACGTGGAATAAGTGCGCGGTCGTTACCACGATTGGAGTCAGTGGTAATCTCGTCGCACGTTCGATGCATGGCTTTCGAGAAGCGCACCAGAAGTGTGCAAAAAAATTTTATTGCACCAGATGCTCGTCTTCGGTGAAGTGGAACAAGTGCACGGTCGTTACCACGATTGGAGTCAGTGGTAATCTCGTCGCACGTTCGATGCACGGCTTTTGGGAAGCGAACCAGAAGTGTCCAAAAATTTTTTGTTGCCTTTGGATGCTCGCCTTAGGTGACGTGGAACAAGTCTTGTGGTCGTTACCACGATTTGAGTCGGTCTTGCGGTTTTTGGGAAGCGCACCAAAAGTGTGCAAAAAATTTTTTGTTGCACCGGTTGCTCGCCTTAGGTGACGTGGAACAAGTGCACGGTCGTTACCACGACCGGCGTCGATGGTAATCTCGTCGCACGCGTTCGATGCGGCTTTTGGGAAGCGAACCAGAGTGTCCAAAAATTTTTGTTGCCTTTGGATGCTCGCCTTAGGTGACGTGGAACAAGTCTTGCCGGTCGTTACCACGATTGGAGTCGGTCTTGGCGGTTTTTGGGAAGCGCACCAGAAGTGTGCAAAAAAATTTTGTTGCACCGGTCGCTCGCCTTAGGTGACGTGGAAAAAGTGCACGGTCGTTACCACGACTGGCGTCAGTGGTAATCTCGTCGCACGTTCGATGCACAACTTTCGGGAAGCGCACCAGAAGTGTGCAAAAAATTTTTGTTGCACCAGATGCTCGTCTTTGGTGATGTGGAACAAGTGCGCGGTCCTTACCACGTTTGGAGTTAGTGGTAATCTCATCGCACATTCGATGCACGACTTTTGTGAAGCGCACTAGAAGTGTGCAAAAAAAATTTGTTGCATCGGATGCTCGTCTTAGGTGACATGGAACAAGTGCGTGGTCGTTACCATGATTGGAGTCGATAGTAATCTCGTTGCGTTCGATGCACGCCTTTCGGGAAGCGCGCGCCGTGTGCAAAAAGTTTTTGTTGCACGGATGCTCACCTTAGGTGACGTGGAACAAGTCTTGCCGGTCGTCACCACGATTGGAGTCATTGGTAATCTCGTCGCACGTTCGATGCGGGTTTTCGGGAAGCGCGCAAGTGTGCAAAAAATTTTTGTTGCACGGTTGCTCGCCTTAGGTGGCGTGGAAGAAGTGCACGGTCGTTACCACAACCGGCGTCGGTGGTAATCTCGTCGCACATTCGATGCACAACTTTCGGGAAGCGCACGAAGTGTGCAAAAATTTTTGTTGCACGGATGCTCGTCTTTGGTGATGTGGAACAAGTGCGTGGTCCTTACCACGTTTGGGAGTTAGTGGTAATCTCATCGCACATTCGATGCACGGCTTTTGGGAAGCGCACTAGAAGTGTGCAAAAAATTTTGTTGCATCGGATGCTCGCCTTAGGTGACATGGAACAAGTGCGTGGTCGTTACCATGATTGGAGTCGATAGTAACCTCGTTGCGCGTTCGATGCGGCTTTCGGGAAGCGCACCGAAGTGTGCAAAAGTTTTTTGTTGCACCGGATGCTCGCCTTAGGTGGCACGGAATAAGTCTTGCGGCGGTCGTTACCACGATTGGAGTCGGTGGTAATCTCGTCGCACATTCGATGCGGCGGCTTTCGGGAAGCGCACTAGAAGTGTGCAAAAAATTTTTGTTGCACGGATGCTGCGCCTTAGGCGACGTGGAACAAGTGCAACGGTCGTTACCACGATTGGAGTCGAGTGGTAATCTCATCGCACGTTCGATGCACGGCTTTTCGGGAAGCACACCAGATGTGTGCAAAAATTTTTTGTTGCACCGAGGCTCGTCTTAGGTGACATGGAACAAGTGCGTGGTCGTTACCTTGATTGGAGTCGGTAGTAATCTCGTTGCACGTTCGATGCACGCCTTTTTCGGGAAGCGCACGAAGTGTGCAAAAGTTTTTTGTTGCACGGATGCTGCGCCTTAGGTGACGTGGAATAAGTGCGCCGGTCGTTACGATGATTGGAGTCCGTGGTAATCTCGTCGTCACACGTTCGATGGCGGCTTTTCGGGAAGCGCGCCCGTAGTGTGCAAAAATTTTTGTTGCACTAGGCGGTCGCCTTAGGTGACACGGAACAAGTGTGCGGTCGTTACCACGATTCATGTCGGTGGTAATCTCGTCGCACGTTCGATGCACAATTTTCGGGGAAGCGCACCAGAAGTGTGCAAAAAGTTTTATTGCCCCGGATGCTCTCTTTGGTGATGTGGAACAAGTGCGCGGGTCCTTATCACGTTTGGAGTCGATGGTAATCTCGTCGCCGCGTTCGATGCACGGCTTCCGGAGAAGCGCACCGCGAAGTGTGCAAAAATTTTTGTTGCACCGATGCTCGCCTTAGATGACGTGGAATAAGTGCGCGGTCGTTACCACGATTGGAGTCGATGGTAATCTCGTCGCACGTTCGATGCATGGCTTTCGAGAAGCGCACCGAAGTGTGCAAAAAAATTTTATTGCACGGATGCTCGTCTTCGGTGAAGTGGAACAAGTGCACGGTCGTTACCACGATTGGAGTCGATGGTAATCTCGTCGCACGTTCGATGCACGGCTTTTGGGAAGCGAACCAGAAGTGTCCAAAAATTTTTTGTTGCACTTTGGATGCTGCGCCTATAGGTGACGTGGAACAAGTGCGCCGGTCGTTACCACGATTTGAGTCGCTTGGCGGTTTTTGGGAAGCGCACCAAAAGTGTGCAAAAAATTTTTGTTGCACCGGTTGCTCGCCTTTAGGTGACGTGGAACAAGTGCACGGTCGTTACCACGGCGGGCGTCGATGGTAATCTCGTCGCACGTTCGATGCACGGCTTTTGGGAAGCGAACGGCAGTGTCCAAAAATTTTTGTTGCCTTTGGATGCTCGCCTTAGGTGACGTGGAACAAGTCTTGTGGTCGTTACCACGATTGGAGTCGATCTTGGCGGTTTTTGGGAAGCGCACCAGAAGTGTGCAAAAAAATTTTGTTGCACCGGTCGCTCGCCTTAGGTGACGTGGAAAAAGTGCACGGTCGTTACCACGGCGTCGATGGTAATCTCGTCGCATCGTTCGATGCACAACTTTCGGGAAGCGCACGAAGTGTGCAAAAATTTTTGTTGCACCAGATGCTCGTCTTTGGTGATGATGTGGAACAAGTCTTGCGGTCCTTACCACGTTTGGAGTTAGTGGTAATCTCATCGCACATTCGATGCACGACTTTTGTGAAGCGCACTAGAAGTGTGCAAAAAAATTTGTTGCATCGGATGCTCGTCTTAGGTGACATGGAACAAGTGCGTGGTCGTTACCATGATTGGAGTCGAGTAGTAATCTCGTTGCACGTTCGATGCACGCCTTTCGGGAGCGCACCAGAAGTGTGCAAAAAGTTTTTGTTGCACCGGATGCTCACCTTAGGTGACGTGGAACAAGTCTTGCGGTCGTCACCACGATTGGAGTCATTGGTAATCTCGTCGCACGTTCGATGCGGCTTTTTCGGGAAGCGCACCAGAAGTGTGCAAAAGTTTTGTTACACGGATGCTCGCCTTAGGTGACGTGGAACAGTCTTGCGGTCGTTACCACGATTGGAGTCGAGTGCACGGTTTTTCGGGAAGCGCACGAAGTGTGCAAAAAAATTTGTTGCACCGGTTGCTCGTCTTAGGTGACGTGGAACAAGTGCACGGTCGTTACCACGGCGGCGTCGATGGTAATCTCGTCGCACATTCGATGCACAACTTTCGAAGCGCACCGAAGTGTGCAAAAATTTTTGTTGCACCGGATGCTCGTCTTTGGTGATGTGGAACAAGTGCGTGGTCCTTACCACGTTTGGGAGTTAGTGGTAATCTCATCGCACATTCGATGCGGCTTTTGGGAAGCGCACTAGAAGTGTGCAAAAAATTTTGTTGCATCGGATGCTCGCCTTAGGTGACATGGAACAAGTGCGTGGTCGTTACCATGATTGGAGTCGATAGTAATCTCGTTGCACGTTCGATGCGGCTTTTGGGAAGCGCACCAGAAGTGTGCAAAAAGTTTTTGTTGCACCGGATGCTGCGCCTTAGGTGACCTGAAATAAGTGCGCGGTCGTTACCCGCGATTGTAGTCGGTGGTAATCTCGTCGCACATTCGATGCACGCGGCTTTTCGGGCGCACTAGAAGTGTGCAAAAATTTTTGTTGCACGGATGCTCGCCTTAGGCGATGTGGAACAAGTGCACGGTCGTTACCACGATTGGAGTCGATGGTAATCTCATCGCACGTTCGATGCGGCTTTTCGGGAAGCACACCGGATGTGTGCAAAAATTTTTGTTGCACGGGATGCTCGCCTTAGGCAACGTGGAACAAGTGCACGGTCGTTACCACGATTGGAGTCGTTGTAATCTCATCGCACGTCCGATGCACGGCTTTCGAAGCGCACGAAGTGTGCAAAAGTTTTTGTTGCACCGGATGCACGCCTTAGGTGACGTGGAACAAGTGCTTGTGGTCGTTACTATCATTGGAGTTAGTGGTAATCTCATCCCACGTTCGATGCGGCTTTTCGGGGAAGCGCCCGAAGTGTGCAAAAATTTTTTGCTGCACTAGGCGGTCGCCTTAGGTGACATGGAACAAGTCTTGTGGTCGTTACCACGATTCGAGTCGGTGGTAATCTCGTCGCACGTTTGATGCACAATTTTCGGGAAGCGCACGAAGTGTGCAAAAAGTTTTATTGCCCCGGATGCTCGTCTTTGGTGATGTGGAACAAGTGCGTGGTCCTTATCACGTTTGGAGTCGAGTGGTAATCTCGTCGCGACGTTCGATGCACGGCTTCGAGAAGCGCACCAGAAGTGTGCAAAAATTTTTGTTGCACCAGATGCTCGCCTTAGGTGACGTGGAACAAGTGCACGGTCGTTACCACGATTAGAGTCGATGGTAATCTCATCGCCGCGTTCGATGCCGCGGCTTTCGAGAAGCGCACGAAGTGTGCAAAAAAGTTTTATTGCCCCAGATGCTCATCTTTGGTGATGTGGAACAAGTGCGCGGTCCTTATCACGTTTGGAGTCAGTGGTAATCTCATCGCACGCTCGATGCACGGCTTTCGAGCGCGCACCGAAGTGTGCAAAAATTTTTGTTGCACCGATGCTCGCCTTAGGTGGCGTGGAACAAGTCTTGCCGGTCGTTACCACGATTAGAGTCAATGGTAATCTCATCGCACGTTCGATGCACGGCTTTCGAAGCGCACGAAGTGTGCAAAAAATTTTTGTTGCACCGGATGCTTGTCTTCGGTGATGTGGAACAAGTGCCGATCGTTACCATGATTGGAGTCGGTGGTAATCTCGTCGCACGTTCGATGCACGGCTTTTCGAAGCGCACGAAGTGTCCAAAAATTTTTCGTTGCCTTTGGATGCTCGCCTTAGGTGGCGTGGAGCAAATCTTGGCGGTCGTTACCACGATTGGAATCGATGGTAATCTCGTCGCATGTTCGATGCACGGTTTTCGAGAAGCGCACGCGAAGTGTGCAAAAAATTTTTGTTGCACCGGATGCTCGTCTTAGGTGACGTGGAACAAGTGCACGGTCATTACCATGATTGGAGTCGATGGTAATCTCGTCGCCGCGTTCGATGCGGCTTTCGGGAAGCGCACCACAAGTGTCCAAAAATTTTCGTTGCCTTTGGATGCTCGCCTTAGGTGGCGTGGAACAAATGCTTGGCGGTCGTGACCACGATTGGAGTCGATGGTAATCTCATCGCATGTTCGATGCATGGTTTGCGAGAAGCGCGCCGTGTGCAAAAATTTTTGTTGCACCGGATGCTCGTCTTTGGTGATGTGAAACAAGTGCGCAGTCCTTATCACGTTTGGACTTAGTGGTAATCTCATCGCACATTCGATGCACGGCTTCTCGAAGCGCACCGAAGTGTGCAACAAATTTTTGTTGCACCGGATGCTTACCTTAGGTGGCATGGAATAAGTGTGTGGTCGTTACTATGATTGGAGTCAGTTGTAATCTCATCGCACGTCCGATGCACGGCTTTTCGGAAGCGCACGAGAAGTGTGCAAAAAGTTTTTGTTGCACGGATGCTGCGCCTTAGGTGACGTGGAACAAGTCTTGCGGTCGTTACTATGATTGGAGTTAGTGGTAATCTCATCCCACGTTCGATGCGGCTTTCGGGAGCGCACCAGAAGTGTGCAAAAATTTTTGTTGCACTAGGCGGTGCGCCTTAGGCATGGAACAAGTGCGCCGGTCGTTACCACGATTCGAGTCGGTGGTAATCTCGTCGCACGTTCGATGCACAATTTTCGAAGCGCACGAAAGTGTGCAAAAAGTTTTATTGCCCGGATGCTCGTCTTTGGTGATGTGGAACAAGTGCGCGGTCCTTATCACGTTTGGAGTCAGTGGTAATCTCGTCGCACGTTCGATGCACGGCTTTCGGGAAGCGCACCAGAAGTGTGCAAAAAATTTTTGTTGCACCGGATGCTTGTCTTCGGTGACGTGGAACAAGTGCGCGGTCGTTACCACGACTGGAGTCAGTGGTAATCTCACCGCACGTTCGATGCACAACTTTCGGGAAGCGCACCAGAAGTGTGCAAAAAAATTTTGTTGCATCGGATGCTCGTCTTTGGTGATGCGGAACAAGTGCGCGGTCGTTACCACGATTGGAGTCAGTGGTAATCTCATCGCACATTCGATACACGGCTTTTGGGAAGCGCACCAAAAGTGTGCAAAAAATTTTTGTTGCATCGGATGCTCGCCTTAGGTGACATGGAACAAGTGCGTGGTCGTTACCATGATTGGAGTCAGTAGTAATGTCGTTGCATGTTCGATGCACGGCTTTCGGGAAGCGCACCAGAAGTGTGCAAAAGTTTTTGTTGCACCGGATGCTGCGCCTTAGGTGATGTGGAACAAGTGCGCGGGCCGTTACCACGATTGGAGTCGATGGTAATCTCGTTGCACGTTCGATGCACGGCTTTCGGGAAGCGCACCGAAGTGTGCAAAAAAATTTTGTTGCGCCGGATGCTCGCCTTAGGTGTCGTGGAACAAGTGCGCGGTCGTTACCACGATTGGAGTTAGTGGTAATCTCATCGCACGTTCGATGCACGGCTTTCGGGAAGCGCACTAGAAGTGTCTAAAAAATTTTTGTTGCACCGGATGCTCGCCTTAGGTAACGTGGAATAAGTGTTCGGTCATTACCGTGATTGGAGTCCGTGGTAATCTCATCGCACGTTCGATGCACGGCTTTCGGGAAGCGCACCAGAAGTGTGCAAAAATTTTTGTTGCACCGGGCGGTCGCCTTAGGTGACATGGAACAAGTGCGCGGTTTGTTACCATGATTCGAGTCGCTGGTAATCTCGTCGCGACGCTCGATGCACAACTTTCGGGAAGCGCACCGGGTGTGCAAAAAGTTTTATTGCCCCGGATGCCCATCTTTGGTGATGTGGAACAAGTGCGCGGTCCTTATCACGTTTGGAGTCGATGGTAATCTCATCGCACGCCGATGCACGGCTTTCGAGAAGCGCACCGAAGTGTGCAAAAATTTTTTGTTGCACCGGATGCTGCGCCTTTAGGTGACGTGGAACAAGTCGGTCGTTACCACGACTAGAGTCGATGGTAATCTCATCGCACGTTCGATGCACGGCTTTCGAGAAGCGCACCAAGTGTGCAAAAAATTTTTTTGCACGGATGCTTGTCTTCGGTGATGTGGAACAAGTGCACGCCGTTACCATGATTGAGTCGGTGGTAATCTCGTCCGCACGTTCGATGCGGCTTTTCGGGAAGCGCACGAAGTGTCCAAAAAATTTTTTGTTGCACCGGATGCTCGTCTTAGGTGACGTGGAACAAGTCTTGCCGGTCGTTACCACGATTGGAGTCGATGGTAATCTCGTTGCGCGTTCGATGCACGGCTTTCGGGAAGCGCACCAGAAGTGTGCAAAAATTTTTGTTGCGCCGGATGCTCGCCTTAGGTGACGTGGAACAAGTCGCGCGGTCGTTACCATGATTGGAGTTAGTGGTAATCTCATCGCACGCTTCGATGCACGGCTTTTCGGAAGCGCACTAGAAGTGTGCAAAAATTTTTGTTGCACCGATGCTCATCTTCGGTGATGTGGAACAAGTGCGCCGGTCCTTACCAACGTTTGGAGTTAGTGGTATCTCATCGCACGTTCGATGCCCAAGGCATCCGGGAAGCGCATCGAAGTGTCTAAAAAATTTTTGTTGCACCGGATGCTCGCCTTAGGTGACGTGGAATAAGTACACGGTCGTTACCATGATTGGAGTCCGTGGTAATCTCATCGCACGTTCGATGCACGGCTTTCGGGAAGCGCACCAGAAGTGTGCAAAAATTTTTTGTTGCACCAGACGGTCGCCTTAGGTGACATGGAACAAGTGCGCGATGGTTACCACGATTCGAGTCAGTGGTAATCTCGTCGCACGTTTGATGCACAACTTTCGTGAAGCGCACCAGAAGTGTGCAAAAAGTTTTATTGCCCCGGATGCTCATCTTTGGTGATGTGGAATAAGTGCGCGGGTCCTTATCACGGTTTGGAGTCAGTGGTAATCTCATCGCACGCTTGATGCACGGCTTTCGAGAAGCGCACCGAAGTGTGCAAAAATTTTTGTTGCACCGGATGCTCGCCTTAGGTGACGTAGAACAAGTCGCGGTCGTTACCACGATTAGAGTCAGTGGTAATCTCATCGCACGTTCGATGCACGGCTTTCGAGAAGCGCACCAGAAGTGTGCAAAAAAGTTTTATTGCCCCAGATGCTCATCTTTGGAGATGTGGAACAAGTGCGCGGTCCTTATCACGTTTGGAGTCAGTGGTAATCTCATCGCACGCTCGATGCACGGCTTTCGAGAAGCGCACCAGAAGTGTGCAAAAAATTTTTGTTGCACCAGATGCTCGCCTTAGGTGACGTGGAACAAGTGCGCGGTCGTTACCACGACTAGAGTCAGTGGTAATCTCATCGCACGTTCGATGCACGGCTTTCGAGAAGCGCACCAGAAGTGTGCAAAAAATTTTTGTTGCACCGGATGCTTGTCTTCGGTGATGTGGAACAAGTGCACAGTCGTTACCATGATTGGAGTCAGTGGAAATCTCGTCGCACGTTCGATGCTTTCGGGGGAAGCGCACCGAAGTGTCCAAAAATTTTTCGTTGCCTTTGATGCTCGCCTTAGGTGACGTGGAGCAAATGCGCGGTCGTTACCACGATTGGAATCAGTGGTAATCTCGTCGCATGTTCGATGCACGGTTTTCGAGAAGCGCACCAGAAGTGTGCAAAAAATTTTTGTTGCACCGGATGCTCGTCTTAGGTGACGTGGAACAAGTGCGCGGTCGTTACCACGATTGGAGTCAGTGGTAATCTCGTTGCACGCTCGATGCACGGCTTTGGGAGCGCACCAGAAGTGTGCAAAAATTTTTGTTGCGCCCGGATGCTCGCCTTAGGTGACGTGGAACAAGTGCGCGGTCGTTACCATGATTGGAGTTAGTGGTAATCTCATCGCACGTTCGATGCACGGCTTTCGGGAAGCGCACTAGAAGTGTGCAAAAAATTTTTGTTGCACCGGATGCTCATCTTCGGTGATGTGGAACAAGTGCGCGGTCCTTACCACGTTTGGAGTTAGTGGTAATCTCATCGCACGTTCGATGCCCAGCTTTCAGGAAGCGCATCTGAAGTGTCTAAAAATTTTTGTTGCACCGGATGCTCGCCTTGGGTGACGTGGAATAAGTGCACGGTCGTTACCATGATTGAGTCCGTGGTAATCTCATCGCACGCGTTCGATGCACGGCTTTTGGGAAGCGCACCAGAAGTGTGCAAAAATTTTTGTTGCACCGCACGGTCGCCTTTAGGTGACATGGAACAAGTCTTGCGATGGTTACCACGATTCGAGTCAGTGGTAACCTCGTCGCACGTTTGATGCACAACTTTCAGGAAGCGCACCAGAAGTGTGCAAAAAAGTTTTATTGCCCCGGATGCTCATCTTTGGTGATGTGGAATAAGTGCGCGGTCCTTATCACGTTTGGAGTCAGTGGTAATCTCATCGCACGCTTGATGCACGGCTTTCGAGAAGCGCACCAGAAGTGTGCAAAAAATTTTTGTTGCACCGGATGCTCGCCTTAGGTGACGTAGAACAAGTGCGCGGTCGTTACCACGATTAGAGTCAGTGGTAATCTCATCGCACGTTCGATGCACGGCTTTCGAGAAGCGCACCAGAAGTGTGCAAAAAATTTTTATTGCACCGGATGCTTGTCTTCGGCGATGTGGAAAGAGTGCACGGTCGTTACCATGATTGGAGTCAGTGGAAATCTCGTCGCACGTCCGATGCACGGCTTTCGGGAAGCGCACCAGAAGTGTCCAAAAAATTTTCGTTGCACTGGATGCTCGCCTTAGGTGACGTGGAACAAATGCGCGGTCGTCACCACGATTGGAGTCAGTGGTAATCTCGTCGCATGTTCGATGCACGGTTTTCGAGAAGCGCACCAGAAGTGTGCAAAAAATTTTTGTTGCACCGGATGCTCGTCTTTGGTGATGTGGAACAAGTGCGCAGTCCTTATCACGTTTGGACTTAGTGGTAATCTCATCGCACATTCGATGCACGGCTTTCCGAGAAGCGCACGAAAGTGTGCAACAAATTTTTGTTGCACCGGATGCTCACCTTAGGTGGCATGGAACAAGTGTGCGGTCGTTACTATGATTGGAGTCAGTGGTAATCTCGTTGTACATTCGATGCATGGCTTTCGTGAAGCGCACCAGAAGTGTGCAAAAAAATTTTGTTGCACCGAATGCTCACCTTAGGTGACGTGGAACAAGTGCGCGGTCATTACCATGATTGGAGTCAGTGGTAATCTCATCGCATGTTCGATGCACGGCTTTTGGGAAGCGCACCAGAAGTGTGAACTTTTGTTGCACCGGATGCTCGTTTTCAGTGATGTGGAACAAGTGCGCGGTCCTTACCACGTTTGGAGTTAGTGGTAATCTCATCACAGTTCGATGCCCGGCTTTCGGAAAGCGCACCAGAAGTGTCCAAAAATAATTTTGTTGCACCGAATGCTCGCCTTAGGTGACGTGGAATAAGTCTTGCCGGTCGTTACCACGATTGGAGTCGATGGTAATCTCGTCGCACGTTCGATGGATCGGCTTTAAAAGCGCGCACGAAGTGTGCAAAAATTTTTGTTGGCGCCGGATGCTCGCCTTTAGGTGACGTGGAACAAGTGCGCCGGTCGTTACCACGATTGGAGTCGCTGGTAATCTCATCGCACGTTCGATGCACGCTTTTTTCGGAAGCGCACCCGAAGTGTGCAAAAATTTTTGTTGCACCGGATGCTCGCCTTAGGTGACGTGGAACAAGTGCGCGGTCGTTACCACGATTGGAGTCAGTGGTAATCTCGTCGCACGTTCGATGCACGGCTTTCGAGAAGCGCACCACAAGTCTGCAAAAAATTTTTGTTGCACCGGATGCTAGTCTTCGGTGATGTGGAACAAGTGCACGGTCGTTACCACAATTGGAGTCAGTGGTAATCTCGTCGCACGTTCGATGCACGGCTTTCGGGAAGCGCACCAGAAGTGTCTAAAAAATTTTTGTTGCACAGGATGCTCGCCTTAGGTGATGTGGAACAAGTGCGCGGTCGTTACCACGATTGGAGTCGGTGGTAATCTCGTCCGCACGCTCGATGCATGGTTTTTCGGGAAGCACACCAGAAGTGTGCAAAAAGTTGTTGTTGCACCGGATGGTCGCTTTAGGTGACGTGGGACAAGTGCGCGGTCGTTACCACGATAGGAGTCGGTGGTAATCTCGTTGCACGTTCGATGCACGGCTTTCGGGAATCGCACCGAAGTGTGCAAAAATTTTTGTTGCACCGGATGCTCGCCTTTAGGTGACGTGGAACAAGTGCGCGGTCGTTACCACGATTGAGTCACTGGTAATCTCATCACACGTTCGATGCACGGCTTTTGAAGGCGCACTAGAAGTGTGCAAAAAAATTTTGTTGCACCGGATGCTCGTCTTGGTGATGTGGAACAAGTGCGCCGGTCCTTACCACGTTTGGAGTTAGTGGTAATCTCATCGCGACGTTCGATGCCCGGCTTTCGGGGAAGCGCACGAAGTGTCAAAAAATTTTTTTTGTTGCACGGATGCTCGCCTTTAGGCGGCGTGGAATAAGTCTTGGTTGTTACCACGATTGGAGTCCGTGGTAATCTCGTCGCCGTTCGATGCACGGCTTTCGGGAAAGCGCACGAGAAGTGTGCAAAAATTTTTGTTGCACCGGATGGTCGCCTTAGGTGACATGGAGCGAGTGCGGTCGTTACCACGATTGCGGTCGATGGGTAATCTCGTCGCACGTTCGATGCACAACTTTTCGTGAAGCGCACGAAGTGTGCAAAAAGTTTTGTTGCCCCTGATGCTCGTCTTTGGTGATGTGGAACAAGTGCGCGGTCCTTACAACATTTGGAGTCGGTGGTAATCTCGTCGCACGCGTTCGATATCGGCTTTCGAGAAGTGCACCGAGAAGTGTGCAAATAATTTTTGTTGCACCAGATGCTCGCCTTAGGTGACGTGGAACAAGTGCGCGGTCGTTACCACGATTGGAGTCAGTGGTAATCTCGTCGCACGTTCGTTGCGCGGCTTTCGAGAAGCACACCAGAAGTGTGCAAAAAATTTTTGTTGTACGGATGCTCACCTTAGGTGACATGGAACAAGTGTGTGGTCATTACTATGATTAGAGTCGGTGGTAATCTCGTTGCACGTCACGATGCACGGCTTTCGGGGAGCGCACCGAAGTGTGCAAAAATTTTGTTGCACCGGATGCTCGTCTTCGGTGATGTGGAACACGTCTTGCAGATCCTTACCATGTTTGGAGTTAGTGGTAATCTCATCGTACATTCGATGCGCGGCTTTTGGGAAGCGCACCAGAAGTGTACAAAATTTTTTTGTTGCACCGGATGCTCACCTTAGGTGACATGGAACAAGTGTGTGGTCATTACTATGATTAGAGTCGCTGGTAATCTCGATGTACGTTCGATGCACGGCTTTTCGGGAAGCGCACCAAGTGTGCAAAAATTTTTGTTGCACCGGATGCTCGTCTTCGGTAATGTGGAACAAGTGCGCAGTCCTTACCATGTTTGGAGTTAGTGGTAATCTCATCGCACCTTAGATGCACGGCTTTTGGGAAGCGCACCAAGTGTGCAAAAAATTTTGTTGCAAGGGAATGCTCGCCTTAGGTGACGTGGAACAAGTCTTGCCGGGTCGTTACCATGATTGGAGTTAGTGGTAATCTCATCATATGTTCGATGCACGGCTTTTGGAAAGCGCACTAGAAGTGTGCAAAATACTTTTGTTGCACCGGATGCTCGTCTTCGGTGATGTGGAACAAGTGCGTGGTCCTTACCACGTTTGGAGTTAGTGGTAATCTCATCACACGTTCGATGCCCGGCTTTCGAAGTGCACTAGAAGTGTCCAAAAATTTTTTGTTGCACCGGATGCTCGCCTTAGGTGATGTGGAATAAGTGCGCGGTCGTTACCACGATTGGAGTCGGTGGTAATCTCGTCGCACGTTCGATGGATGGCTTTCGAAGCGCTCCGAAGTGTGCAAAAAATTTTGTTGCACCGGATGCTCGCCTTTAGATGACGTGGAACAAGTGCGCGTCGTTACCACGATTGGAGTCGATGGTAATCTCATCGCACGTTCGATGCACGGCTTTCGAGAATGCATCGAAGCGTGCAAAAATTTTTGTTGCACCGATGCTCGTCTTCGGTGATGTGGAACAAGTGCACGGTCGTTACTACGATTGGAGTCGGTGGTAATCTCATCGCACGTTCGATGCACGGGTTTTTCGGGAAGCGCACGAAGTGTGCAAAATATTTTTGTTGCCTTTGGATGCTCGCCTTAGGTGACGTGGAACAAGTGCGTAGTCGTTACCACGATTGGAGTCGGTGGTAATCTCGTCGCACGCTCGATGGGCGGCTTTTCGGGAAGCGCACCAAAAGTGTGCAAAAATTTTTTGTTGCACCGGATGCTGCCTTTTAGGTGACGTGGAACAAGTGCGCGGTCGTTACCACGATTGGAGTCGATGGTAATCTCGTCGCACGCTTCGATGCACGGCTTTCGAGAAGCGCACTAGGCGTGTGCAAAAATTTTTGTTGCACCGGATGCTCGTCTTCGGTGATGTGGAATAAGTGCACGGTCGTTACTACGATTGGAGTCGGTGGTAATCTCATCGCAGGTTCGATGCACGGGTTTCGAAGAAGCGCACGAAGTGTGCAAAAATTTTTGTGCACCGGTTGCTCGCCTTAGGTGACGTGGAACAAGTGCGCCCGGTCGTTACCACGATTGGAGTCGGTGGTAATCTCATCATATGTTCGATGCACGCCGGATGCTCGTCTTCGGTGATGGGGAACAAGTGCGTGGTCGTTACCACGTTTGGAGTTAGTGGTAATCTCATCACACGTTCGATGCCCGGCTTTCGGGAGCGCACTAGAAGTGTCAAGAAATTTTTGTTGCACCGGATGCTCGCCTTAGGTGATGTGGAATAAGTGCGCGGTCGTTACCACGATTGGAGTCGATGGTAATCTCGTCGCCGCGTTCGATGGATGGCTTTCGGGAAGCACACCGAAGTGTGCAAAAATTTTGTTGCACCGGATGCTCGCCTTAGGTGACGTGGAACAAGTCGCATCATTACCACGATTGGAGTCGGTGGTAATCTCGTCGCACGCGTTCGATGCACGGCTTTTCGAGAACGCACACGGTGTGCAAAAATTTTTTGTTGCACCTGATGCTCGTCTTCGGTGATGTGGAACAAGTGCACGGTCGTTACTACGATTGGAGTCGGTGGTAATCTCATCGCACGCGTTCGATGCACGGGTTTCGGGGAAGCGCACCGAAGTGTGCAAAATATTTTTTGTTGCAATTGGATGCTCGCCTTAGGTGACGTGGAACAAGTGCGTGGTCGTTACCACGATTGAGTCATGGTAATCGCGTCGCACGCGTTCGATGGGCGGCTTTTGGGAAGTGCACGAAGTGTGCAAAAAAATTTTGTTGCACGGATGCTCGCCTTAGGTGACGTGGAACAAGTGCACGGTCATTACCACGATTCGAAAGTCGGTGGTAATCTCGTCGCACGCTCGATGCACGGCTTTCGAGAAGCGCACCAGAAGTGTGCAAAAAATTTTTGTTGCACCGGATGCTCGTCTTCGGTGATGTGGAACAAGTGCACGGTCCTTACCACGTTTGGAGTTAGTGGTAATCTCATCGCACATTCAATGCACGGCTTTTGGGAAGCACACCGAAGTGTGCAAAAAATTTTGTTGCACCGAATGCTCGCCTTAGGTGACGTGGAACAAGTGCGCGTCGTTACCACGATTGGAGTCGGTGGTAATCTCGTCGCACGTTCGATGCCGACTTTTCGAGAACGCAGGAAGTGTGCAAATTGTTGCACCGGATGCTCGTTTTTCGGTGATGTGGAACAAGTGCACGATCGTTACTACGATCGGAGTCGGTGGTAATCTCATCGCACGTTCGATGCACGGATTTCGGGAAGCGCGCACGAAGTGTGCAAAATATTTTTGTTGCACTGGATGCTCGCCTTAGGTGACGTGGAACAAGTGCACGGTCGTTACCGTGATTGGAGTCGATGGTAATCTCGTCGCACATTCGATGCGGCTTTTGGGAAGCATACCGAAGTGTGCAAAATATTTTTGTTGCACGGATGCTGCGCCTTAGGTGACGGGGAATAAGTGCGCGGTCGTTACCACGATTGGAGTCGATGGTAATCTCGTCGCACATTCGATGCGGCTTTTGGGAATCGCACCGGAAGTGTGCTAAAAATTTTTGTTGCACGGATCCTCGCCTTAGGTGACGTGGAACAAGTGCGCCCGTCGTTACCACGATTGGAGTCAGTGGTAATCTCATCGCACGTTCGATGCACGGCTTTCGAGAAGCGCACTAAAGAGGGGAGCAAAAATATTGTTGCACCGAATGCTGCCTTCGGTGAAGTGGAACAAGTGTGCGGTCGTTACCACGATTGGAGTCGGTGGTTGTCTCGTCGCACGTTCGATGCACGGCTTTCGAGAAGCGCACCAGAAGTGTCCAAAAAATTTTTATTGCACCGGATGCTCGCCTTAGCTGACGTGGAACAAGTCTTGTGGTCGTTACCACGATTGGAGTCAGTGGTAAGCTCGTCGCACGTTCGATGCACAACTTTCAGGAAGCGCACCAGAAGTGTGCAAAAAAGTTTTGTTGCCCTGGATGCTCGTCTTCGGTGATGTGGAACAAGTGCGCGGTCCTTACCACGTTTGGTGTTAGTGGTAATCTCATCGCGCGTTTGATGCCTCGGCTTTTAGCGCGCACGAAGTGTCCAAAAATTTTTGTTGCCTTTGGATGCTCGCCTTAGGTGACGTGGAATAAGTGCACGGTCGTTACCACGATTGGAGTCAGTGGTAATCTCGTCGCACGTTCGAAGCAGGGCTTTCGGGAAGCGCACCAAAACTGTGCAAAAAATTTTTGTTGCACCGGATGCTCGCCTTAGGTGACGTGGAACAAGTGCGTAGTCGTTACCGTGATTGGAGTCAGTGGTAATCTCGTCGCACGTTCGATAAACGGCTTTCGAGAAGCGCACGAGAAGTGTGCAAAAAATTTTTATTGCCGCGGATGCTCGTCTTCGGTGATGTGGAACAAGTGTGCGATCGTTACCATGATTGGAGTCGGTGGTAATCTCATCGCACGCGTTCGATGCCCGGCTTTGGGAAGCGCACGAATGTCCAAAAATTTTTTGTTGCATTGGATGCTCGCCTTTAGGTGACGTGGAATAAGTGCGCGGTCGTTACCACGATTGGAGTCAAAACCTCGTCGCACATTTGATGCACGGCTTTTTGGGAAGCGCAACAAAAAGTGTGCAAAAAATTTTTGTTGCACCGGATGCTCACCTTAGGTGACGTGGAACAAGTGCGCGGTCGTTACCACGATTGGAGTTAGTGGTAATCTCGTCGCACGTTTGGTGCACGGCTTTCGAGAAGCGCACCAGAAGTGTCCAAAAATTTTTTGTTGCACCGGATGCTCGTCTTCGGTGATGTGGAACAAGTGTGCGGTCGTTACCACGATTGGAGTCAGTGGTAATCTCGTCGCGCGTTCGTTGCACGGCTTTCGGGAAGCGCACCTGAAGTGTCCAAAAAATTTTTGTTGCACCAGATGGTCACCTTAGGTGACATGGAACAAGTGCGCGGTCGTTACCACGATTGGAGTTAGTGGTAATCTCGTCGCACGTTTGGTGCACGGCTTTCGAGAAGCGCACGAAGTGTCCAAAAATTTTTTGTTGCACCGGATGCTCGTCTTCGGTGATGTGGAACAAGTGTGCGGTCGTTACCACGATTGGAGTCGGTGGTAATCTCGTCGCGCGCATTCGTTGCAACGGCTTTCGAAGCGCACCTGAAGTGTCCAAAAAATTTTTTGTTGCACCGGATGGTCACCTTAGGTGACATGGAACAGAAATCTTGCCGGTCGTTACCACGATTGGAGTCAGTGGTAAACTCGTCGCACGTTCGATGCACAACTTTCGGGAAGCACACCAGAAGTGTACAAAAAATTTTTGTTGCACCGGATGCTCATCTTCGGTGATGTGGAACAAGTGCGCGGTCCTTACCACGTTTGGAGTTAGTGGTAATCTCATCGCATGTTCCATGCCCAGCTTTCGGAAGCGCACTAGAAGTGTCCAAAAAATTTTTGTTGCACCGGATGCTCGCCTTAGGTGACGTGGAATAAGTGCGCGGTCGTTACCACGATTAGAGTCAGTGGTAATCTCGTCGTACGTTCGATGGATCTTTTCGGAAGCGCACCAGAAGTGTGCCAAAAATTTTTTGTTGCACCGGATGCTCGCCTTAGGTGACGTGGAACAAGTGCTTGGCGGTGTTACCACGATTCGAGTCGATGGTAATCCCGTCGCACGTTCGATGCACGGCTTTTGAGAAGCGCACCATAAGTGCGCAAAAATTTTTTATTGCACCGGATGCTCGTCATCGGTGATGTGGAACAAGTGCGCGGTCGTTACCACGATTGGAGTCGATGGTAGTCTCGTCGCCGACGCTCGATGCACGGCTTTTTGGGAAGGGCACCGTAGTGTGCGAAAAAATTTTGTTGCACCGGATGCTGCGCCTTAGGTGACGTGGAACAAGTGCGCCGTCGTTGCCACGATTGGAGTCAGTGGCATTCTCGTCGCACGCTCAATGCACGGCTTTTGGAAGCGCACCAGAAGTGTGCAAAAAAATTTTGTGGCATCGGATGCTCGCCTTTGGTGACGTGGAACAAGTGTGCGATCGTTACCACGATTGGAATCGATAATCTCATCGCACGCTTGATTGATGGCTTTTTCGGAAAAGAGCACCCGAGAAGTGTGCAAAAATTTTGTTGCACCGGATGCTCGTCTTCGGTGATGTGGAACAAGTGCGCGGTCCTTACCACATTTAGAGTTAGTGGTAATCTCATCGCACGTTCGATGCACGGCTTTTGGGAAGCGCACCAGAAGTGTGCAAAAAAATTTTGTTGCACCGGATGCTTGCCTTAGTTGACATGTAACAAGTGTGCGGTCGTTACTACGATTGGAGTTAGTGGTAATCTCGTCGCACGTTCGATGCACGGCTTTCAGGAAGCGCACCAGTAGGGTGAAAAAATTTTTTGTTGCACCGGATGCTCGTCTTCGGTGATGTGGAACAAGTGCGCGGTCGTTACCACGATTGGAGTCAGTGGTAATCTCGTAGCACGTTCGATGCACGGCTTTCGGGATGCACACTAGAAGTGTGCAAAAAATTTTTGTTGCACCGGATGCTCGCCTTAGGCGACGTGGAACAGGTGCGTGGTCGTTATCACGATTGGGGTCAGTGGTAATCTCGTCGCACGTTCGATGCATGGCTTTCGAGAAACACACCAGAAGTGTGCAAAAATTTTTTGTTGCATTAGATGCTCGCCTTAGGTGACGTGGAACAGGTGTGCAGTCGTTACCACGATTATAGTCAGTGGTAATCTCATCGCACGTTCGATGCACGGCTTTCGGAAAGCACACCAGAAGTGCGCAAAAAATTTTTGTTGCACCGGATGCTCGTCTTCGGTGATGTGGAACAAGTGCGCATCCCTTACCACATTTAGAGTTAGTGGTAATCTCATCGCACGTTCGATGCACGGCTTTTGGGAAGCGCACTGAAGTGTGCAAAAATTTTATTGCACCGGATGCTCGCCTTAGTTGACGTGGAACAAGTGTGCGGTCGTTAGTACGATTGGAGTCGGTGGTAATCTCGTCGCATTTGTTCGGTGCACGGCTTTTGGGAAGCGCACCGAAGTGTGAAAAAATTTTTTGTTGCACCGGATGCTCGTCTTTGGTGATGTGGAACAAGTGCGCCGGTCGTTACCACAATTGGAGTCAGTGGTAATCTCGTCGCACGTTCGATGTACGGCTTTTTGGGAAGCGCACTAGAAGTGTGCAAAATATTTTTGTTGCACGGGATGCTCGTCTTCGGTGATGTGGAACAAGTGCGTGGTCCGTACCACGTTTGGAGTTAGTGGTAATCTCGTTGCACGTTCGATGCACGGCTTTGGGGAAGGGCACCGAAGTGTGCTAAAAATTTTTGTTGCACCGGATGCTCGCCTTAGGTGACGTGGAACAAGTGCGCCGTCGTTACCACGATTGGAGTCGGTGGTAATCTCGTCGCACGTTCGATGCACGGCTTTTTGGGAAGCGCACCAGAAGTGAGCAAAAAATTTTGTTGCACCGGATGCTCGCCTTTAGGTGACGTGGAACAAGTGCGCGGTCGTTGCCACGATTGGAGTCGATGGTGGTAATCTCATCGCACGTTCGATTCCCGGCTTTCGGGAAGCGCACCAGAAGTGTGCAAAATATTTTTTGTTGCACCGGATGCTCGTCTTCGGTGATGTGGAACAAGTGCGCCGGTCTGTACCACGTTTGGAGTTAGTGGTAATCTCATCGCACGCTCGATGCACAACTTTGGGGAAGGGCACCGGTGTGCTAAAAATTTTTGTTGCACCGAAGCTCGCCTTAGGTGACGTGGAACAAGTGCGCCGCCCGTTACCACGATTGGAGTCTGTGGTAATCTCGTCGCATGTTCAATGCATGGATTTCGTGAAGCGCACGAGAAGTGTGCAAAAAATTTTGTTGCACCGGATGCTCGTCTTTGGTGATGTGGAACAAGTGCGCGGTCCTTACCACGTTTAGAATTAGTGGTAATCTCATCGCACGCTCGATGCACGGCTTTTTGGGAAGGGCACCGGCGTGTGCAAAAAAATTTTGTTGCACCGGATGCTCGCCTTAGGTGACGTGGAACAAGTGCGCGTCGTTACCACGATTGGACTCGCAGGTATTCTCGTCGCACGTTCGATGCACGGCTTTTGGGAAGCGCACCAGAAGTGTGCAAAAAATTTTGTTGCATCGGATGCTCGCCTTAGGTGACGTGGAACAAGTGTGCGGTCGTTACCACGATTGGAGTCGGTGATAATCTCATCGCACGTTTGATCCGGCTTTTGGGAAAGAGCACCGAAGTGTGCAAAAATTTTTTGTTGCACCGGATGCTCGTCTTCGGTGATGTGGAACAAGTGCGTGGTCCTTACCACATTTAGTTAGTTACCAATCTCATCGCACGTTCGATGCACGGCTTTTGGGAACGCACTAGAAGTGTGCAAAAAAATTTTGTTGCACCGGATGCTCACCTTAGTTGACATGGAACAAGTGTGCGGTCGTTACCATGATTGAGTCAGTGGTAATCTCGTTGCACGTTCGATGCACGGCTTTCGGGAGCGCACCGAAGTGTGAAAAAATTTTTTTGTTGCACCGGATGCTCGTCTTCGGTGATGTGGAACAAGTGCGCGGTCGTTACCACGATTGGAGTCGGTGGTAATCTCGTCGCACCTTCGATGCACTAACTTTCGGGAAGCACACTAGAAGTGTGCAAAAAATTTTGTTGCACCGGATGCTCATCTTAGGTGACGTGGAACAAGTGCACGGTCGTTACCATATTGGGGTTAGTGGTAATCTCATCGCACGCTCGATGCCCGGCTTTTCGGAAACGCACCGCCTGAAGTGTGCAAAAATTTTTGTTGCATTAGATGCTCATCTTAGGTGACGTGGAACAAGTGTGCAGTCATTACCATGATTGGAGTCCATGGTAATCTCATCGCCGCGTTCGATGCACGGCTTTCGGGAATCGCACGGTGTGCAAAAATTTTTGTTGCACCGGATGCCCGCCTTAGGTGACATGGAACAAGTCTTGTCGTTACCATGATTGGAGTCACATGGTAATCTCATCACACGTTCGATGCACGGCTTTCTGGAAGCGCACTAGAAGTATGCAAAAAAATTTTGTTGCACCGGATGCTCGTCTTCGGTGATGTGGAACAAGTGCGCGGTCCTTACCACGATTGGAGTTAGTGGTAATCTCATCGCACGCTCGATGCCCGGTTTTCGGAAGCGCACTAGAAGTGTCCAAAAAATTTTTGTTGCACCGGATGCTCGCCTTAGGCGACGTGGAATAAGTGCGCGGTTTGTTAGCACGATTGGAGTCCGTGGTAATCTCGTCGCACGCTCGATGCACGGCTTTTCGGAAGCGCACGAGAAGTGTGCAAAAAATTTTTGTTGCACCGGATGGTCGCCTTAGGTGACATGGAACAAGTGCGCGCCGGTCCTTACCACGATTGCGAGTCGGTGGTAATCTCGTCGCACGCTCGATGCACAACTTTCTTTCGGAAGCGCACTTAAGTGTGCAAAAAATTTTTGTTGCCCCGGATGCTCGTCTTTGGTGATGTGGAACAAGTCTGCGCGGTCCTTACCATGATTGGAGTCGGTGGTAATCTCGTCGCCGCACGCTCGATGCACGGCTTTCGAAAGCGCAATAGAAGTGTCCAAAAAATTTTTGTTGCACCAGATGCTCGCCTTAGGTGACGTGGAACAAGTGGGCGGTCGTTACCATGATTGGAGTTAGTGGTAATCTCGTTGCGCTCGATGCGCGGCTTTCGAGAAGCACACCACAAAGTGTGCAAAAAATTTTTGTTGCACCGATGCTCACCTTAGGTGACATGGAACAAGTGTGTGGTCATTACCACGATTAGAGTCGGTGGTAATCTCGTTGCACGCATTCATGCACGGCTTTCGGGAAGCGCACTAGAAGTGTCCAAAAATTTTTGTTGTACTGGATGCTCACCTTGGGTGATGTGGAACAAGTGCGCAGTCCTTACCATGTTTGGAGTTAGTGGTAATCCCATTGCACATTCGATGCGCGGCTTTTGGGAAGCGCACTAGAAGTGTGCAAAAATTTTTGTTGCACCGGATGCTCACCTTAGGTGACATGGAACAAGTGTGGGGTCATTACTATGATTAGAGTCAGTGGTAATCTCGTCACACGCTCGATGCACGGTTTCCGGGAAGCGCACCGGATGTGTGCAAAAAATTTTGTTGCACCGGATGCTCGTCTTCGGTGATGTGGAACAAGTGCGCAGTCCTTACCATGTTTTGAGTTAGTGGTAATCTCATCGCACCTTCATGCATGGCTTTTGGGAAGCGCACTAGAAGTGTCCAAAAAATTTTGTTGCAAGGAATGCTCACCTTAGGTGACGTGGAACAAGTGCGCGGTCGTTACCATGATTGGAGTTAGTGGTAATCTCATCATATGTTCGATGCACGGCTTTTGGGGAAGCGCACCGAAGTGTGCAAAAAATTTTTGTTGCACCGGATGCTCGCCATAGGTGATGTGGAACAAGTGCGTGGTCCTTACCACGATTGGAGTTAGTGGTAATCTCATCACACGCTCGATGCCCGGCTTTTGAAGTGCGCACTAGAAGTGTCCAAAAATTTTTGTTGCACCGATGCTCATCTTAGGTGATGTGGAATAAGTGCGCGGTCCTTACCATATTTGGAGTTAGTGGTAATCTCATCGCACGCTCGATGCCCAGCTTTCGGGAAGCGCACCAAAGTGTGCAAAAAATTTTGTTGCACCGGATGCTCGCCTTAGGTGACGTGGAACAAGTGCGCGGTCGTTACCATGATTGAGTCCGTGGTAATCTCGCCGCACGCTCGATGCACGGCTTTCAAGAATGCACGAAGTGTGCAAAAATTTTTGTTGCACCGGATGCTCGCCTTAGGTGACATGGAACAAGTGCACGGTCGTTACCATGATTGGAGTCGGTGGTAATCTCGTTTGCGCTTCGATGCACGGGCTTGGAAGCGCACTGAAGTGCGCAAAAATTTTTGTTGCACCGGATGCTCGCCTTAGGTGACGTGGAACAAGCTTGCATGGTCGTTACCACGATTGGAGTCGGTGGTAATCTCGTCGCATGTTCGATGCACGGTTTTCGGAAGCGCACTAGAAGTGTGCAAAAAAAAATTTGTTGCACCGGTTGCTCGCCTTAGGTGATGTGGAATAAGTGCGCGGTCGTTACCACGATTGGAGTCGGTGATAATCTCGTCGCACGCTCGATGCACAACTTTCGGGAAGCGCACCGTAAGTGTGCAAAAATTTTTGTTGCACCGGATGCTCGCCTTAGGTGATGTGGAATAAGTGCACGGTCGTTACCACGATTGAGTCCGTGGTAATCTCATCGCACGTTCGATGCATGGGTTTCGGAAGCGCACCGAAGTGTGCAAAAAATTTTTGTTGCACCGGATGCTCATCTTAGGTGATGTGGAACAAGCGCGCGGTCGTTACCATGATTGGAGTCGGTGGTAATTTCGCCGCACGTTCGATGCACGGCTTTCGGGAAGCGCAATAGAAGTGTCCAAAAAATTTTTGTTGCACTGGATGCTCACCTTAGGTGACATGGAACAAGTGCGCGGTCGTTACCATGATTGGAGTCAGTGGTAATCTCGTTGCACGTTCGATGCACAACTTTCGAGAAGCACACCAAAGTGTGCAAAAAATTTTTGTTGCACCGGATGCTCGTCTTTTGGTGATGTGGAACAAATGCGCGGTCATTACCACGATTTGAGTCGAGTGGTAATCTCATCGCACGTTCATGCACGGCTTTTGGGAAGCGCACTAGAAGTGTCCAAAAAATCTTTGTTGTACTGGATGCTCACCTTAGGTGATGTGGAACAAGTGCGTGGTCGTTACCATGATTGGAGTCGGTGGTAATCCCATTGCACGCTCGATGCGGCTTTCGGGCGCGCACTAGAAGTGTGCAAAAAAATTTGTTGCACCGGATGCTCGCCTTGGTCGATGTGGAACAAGTGCGTAGTCGTTACCACGATTGGAGTCGGTGGTAATCTCGTCACACGCTTGATGCACGGTTTTTGGGAAGCGCACGGATGTGTGCAAAAAATTTTGTTGCACCGGATGCTCGCCTTAGGTGATGTGGAATAAATGCGCCGATCATTACCATGATTTGAGTTAGTGGCAATCTCATCATATGTTCATGCACGGCTTTCGGGAAGCGCACTAGAAGTGTCCAAAAATCTTTTGTTGCACCGGATGCTCACCTTAGGTGACGTGGAACAAATGCGTGGTCCTTACCACGATTGGAGTCGAGTGGTAATCCCGTTGCATGTTCGATGCCCGGCTTTCGGGAAGCGCACTAGAAGTGTCCAAAAAATTTTGTTGCAATCGGATGCTCGCCTTGGGTGACGTGGAACCAAGTGCGCGATGGTCGTTATCACGATTGGAGTCGGTGGTAATCTCGTCACACGTTCGATGCACGGTTTCGGGAAGCGCACGCAGAAGTGTGCAAAAAATTTTTATTGCACCAGATGTGGAATAAGTGCGTGGAACAAGTTGGTCATTACCACGATTGGAGTCGTGGTAATCTCATCGCACGCTCGATGCACGGCTTTCGGGAAGCGCACCAGAAGTGTGCAAAAAAATTTTTGTTGCACCGGATGCTCGCCTTTAGGTGACGTGGAACAAGTCGCGGTCGTTACCACGATTGGAGTCGGTGGTAATCTCGTTGCACGCTTCGATGCACGGCTTTTCGGGAAGCGCACCAGAAGTGTGCAAAAAATTTTGTTGCACCGGATGCTCGTCTTCGGTGATGTGGAACAAGTGCGCGGTCCTTACCACGTTTGGAGTTAGTGGTAATCTCATCCGCACGTTCAATGCCCAGCTTTCGGAAGCGCACCACTGAAGTGTCCAAAAATTTTTGTTGCACCGGATGCTCATCTTAGGTGACGTGGAACAAGTGCATGGTCGTTACCACGATTGGTGTCGGTGGTAATCTCATCGCACGTTCGATGCACAACTTTTGGGAAGTGCACCAGAAGTGTGCAAAAATTTTTGTTGCACCGGATGCTCGTCTTTGGTGATCGTGAACAAGTGCGCGCCCTTTACCACGTTTGGAGTTAGTGGTAATCTCGTCGCACATTCGATGCACGGCTTTTGGGAATCGCACTAGAAGTGTGCAAAAAATTTTGTTGCATCGGATGCTCGCCTTAGGTGACGTGGAACAAGTGCGAGGTCGTTACCATGATTGGAGTCGATAGTAATCTCGTTGCACGTTCGATGCACGGCTTTTCGGAAGCGCACTGAAGTGTGCAAAAAGTTCTTGTTGCAACGGATGCTCACCTTAGGTGACGTGGAACAAGTGCGCGGTCGTTACCACGATTGGAGTCAGTGGTAATCTCGTTGCACGTTCGATGCACGGCTTTCGGGAAGCGCACCAGAAGTGTGCAAAAATTTTTTTGTTGCGCGGATGCTCGTCTTAGGTGACGTGGAACAAGTGCGTGGTCGTTACCGCGATTGGAGTTAGTGGTAATCTCATTGCACGTTCGATGCACGGCTTTCGGGAAGCGCACTAGAAGTGTGCAATAAAATTTTGTTGCACCGGATGCTCGTCTTCGGTGATGTGGAACAAGTGCGCGGTCCTTACCATATTTGGAGTTAGTGGTAATCTCATCGCACGTTCGATGCCCAAATTTTCGAAGCGCACCACAAGTGTCCAAAAATTTTTGTTGCACCGGATGCTCATCTTAGGTGACGTGGGAATAAGTGCGCGGTCGTTACCATGATTGAGTCCGTGGTAATCTCGTCCGCACGTTCGATGCACGGGTTTCGGGAAGCGCACCGAAGTGTGCAAAAATTTTTTGTTGCACCATGTTAGGCGGTGGAACAAGTGCAGGTGACATGGAACAAGTGGTAATCTTGTCGTCGTTACCATGATTGGAGTCGGTGGTAATGTTGATAGAGGCGGAGTGCCCGATCTTTCGGTGAGTGGAGATAATTTCGATTTGGTGGAAGTAGACCCTCACGATCCGACTACGACGAAGCGAACCCGAAGCGCCAATGCAATCGCTGAACCAACTCCCTGTGGTTACCGACCTTGTTGAAGCAAGATCAGCCTGATCACGAAGATCAATTCACATGCGCAACCGAAGAACGAACAAGAATTCGAGGCGAGCAATCTATGTATTACTCGAAGGTGGAGTTCTGAATCACGAGGACAGCACGTATTTGTGCGTGGTCTGGTGTAGCTAAAGCTAGATGTAAAACAAAACTCAAGTTCTAAATGAAACAGGACTCGACTAATAAAGGGAAAAAAAGGTGCGCCCTAGGGAAGGTGCCCCAGCAAGGGGCGCCGCCCCTGATGTCCAGGTGGGGGGCGCAGCCCTAGGCGCCCTTTGTTGGGCCAGCCCTAGGCGCCCACACACAAGGCCTCCCGTTGGGCGAGCCTTCAGTCTTACAGGCCTTCATTCTTCAGCATCATGACGAAGTTCAACTCTCTTGCACGGGCCCGGTAATTGGCCCGAGAAGGTGGCGCCCGAGGAGATGATGGCGCCTGCTCGGAGAAAATGTCGCTGGTGTAGATGTACTTGGTGTCGCTGGTGTAGATGTACTCGCGCTGTAGGTGGTGTCCTCATCATCCTCCCCTTCTTGAACTGAAGTCGTCCTCGACGGCAACTCCTCATCTTCACCCGCATACGGCGTCAAATCTGCAACATTAAAACTAGTGGAAACACCAAACTCCGCAGGCAGGTCAAGAACATAAGCGTTAGCATTAATCTTGGTTAGTATCTTAAAAGGACCAGCAGCACGAGGCATCAATTTAGAACGGCGCAAAGTGGGAAATCGATCCTTTCTTAGATGCAACCAAACCATATCACCAGGTTCAAAAGTAACATGTTTTCTCCCTTTACTACCCGCAACCTGATATTTAGCATTAGCAGCAGCAATGTTGTGTTGAGTTTGCTCATGTAAGCTAATCATTTGTTCAACATGTGCAGCAGCATCTATGTGTGGGGCGTCCTCAGCATCAAGCGCAAACAAATCAATAGGCGCCCGAGGAATATAGCCATAAACAACCTGAAAGGGACACATCTTTGTAGAAGAATGCGTTGCATGATTATAAGCAAACTCAACATGAGGCAAGCAATCTTCCCAACGTTTCAAGTTTTTATCTAAAAACAGCCCTAAGCATGGTTGACAAAGTGCGATTAACCACCTCAGTTTGGCCATCAGTCTGAGGGTGACAAGTTGTGCTAAACAGCAATTTAGTTCCCATTTTATTCCACAGTGATCTCCAAAAATGACTGAGAAATTTAGCATCACGATCAGAGACTATTGTATTTGGAATACCGTGCAAACGAATAATCTCTCTAAAGAACAATTCAGCAACATTGCTAGCATCATCAGTCTTATGACAAGGTATAAAATGAGCCATTTTGGAGAAGCGATCAACAACTACAAAAAATACTGTCCCTCCCCTTCTTAGTTCTAGGCAATCCCAAAACAAAGTCCATAGAAATATCAAGCCAAGGGAAGTAGGGACAGGCAGAGGCATATACAAACCATGGTTGTTTAGTCGTGACTTAGCTTTTCGACAAGTAGTGCAGCGGGCAACAAGGCGCTCAACATCACGGGCGCATCCGGGGCCAAAAGAAGTGGGCAGCCAACACCTCATGCGTCTTATAAACGCCAAAGTGTCCCATGAGACCGCCTCCATGAGCTTCCTGTAACAACAAAAGACGAACCGAACTAGCTGGAACACACAGCTTGTTAGCGCGAAACAGGAACCCATCCTGCATGTGAAATTTGCCCCATGGTTTCCCATTCATACAATTGACCAAAACATCTTTAAAATCAGCATCATTGGCATATTGATCTTTGATAGTTTGCAAGCCAAAGATTTTAAAATCTAACTGGGACAGCATAGTATAGCGACGAGACAAAGCATCAGCAATGACATTTTTCCTTCCCGTTCTTATGTTTAATGATGTAAGGGAAAGACTCAATGAATTCTACCCAATTAGCATGACGACGGTTCAGATTGGTTTGGGTCCGAATATGTTTTAAAAGCCTCATGATCAGAGTGAATAATAAACTCACAATGCCAAAGATAGTGCTGCCATGTTTGCAAAGTGCGCACTAAAGCATAAAGTTCCTTATCATAAGTAGAATATCTCAGGCTAGCACCGCTTAATTTCTCACTAAAATAAGCAACCGTTTTTCCTTCTTGTAACAAAACAGCACCTAGTCCAATACCGCTAGCATCACATTCAAGCTCAAATATTTTCTCAAAATCAGGCAATTGCAAGAGAGGAGCATGTGTTAACTTATCTTTTAAAGTGCTGAACGCTACCTCTTGTGAATCACTCCAATTGAATGGCACACCTTTCTTTGTAAGCTCGTGTAGAGGGGCTGCAATGGAGCTGAAATCACGGACAAACCTGCGATAGAAACCTGCAAGTCCAAGAAAGCTCCGAATCTGTGTGACCGTCGTCGGTGTAGGCCACTCGCGAATGGCGTCGATCTTGCTGCTATCCACCTCAATGCCCTGTGGAGTAACAACATAGCCAAGAAACGAGACACGTTGTGTGCAAAAAAATGCATTTGTCCATGTTACCAAACAAGTTAGCAGCACACAACGTATCGAAAACAGCACGCAAATGTTCTAAATGTTCTTCCATGGACTTGCTGTAAATCAGAATATCATCAAAATATACAACAACAAACAATCCGATGAAAGGTCTTAGAACTTCATTCATTAAAGCATAAAGGTGCTGGGAGCATTAGTCAATCCAAACGGCATAACCAACCATTCATATAAACCAAATTTCGTTTTAAAAGCCGTTTTCCATTCATCACCTAGTTTCATTCGAATCTGGTGGTAACCACTACGCAAATCAATCTTAGTGAAAATAATGGCACCACTAAGCTCATCTAGCATATCATCAAGGCGTGGTATAGGGTATCGATAACGAATGGTGATGTTATTAATAGCACGACAATCTACACACATACGCCATGAGCCATCTTTCTTTGGAACAAGTAACACAGAACTGAGCAAGGGCTGAGAGACTCACGAATGTAACCCTTGTCAAGCAATGTCTGTACTGGCGCTGGATCTCCTTCGTCTCATCTGGATTTATGCGATGCGGTGCGCGATTCGAAGCTGTGCGCCTGGAATGAGATCGATCTGGTGCTCAATGCCACGAAGTGGTGGAAGTCCCGGTGGCAAATCTTTTGGAAAGACATCAGCGTACTCCTGCAAAATGTTAGCAACTGCAGGGGGAATATCCAAAGATGGTGCAGCATCAAGTGAAACGAGCACACTAGAGCAGATAAGGGCATAGCATGGCAAAGGAGCATCGCGTAACTCATCGAAATCAGCACGTGTAGCAAGCAAAACAGGAGCATTCAACTTGATTTCAGAATTAACAAAGGTCGATGGTTCAAGTTGTTTAGCAATTTTAGCAGCTCTAGCAAGATCATCTTTAAGAATTTGTTCAGGTGTCATTGGATGTATAATTATTTTCTGACCCTTAAACATGAAAGAATAATGATTCGAACGACCATGATGCAAGCTATCAGTATCATATTGCCAAGGTCGACCAAGTAACAAAGAGCATGCTTCCATGGGAACAACATCACAATCAACAAAATCAGAATAAGCACCCATGGAGAAAGGAACACGTACCGAACGTGTTATTCTAATTTTCCCACCATCGTTAAGCCATTGAATGTGATATGGATGCGGATGCTTACGAGTGGGTAAGGACAATTTTTCAACCAGCGCCGTACTCGCCAAATTGTTGCAGCTGCCACTGTCGATGATGATGCGAATCGACCGCTCCTGCACAACGCCCTTCGTGTGGAAAAGGGTGTGTCGCTGATTCTTCTCGGGCGGGGCGACCTGTGTACTGAGAACACGCTGCGCAACAAGAAGACTCATACCTATCGGCGTCGCCCGGGTTGACATGTACGTCCGCCTTTGCTGCATGGTCAGTGGCAAGCATAGCGTGTTGAATATCTTCAGAATCACTAGCGGAAGAATACTCACCATCGTCACGAATAAGCAAGACACGCTTGTTCGGACAGTCCCGAGACACGTGGCCAAATCCTTTGCAACGAAAGCACTGAATATCCCGTGCGGCCTGTGGAAGGTGCTGCGCGCGGGGACGGGGGAGCACCTGCAGAAGTGGCTGCCCGCTCACGCGCGTGTAGTGGCGGGCGTGGGCGGTGCGGGGGTGCTGGTGCTGACCAGATGTCGAACTTCGTCCCGCAAAAGAGTTAGAATATGGCTTTGAGCGGCGTCCCCGCATTCCACGTTCAGCTTTGCAAGCAAATTCAAACAATGTGGTGATATCATAATACTCCTTATAATCAAGTATATCCTGAATTTCACGGTTTAAACCACCACGAAATCGTGCCATAGCAGCGTCATTGTCCTCAACTAACCCACAACGAATCATGCCTTTTTGCAATTCCTGGTAATAGTCCTCTACAGATTGTGAACCTTGCTGAAAACGTTGCATTTTATTAAGCAAATCACGAGCATAATAAGAAGGTACAAATCTGTGGCGCATAGCAACTTTTAATTGATCCCATGTGGTTGGAACTGTAGTGGGATGTTTTTGTTTATATTCACGCCACCAAATTAAAGCAAAATCAGTAAATTCACTAATAGCAGCTTTAACTTGAAAAGTAGTAGGAATATCATGGCATGCAAATTTCTTTCGACTTCCAATTCCCAATCAAGATATGCAGCAGGATCATATTTGCCATTGAAAGATGGAATTTTAAATTTTATCTTAGCAAAAGAATCATTACCGTGGTGGCGTAGCACACACGGCGAAACACGGCCTGGACGGTGTCCACCGTCCCGCTCCGTGTCACCACCGTAATCCTTCGAGATCTGTGACCATCGTGCTCAAAGCATCGGGCGTGACATGATGGTGTCGAAGCGTGGTTTTTAGTGGCTGTCTGCGCGAGGTCAAGCTGATCGAACCGCTCGGATTCGCCGTAGTGACCGTGGAATCCATCCGTTCATGCATCGCTTGATGTCTCCGACAAGTCCATCAATCTGTGTCCGCATGTCCTGCAACTGTTCATCCTTTTTTTCGCCGCCGCCCTGCCATGGTTAGCGCAAACACAAAAAACAAAGACGACAAAATAGGGGTGGAAGGGCTCACAAGGCGCTCACACTAGTGCTGTTATCAAATTCTGATCCGTTCTTACCACGCTAAACGAACTGCAACCAACCGGTGGAACTCGCGAAAAGATTGGCGGAGCGATTGCCCTGAGAACAAAATCTGCTCGTCGTAGAATTATGTGGAGTTCTGGGTAGGCTGCACTCAATTGAAGGATTAGCACAATCAAACAATAATGCAAAGTTGAATTATAGTGCTAAACACGTTTTTTTTTTTTGCTGGAAACAAGTGGGAACAAAGGAGGTAGCAAAGAGGGAGAGGGTGCGGCAAAAAAGCAAATTCTTGATTTTTTTTTTTTGATCTGTTTTTTTTTTTCAGGAGTCCTCAAAGACTGATAATATGAACACAGAGGATCTCAAAAAGCAAAAAAAGGGCACACACTTTTTCCGAAAGTACAGGGGTGCAATGTATGCGTGGGGTGCAGAGTGGCCCTGAGGGTCGCGACCGGGGGGTTCACGGCCGCGCAAAACTTTCCACCGAACCAAACCGGATCACCTTCCTTCTTCCTGTTGCCTTTTTTTGTCTTTTTTTTTGTCTCTTTTTTTTTTGCACTTTCCTTTTTTTTTTTTTTTGATTTCTTTCTATCTTTGTTTTGGACAGGGAGGGGGCGATCGGAGGGGTGGAATGCGGCGGCGCAGTGGTCTGATCACGACCAAGGCGGGTATTCGCCTTGGGGTGGAGGGGGTTGCTGCGTGGCGTGGAACGGCGGCGGCGAAACTAGGGTTAGAAGAAAAACAAGAAACAAGAGATCAAACACAAGTAACCAGCAACAATTGAAATGTAAAGCACACAAATTCAACAACGCAAAGTATTGAAAGAATTGTGCGAGGCTAAAAAGGTTGCTGGGACAAGATCTAACCTGAAAATATTTTTTTTTGTTTGGGTTTTTGTGGACTGTAGGAAGGAAAAACACTCGATAAACTCACCGATCAACCTGGAAAGCTGATACCACTTGATAGAGGCGGAGTGCCCGATCTTTCGGTGAGTGGAGATAATTTCGATTTGGTGGAAGTAGACCCTCACGATCCGACTACGACGAGCGAACCCGAAGCGCCAATGCAATCGCTGAACCAACTCCCTGTGGTTACCGACCTTGTTGAAGCAAGATCAGCCTGATCACGAAGATCAATTCCTGTACGCAACCGAAGAACGAACAAGAATTCGAGGCGAGCAATCTATGTATTACTCGAAGGTGGAGTTCTGAATCACAGAGGACAGCACGTATTTGTGCGTGGTCTGGTGTAGCTAAAGCTAGATGTAAAACAAAACTCAAGTTCTAAATGAAACAGGACTCTGACTAATAAAGGGAAAAAAAGGTGCGCCCTAGGGAAGGTGCGGCCAGCAAGGGGGCGCCGCCCCTGATGTCCAGGGTGTGGGGGCGCAGCCCTAGGCGCCCTTTGTTGGGCCAGCCCTAGGCGCCCACACACAAGGCCTCCCGTTGGGCGAGCCTTCAGTCTTCTGGGCCTTCATTCTTCAGCATCATGACGAAGTTCAACTCTCTTGCACGGGCCCGAGTAATTGGCCCAGAAGGTGGCGCCTGAGGAGATGATGGCGCCTGCTCTGGAGAAAATGTCGCTGGTGTAGATGTACTTGGTGTCGCTGGTGTAGATGTACTCGCGCTGTAGGTGGTGTCCTCATCAAGTGTGCAAAAAAATTTTTGTTGCACCGGATGCTCATGTTAGGTGACGTGGAACAAGTGCGTGGTCGTTACCACGATTGGAGTCAGTGGTAATCTCGCCGCACGTTCGATGCACGGATATCGGGAAGCGCACTAGAAGTGTGCAAAAATTTTTGTCGCACCGATGCTCATTTTTCGGTGACGTGGAACAAGTGCGTGGTCGTTACCATGATTGGAGTCGGTGGTAATCTCGTCGCACGCTCGATGCACGGCTTTTGGGAGCGCACCAAAAGTGTGTAAAACAATTTTGTTGCACCGGATGCTCATGTTAGGTGACGTGGAACAAGTGCATGGTCATTACCACGATTGGAGTCGGTGGTAATCTCGTCCGCACGCTCGATGCACGGCTTTAGGGAAGTGCACCATAAGTGTGCAAAAAAATTTTGTTGCACCGGATACTCATGTTAGGTGACGTGGAACAAGTGCGTGGTCGTTACCACGATTGGAGTCGATGGTAATCTCGTCGCACGTTCGATGCACGGCTTTCGTGAAGCGCACCGAAGTGTGCAAAAAATATTTTGTTGCACGGATGCTCATGTTAGGTGACGTGGAACAAGTGCATGGTCATTACCACGATTGAGTCCGTGGTAATCTCGCCGCACGCTCGATGCACGGCTTTAGGAAGTGCACCATAAGTGTGCAAAAAAATTTTGTTGCACCGGATACTCATGTTAGGTGACGTGGAACAAGAGCGCGGTCATTACCACGATTGGAGTTTGTAGTAATCTCGTCGCGCGTTCGATGCACGGCTTTTCGGGAAGCGCACGCAGAAGTGTGCAAAAAATTTTTGTTGCACCGGATGCTCATGTTAGGTGACGTGGAACAAGTGCATGGTCATTGCCACGATTGGAGTTAGTGGTAATCTCATCGCACGCGTCGATGCACGGCTTTCGGGAAGCGCACCGGAAGTGTGTAAAAAAATTTTGTTGCGCCGATGCTCATGTTAGGTGATGTGGGACAAGTGCATGGTCATTACCACGATTGAGTCGGTGGTAATCTCGTCGCACGCTTCGATGCACGGCTTTTTGGGAAGTGCACCATAAGTGTGCAAAAAAATTTTGTTGCACCGGATACTCATGTTAGGTGACGTGGAACAAGTGCGTGGTCGTTACCACGACCGAGTCGATGGTAATCTCGTCGCATCGTTCGATGCACGGCTATCGGGAAGCGCCCGAAGTGTGCAAAAATTTTTGTTGCACCGGATGCACATCTTAGGTGACGTGGGACAAGTGCGTGGTCATTACCATGATTGGAGTCCGTGGTAATCTCGTCGTACATTCGATGCGGCTTTCGGGAAGCGCACCAAAAGTGTGTAAAAAAGTTTGTTGCACCGATGCTCATGTTAGGTGACGTGGAACAAGTGCATGGTCATTACCACGATTGGAGTCGGTGGTAATCTCGTCGAACGTTCGATGCACGGCTTTTCGGGAAGCGCGCATCGAAAGGGTGCAAAAATATTTTGTTGCACCGGATGCTCATGTTAGGTGACGTGGAACAAGTGCGTGGTCGTTACCACGACCGAGTCGGTGGTAATCTCGTCGCACGCTTCGATGCACGGCTATCGGAAGAAGCGCCGAAGTGTGCAAAAATTTTTGTTGCACCGGATGCACATCTTAGGTGACGTGGGACAAGTGCGTGGTCATTACCATGATTGAGTCCGTGGTAATCTCGTCGTACATTCGATGCACGGCTTTCGAGAAGCGCACCAAAAGTGTGTAAAAAGTTTGTTGCACCGGATGCTCATGTTAGGTGACGTGGAACAAGTGCATGGTCATTACCACGATTGGAGTCGGTGGTAATCTCGTCGAACGTTCGATGCACGGCTTTCGGAAGCGCATCGTGAAGTGTGCAAAAATATTTTGTTGCACCGGATGCTCATGTTAGGTGACGTGGAACAAGTGCATGGTCATTACCACGATTGAGTCCGTGGTAATCTCGTCGCACGCTCGATGCACGGCTTTCGGAAGTGCACCATAAGTGTGCAAAAAATTTTGTTGCACCGGATACTCATGTTCGGTGGAGTGGAACAAGTGCTTGGTCGTTACCACGATTGGAGTCGGTGGTAATCTCGTCGCACGCTCGATGCACGGCTATCGGGAAGCGCACCGAAGTGTGCAAAATTTTTTGTTGCAATCGGATGCTCATCTTAGGTGACGTGGAACAAGTGCATGGTTGTTACCATGGTTGGAGTCGGTGGTAATCTCGTCGCACGCTCGATGCACGGCTTTCGGGAAGCGCACCGGAAGTGTGTAAAAAATTTTGTTGCACCGGATGCTCGTGTTGGGTGACGTAGAACAAGAGCGTGGTCATTACCACGATTGGAGTCGGTGGTAATCTCGTCGCACGTTCGATGCACGGCTTTCAGGAAGCGCACCAGAAGTGTGCAAAAAAATTTTGTTGCACCGGATACTCATGTTAGGTGAAGTGGAACAAGTGCGTGGTCGTTACCACCATTGGAGTCAGTGGTAATCTCATCGCACATTCGATGCACGGCTTTCAGGAAGCGCACCACAAGTGTGCAAAACATTTTTGTTGCACCGGATGCTCATCTTAGGTGACGTGGAACAGGTGCATGGTCATTACCACGATTGGAGTTAGTGGTAATCTCGCCGCACGTTCGATGCACGGCTTTCGAAGCGCACGAAGTGTGCAAAAAATTTTGTTGCACCGGATGCTCGTGTTAGGTGACGTGGAACAAGTGCATGGTCATTACCACGATTGGAGTCGGTGGTGATCTCGTCGCACGTTCGATGCACGGCTTTCGGGAAGTGCACCATAAGTGGGCAAAAAAAAATTTTGTTTCACCGGATACTCATGTTCGGTGAAGTGGAACAAGTGCTTGGTCGTTACCACGATTGGAGTCGCTGGTAATCTCGTCACACGTTCGATGCACGGCTATCGGGAAGCGCACGAAGTGTGCAAAAATTTTTGTTGCACCGGATGCTCATCTTAGGTGACGTGGAACAAGTGCGTGGTCGTTACCATGATTGGAGTCGGTGGTAATCTCGTCGCACGTTCGATGCACGGATTTCGAAGCGCACGAAGTGTGTATAAAAATTTTGTTGCACCGGATGCTCATGTTAGGTGACGTGGAACAAGGGCGTGGTCATTACTGCGATTGGAGTCGGTGGTAATCTCGTCGCACGTTCGATGCACGGCTTTCGGGAAGCGCACCAGAAGTGTGTATAAAAATTTTGTTGCACCGGATGCTCATGTTAGGGGACGTGGAACAAGAGCGTGGTCATTACCACGAGTGGAGTCGGTGGTAATCTCGTCGCACGTTCGATGCATGGCTTTCGGGAAGCGCACCATAAGTGTGCAAAAAAATTTTGTTTCACCGGATACTCAAGTTCGGTGAAGTGGAACAAGTGCTTGGTCGTTACCATGATTGGAGTCAGTGGTAATCTCGTCGCACGTTCGATGCACGGCTTTCGGGAAGCGCACCAGAAGTGTGCAAAAAAAATTTTGTTGCACCGGATGCTCATGTTAGGTGACGTGGAACAAGTGCATTGTCATTACCACGATTGGAGTTTGTGGTAATCTTGTCGCACGTTCGATGCACGGCTTTCGGGAAGCGCACCAGAAGTGCGCAAAAAAAATTTTGTTGCACCGGATGCTCATGTTAGGTGACATGGAACAAGTGCGTGGTCATTACCACGATTGGAGTGAGTGCTAATCTCGTCGCACGTTCGATGCATGGCTTTCGAAAGCGCACCGAAGTGTGCAAAAAAATTTGTTGCACCGGCTCATGTTAGGTGACGTGGAACAAGTGCATGGTCATTACCACGATTGGAGTCAGTGGTAATCTCGGCGCGCGTTCGATGCACGGCTTTCAGGAAGTGCACCATAAGTGTGCAAAAAAATTTTGTTGCACCGGATACTCATGTTAGGTGAAATGGAACAAGTGCGTGGTCGTTAGCACGATTGGAGTCGAGTGGTAATCTCGCCGCCGCTCGTTCGATGCACGGCTATCGGGAAGCGCACCGAAGTGTGTAAAAATTTTTGTTGCACCAGATGCTCATCTTAGGTGACGTGGAACAAGTGCGTGGTCGTTACCATGATTGGAGTCAGTGGTAATCTCGTCGCACGTTCGATGCACGGCTTTCGGGAAGCGCACCAGAACTGTGTAAAAAAATTTTGTTGCACCGGATGCTCATGTTAGGTGACGTGGAACAATAGCGTGGTCATTACCATGATTGGAGTCGGTGGTAATCTCGTCGCACGTTCGATGCACGGCTTTTGGGAAGCGCACCAGAAGTGTGCAAAAAAATTTTGTTGCACCGGATGCTCATGTTAGGTGACGTGGAACAAGAGCGTGGTCATTACCACGATTGGACTCGGTGGTAATCTCGTCGCACGTTCGATGCATGGCTTTCGGCAAGCGCACTGAAGTGTGCAAAAAAATTTTGTTGCACCGGATGCTCGAAAGTTAGGTGACGTGGAACAAGTGCATGGTCATTACCACGATTGGAGTCGGTGGTAATCTCGTCGCACGTTCGATGCACGGCTTTCGGGAAGTGCACCATAAGTGTGCAAAAAAATTTTGTTTCACCGGATACTCAAGTTCGGTGAAGTGGAACAAGTGCTTGGTCGTTACCATGATTGAGTCGGTGGTAATCTCGTCGCACGCTCGATGCACGCGGCTTTCGGGAAGCGCACCAGAAGTGTGCAAAAAAATTTTGTTGCACCGGATGCTCATGTTAGGTGACGTGGAACAAGTGCATTGTCATTACCATGATTGGAGTTTGTGGTAATCTTGTCGCACGTTCGATGCACGGCTTTGGGAAGCGCACCGGTGCGCCAAAAATTTTGTTGCACCGGATGCTCATGTTAGGTGACATGGAACAAGTGCGTGGTCATTACCACGATTGGAGTGAGTGCTAATCTCGTCGCACGTTCGATGCATGGCTTTCGGGAAGCGCACCAGAAGTGTGCAAAAAAAATTTGTTGCACCGGCTCATGTTAGGTGACGTGGAACAAGTGCATGGTCATTACCACGATTGGAGTCTGTGGTAATCTCGGCGCGCGTTCGATGCACGGCTTTCGGGAAGTGCACCATAAGTGTGCAAAAAAATTTTGTTGCACCGGATACTCATGTTAGGTGAAATGGAACAAGTGCGTGGTCGTTAGCACGATTGGAGTCGGGTAAATCTCGTCGCTCGTTCGATGCACGGCTATCGGGAAGCGCACCAGAAGTGTGTAAAAATTTTTGTTGCACCGGATGCTCATCTTAGGTGACGTGGAACAAGTGCGTGGTCGTTACCATGATTGGAGTCAGTGGTAATCTCGTCGCACGTTCGATGCACGGCTTTCGGGAAGCGCACCAGAACTGTGTAAAAAAATTTTGTTGCACCGGATGCTCATGTTAGGTGACGTGGAACAATAGCGTGGTCATTACCATGATTGGAGTCGGTGGTAATCTCATCGCACGTTGGATGCACGGCTTTTGGGAAGCGCACCAGAAGTGTGCAAAAAAAATTTTGTTGCACCGGATGCTCATGTTAGGTGACGTGGAACAAGAGCGTGGTCATTACCACGATTGGAGTCGGTGGTAATCTCGTCGCACGTTCGATGCACGGCTTTCGGGAAGCGCACCAGAAGTGTGCAAAAAAATTTTGTTGCACCGGATGCTCGTGTTAGGTGACGTGGAACAAGTGCATGGTCATTACCACGATTGGAGTCAGTGGTGATCTCGTCGCACGTTCGATGCACGGCTTTCGGGAAGTGCACCATATGTGTGCCAAAAAATTTTGTTGCACCGGATACTCATGTTAGGTGAAATGGAACAAGTGCGTGGTCGTTAGCACGATTGGAGTCAGTGGTAATCTCGTCGCTCGTTCGATGCACGGCTATCAGGAAGCGCACCAGAAGTGTGTAAAAATTTTTGTTGCACCAGATGCTCATCTTAGGTGACGTGGAACAAGTGCGTGGTCGTTACCATGATTGGAGTCAGTGGTAATCTCGTCGCACGTTCGATGCACGGCTTTCGGGAAGCGCACCAGAACTGTGTAAAAAAATTTTGTTGCACCGGATGCTCATGTTAGGTGACGTGGAACAATAGCGTGGTCATTACCATGATTGGAGTCGGTGGTAATCTCGTCGCACGCTTCGATGCACGGCTTTTGGGAAGCGCACCGTGTGCAAAAAATTTTGTTGCACCGGATGCTCATGTTAGGTGACGTGGAACAAGAGCGTGGTCATTACCACGATTGGACTCGGTGGTAATCTCGTCGCACGTTCGATGCACGGCTTTCGGGAAGCGCACCAGAAGTGTGCAAAAAAATTTTGTTGCACCGGATGCTCGAGTTAGGTGACGTGGAACAACTGCATGGTCATTACCACGATTGGAGTCAGTGGTGATCTCGTCGCACGTTCGATGCACGGCTTTCGGGAAGTGCACCATAAGTGTGCAAAAAATTTTGTTTCACCGGATACTCAAGTTCGGGTGAAGTGGAACAAGTGCTTGGTCGTTACCATGATTGGAGTCGGTGGTAATCTCGTCGCACGCTCGATGCACGGCTTTCGAAGCGCACCGAAGTGTGCAAAATAAATTTTGTTGCACCGGATGCTCATGTTAGGTGACGTGGAACAAGTGCATTGTCATTACCACGATTGGAGTTTGTGGTAATCTTGTCGCACGTTCGATGCACGGCTTTCGGGAAGCGCACCAGAAGTGCGCAAAAAATTTTTGTTGCACCGGATGCTCATGTTAGGTGACATGGAACAAGTGCGTGGTCATTACCACGATTGGAGTGAGTGCTAATCTCGTCGCACGTTCGATGCATGGCTTTCGGGAAGCGCACCAGAAGTGTGCAAAAAAATTTTGTTGCACCGGCTCATGTTAGGTGACGTGGAACAAGTGCATGGTCATTACCACGATTGGAGTCAGTGGTAATCTCGGCGCGCGTTCGATGCACGGCTTTTGGGAAGTGCACCATAAGTGTGCAAAAAAATTTTGTTGCACCGGATACTCATGTTAGGTGAAATGGAACAAGTGCGTGGTCGTTAGCACGATTGGAGTCAGTGGTAATCTCGTCGCTCGTTCGATGCACGGCTATCGGGAAGCGCACCAGAAGTGTGTAAAAATTTTTGTTGCACCGGATGCTCATGTTAGGTGACGTGGAACAATAGCGTGGTCATTACCATGATTGGAGTCGGTGGTAATCTCGCCGCACGCTTCGATGCACGGCTTTCGGGAAGCGCACTGAAACTGTGTAAAAAATTTTGTTTCACCGGATGCTCATGTTAGGTGACGTGGAACAATAGCGTGGTCATTACCATGATTGAGTCGGTGGTAATCTCGTCGCGCACGCTCGATGCACGGCTTTCGGGAAGCGCACCAGAAGTGTGCAAAAAAATTTTGTTGCACCGGATGCTCATGTTAGGTGACGTGGAACAAGAGCGTGGTCATTACCACGATTGGAGTCGGTGGTAATCTCGTCGCACGTTCGATGCACGGCTTTTGGGAAGCGCACCGAAGTGTGCAAAAAAAATTTTGTTGCACCGGATGCTCGTGTTAGGTGACGTGGAACAAGTGCATGGTCATTACCACGATTGGAGTCGGTGGTGATCTCGTCGCACGTTCGATGCACGGCTTTTCGGGAAGTGCAACATAAGTGTGCAAAAAATTTTGTTTCACCGGATACTCAAGTTCGGTGAAGTGGAACAAGTGCTTGGTCGTTACCACGATTGGAGTCGATGGTAATCTCGTCGCACGCTCGATGCACGGCTATCGGGAAGCGCACGAAGTGTGCAAAAATTTTTGTTGCACCGGATGCTCATCTTAGGTGACGTGGAACAAGTGTGTGTGGTCGTTACCATGATTGGAGTCAGTGGTAATCTCGTCGCACGTTAGATGCACGGCTTTCGGGAAGCGCACGAAGTGTGTAAAAAATTTTGTTGCACGGATGCTCATGTTAGGTGACGTGGAACAAGAGCGTGGTCATTACCACGATTGGAGTCGGTGGTAATCTCGTCGCACGTTCGATGCACGGCTTTTGGGAAGCGCACCGAAAGTGTGCAAAAAAATTTTGTTGCACCGGATGCTCATGTTAGGTGACGTGGAACAAGAGCGTGGTCATTACCACGATTGGAGTCGGTGGTAATCTCGTCGCACGCTCGATGCACGGCTTTCGAAGAAGCGCGCAGAAGTGTGCAAAAAAATTTTGTTGCACCGGATGCTCATGTTAGGTGACGTGGAACAAGTACATTGTCATTACCACGATTGGAGTTTGTGGTAATCTTGTCGCACGCTTCGATGCACGGCTTCGGGAAGCGCACAGTGCGCAAAAAAAATTTTTGTTGCAATCGGATGCTCATGTTAGGTGACATGGAACAAGTGCGTGGTCATTACCATGATTGGAGTGAGTGCTAATCTCGTCGCACGTTCGATGCATGGCTTTCGGGAAGCGCACAAGTGTGCAAAAAAATTTTGTTGCAGCGGCTCATGTTAGGTGACGTGGAACAAGTGCATGGTCATTACCACGATTGGAGTCGGTGGTAATCTCGGCGCGTTCGATGCGGCTTTCGGGAAGTGCACCATAAGTGTGCAAAAAATTTTGTTGCACCGATACTCAAGTTAGTTGAAGTGGAACAAGTGCGTGGTCGTTAGCACGATTGGAGTCGATGGTAATCTCGTCGCTCGTTCGATGCACGGCTATCGGGAAAGCGCACCAAGTGTGTAAAAATTTTTGTTGCACCGGATGCTCATCTTAGGTGACGTGGAACAAGTGCGTGGTCGTTACCATGATTGGAGTCAGTGGTAATCTCGTCGCACGTTCGATGCACGGCTTTCGGGATGCGCACCACAACTGTGTAAAAAAATTTTGTTGCACCGGATGCTCATGTTAGGTGACGTGGAACAATAGCGTGGTCATTACCATGATTGGAGTCGGTGGTAATCTCGTCGCGTTCGATGCGGCTTTTGGGAAGCGCACCGAAGTGTGCAAAAAAATTTTGTTGCACCGGATGCTCATGTTAGGTGACGTGGAACAAGAGCGTGGTCATTACCACGATTGGACTCGGTGGTAATCTCGCCGCACGCTTCGATGCACGGCTTTCGGGAAGCGCACGAAGTGTGCAAAAAAATTTTGTTGCACCGATGCTCGAGTTAGGTGACGTGGAACAACCGCATGGTCATTACCACGATTGAGTCGGTGGTGATCTCGTCGCACGTTCGATGCACGGCTTTCGGGAAGTGCACCATAAGTGTGCAAAAAAATTTTGTTTCACCGGATACTCAAGTTCGGTGAAGTGGAACAAGTGCTTGGTCGTTACCATGATTGAGTCGGTGGTAATCTCCGCACGCTCGATGCACGGCTTTTCGAAGCGCACCGAAGTGTGCAAAAAAAATTTTGTTGCACCGGATGCTCATGTTAGGTGACGCGGAACAAGTGCATTGTCATTACCACGATTGGGTTTGTGGTAATCTTGTCGCACGCTCGATGCACGGCTTTCGGGAAGCGCACCGGAAGTGCGCAAAAAATTTTTTTGTTGCACCGGATGCTCATGTTAGGTGACATGGAACAAGTGCGTGGTCATTACCACGATTGGAGTGAGTGCTAATCTCGTCGCACGTTCGATGCATGGCTTTCGGGAGCGCACCAGAAGTGTGCAAAAAATTTTTTGTTGCACCGGCTCATGTTAGGTGACGTGGAACAAGTGCATGGTCATTACCACGATTGAGTCCGTGGTAATCTCGGGCGCCGCGTTCGATGCACGGCTTTCGGGAAGTGCACCATAAGTGTGCAAAAAATTTTGTTGCACGGATACTCATGTTAGGTGAAATGGAACAAGTGCGTGGTCGTTAGCACGATTGGAGTCGATGGTAATCTCGTCGCTCGTTCGATGCACGGCTATCGGAAGCGCACCGTAAGTGTGTAAAAATTTTTGTTGCACCGGATGCTCATCTTAGGTGACGTGGAACAAGTGTGTGGTCGTTACCATGATTGGAGTCGGTGGTAATCTCGTCGCACGTTAGATGCACGGCTTTTCGGGGAAGCGCACCGAAGTGTGTAAAAAAATTTTGTTGCACCGGATGCTCATGTTAGGTGACGTGGAACAAGAGCGTGGTCATTACCACGATTGAGTCGGTGGTAATCTCGTCGCCGCACGCTTCGATGCACGGCTTTTTGGGAAGCGCACCAGAAGTGTGCAAAAAATTTTTGTTGCACCGATGCTCATGTTAGGTGACGTGGAACAAGAGCGTGGTCATTACCACGATTGGAGTCGGTGGTAATCTCGTCGCCGCGTTCGATGCACGGCTTTCGGGAAGCGCACGAAGTGTGCAAAAAAATTTTGTTGCACCGGATGCTCATGTTAGGTGACATGGAACAAGTGCGTGGTCATTACCACGATTGGGTGAGTGCTAATCTCGTCGCACGTTCGATGCATGGCTTTTCGGGAAGCGCACCAAGAAGTGTGCAAAAAATTTTGTTGCACCGGCTCATGTTAGGTGACGTGGAACAAGTGCATGGTCATTACCACGATTGGAGTCGTGGTAATCTCGGCGCGCGTTCGATGCACGGCTTTTTCGGGAAGTGCACCATAAGTGTGCAAAAAAATTTTGTTGCACCGGATACTCATGTTAGGTGAAATGGAACAAGTGCGTGGTCGTTAGCACGATTGAGTCGATGGTAATCTCGTCGCCGTTCGATGCACGGCTATCGGGAAGCGCACCAGAAGTGTGTAAAAATTTTTGTTGCACCGGATGCTCATCTTAGGTGACGGGAACAAGTGTGTGGTCGTTACCATGATTGGAGTCGAGTGGTAATCTCGTCGCACGTTAGATGCACGGCTTTTCGGGAAGCGCACCAGAAGTGTGTAAAAAATTTTGTTGCACCGGATGCTCATGTTAGGTGACGTGGAACAAGAGCGTGGTCATTACCACGATTGGAGTCGGTGGTAATCTCGTCGCACGCTCGATGCACGGCTTTTGGGAAGCGCACGAAGTGTGCAAAAAATTTTTGTTGCACCGGATGCTCATGTTAGGTGACGTGGAACAAGAGCGTGGTCATTACCACGATTGAGTCGGTGGTAATCTCGTCGCACGTTCGATGCACTTTCCGAAGCGCACCGCAAGTGTGCAAAAAATTTTGTTGCACCGGATGCTCATGTTAGGTGACGTGGAACAAGTACATTGTCATTACCACGATTGGAGTTTGTGGTAATCTTGTCGCACGTTCGATGCACGGCTTTCGGGAAGCGCACCAGAAGTGCGCAAAAAAAATTTTGTTGCACCGGATGCTCATGTTAGGTGACATGGAACAAGTGCGTGGTCATTACCACGATTGGAGTGAGTGCTAATCTCGTCGCACGTTCGATGCATGGCTTTCGGGAAGCGCACCAGAAGTGTGCAAAAAATTTTGTTGCAAATGCTCATGTTAGGTGACGTGGAACAAGTGCATGGTCATTACCACGATTGAGTCGGTGGTAATCTCGGCGCGCTTCGATGCACGGCTTTCGGGAAGTGCACCATAAGTGTGCAAAAAAATTTTGTTGCACCGGATACTCAAGTTAGTTGAAGTGGAACAAGTGCGTGGTCGTTAGCACGATTGGAGTCAGTGGTAATCTCGTCGCTCGTTCGATGCACGGCTATCGGGAAGCGCACCAGAAGTGTGTAAAAATTTTTGTTGCACCGGATGCTCATCTTAGGTGACGTGGAACAAGTGCGTGGTCGTTACCATGATTGGAGTCGGTGGTAATCTCGTCGCACGTTCGATGCCGCGGCTTTTCGGGATGCGCACCACAACTGTGTAAAAAAATTTTGTTGCACCGGATGCTCATGTTAGGTGACGTGGAACAATAGCGTGGTCATTACCATGATTGGAGTCGGTGGTAATCTCGTCGCACGTTCGATGCACGGCTTTTGGGAAGCGCACCAGAAGTGTGCAAAAAAATTTTGTTGCACCGGATGCTCATGTTAGGTGACGTGGAACAAGAGCGTGGTCATTACCACGATTGGACTCGGTGGTAATCTCGTCGCACGTTCGATGCACGGCTTTCGGGAAGCGCACCAGAAGTGTGCAAAAAAATTTTGTTGCACCGGATGCTCGAGTTAGGTGACGTGGAACAACTGCATGGTCATTACCACGATTGGAGTCAGTGGTGATCTCGTCGCACGTTCGATGCACGGCTTTCGGGAAGTGCACCATAAGTGTGCAAAAAAATTTTGTTTCACCGGATACTCAAGTTCGGTGAAGTGGAACAAGTGCTTGGTCGTTACCATGATTGGAGTCAGTGGTAATCTCGTCGCACGTTCGATGCACGGCTTTCGGGAAGCGCACCAGAAGTGTGCAAAAAAAATTTTGTTGCACCGGATGCTCATGTTAGGTGACGTGGAACAAGTGCATTGTCATTACCACGATTGGAGTTTGTGGTAATCTTGTCGCACGCTCGATGCGGCTTTCGGGAGCGCACGAAGTGCGCGCAAAAAATTTTGTTGCACCGGATGCTCATGTTAGGTGACATGGAACAAGTGCGTGGTCATTACCACGATTGGAGTGAGTGCTAATCTCGTCGCACGTTCGATGCATGGCTTTCGGGAAGCGCACCAGAAGTGTGCAAAAAAATTTTGTTGCACCGGCTCATGTTAGGTGACGTGGAACAAGTGCATGGTCATTACCACGATTGGAGTCAGTGGTAATCTCGGCGCGCGTTCGATGCACGGCTTTCGGGAAGTGCACCATAAGTGTGCAAAAAAATTTTGTTGCACCGGATACTCATGTTAGGTGAAATGGAACAAGTGCGTGGTCGTTAGCACGATTGGAGTCAGTGGTAATCTCGTCGCTCGTTCGATGCACGGCTATCGGGAAGCGCACCAGAAGTGTGTAAAAATTTTTGTTGCACCGGATGCTCATCTTAGGTGACGTGGAACAAGTGTGTGGTCGTTACCATGATTGAGTCGGTGGTAATCTCGTCGCACGTTAGATGCACGGCTTTTCGGGAAGCGCACCGAGAAGTGTGTAAAAAATTTTGTTGCACGGATGCTCATGTTAGGTGACGTGGAACAAGAGCGTGGTCATTACCACGATTGGAGTCGGTGGTAATCTCGTCGCACGTTCGATGCACGGCTTTTGGGAAGCGCACCAGAAGTGTGCAAAAAAAATTTTGTTGCACCGGATGCTCATGTTAGGTGACGTGGAACAAGTACATTGTCATTACCACGATTGGAGTTTGTGGTAATCTTGTCGCACGTTCGATGCACGGCTTCCGGGAAGCGCACCAGAAGTGCGCAAAAAAATTTTTGTTGCACCGGATGCTCATGTTAGGTGACATGGAACAAGTGCGTGGTCATTACCATGATTGGAGTGAGTGCTAATCTCGTCGCACGTTCGATGCATGGCTTTCGGGAAGCGCACCAGAAGTGTGCAAAAAAATTTTGTTGCAGCGGCTCATGTTAGGTGACGTGGAACAAGTGCATGGTCATTACCACGATTGGAGTCAGTGGTAATCTCGGCGCGCGTTCGATGCACGGCTTTCGGGAAGTGCACCATAAGTGTGCAAAAAAATTTTGTTGCACCGATACTCAAGTTAGTTGAAGTGGAACAAGTGCGTGGTCGTTAGCACGATTGGAGTCAGTGGTAATCTCGTCGCTCGTTCGATGCACGGCTATCGGGAAGCGCACCAGAAGTGTGTAAAAATTTTTGTTGCACCGGATGCTCATCTTAGGTGACGTGGAACAAGGGCGTGGTCGTTACCATGATTGAGTCGATGGTAATCTCGTCGCACGCTCGATGCACGGCTTTTCGGGAAGCGCACAGAACTGTGTAAAAAATTTTGTTTCACCGGATGCTCATGTTAGGTGACGTGGAACAATAGCGTGGTCATTACCATGATTGGAGTCGGTGGTAATCTCGTCGCACGTTCGATGCACGGCTTTCGGGAAGCGCACCGAAGTGTGCAAAAAATTTTGTTGCACCGGATGCTCATGTTAGGTGACGTGGAACAAGAGCGTGGTCATTACCACGATTGAGTCGGTGGTAATCTCGTCGCCGCACGTTCGATGCACGGCTTTTCGAAGCGCACCGAAGTGTGCAAAAAATTTTTGTTGCACCGGATGCTCGTGTTAGGTGACGTGGAACAAGTGCATGGTCATTACCACGATTGGAGTCGGTGGTGATCTCGTCGCACGTTCGATGCGGCTTTTCGGGAAGTGCACCATAAGTGTGCAAAAATTTTTGTTTCACCGGATACTCAAGTTCGGTGAAGTGGAACAAGTGCTTGGTCGTTACCACGATTGGAGTCGGTGGTAATCTCGTCGCACGCTTCGATGCACGGCTATCGGGGAAGCGCACGAGAGGTGTGCAAAAAAATTTTGTTGCACCGGATGCTCATCTTAGGTGACGTGGAACAAGTGTGTGGTCGTTACCATGATTGGAGTCGATGGTAATCTCGTCGCACGTTAGATGCACGGCTTTCGGGAAGCGCACCAGAAGTGTGTAAAAAATTTTGTTGCACCGGATGCTCATGTTAGGTGACGTGGAACAAGAGCGTGGTCATTACCACGATTGGAGTCGGTGGTAATCTCGTCGCACGTTCGATGCACGGCTTTTGGGAAGCGCACCAAGTGTGCAAAAAATTTTGTTGCACCGGATGCTCATGTTAGGTGACGTGGAACAAGAGCGTGGTCATTACCACGATTGAGTCGGTGGTAATCTCGTCGCACGCTCGATGCACGGCTTTCGGGAAGCGCACAGAAGTGTGCAAAAAAAAATTTTGTTGCACCGGATGCTCATGTTAGGTGACGTGGAACAAGTACATTGTCATTACCACGATTGAGTTTGTGGTAATCTTGTCGCACGCTCGATGCACGGCTTCGGAAGCGCACGAAGCGCGCAAAAAAATTTTTGTTGCACCGGATGCTCATGTTAGGTGACATGGAACAAGTGCGTGGTCATTACCATGATTGGAGTGAGTGCTAATCTCGTCGCACGGTCGATGCATGGCTTTCGGGAAGCGCACCAAGTGTGCAAAAAAATTTTTGTTGCAGCGGCTCATGTTAGGTGACGTGGAACAAGTGCATGGTCATTACCACGATTGGAGTCAGTGGTAATCTCGGCGCGCGTTCGATGCACGGCTTTCGGGAAGTGCACCATAAGTGTGCAAAAAAATTTTGTTGCACCGGATACTCAAGTTAGTTGAAGTGGAACAAGTGCGTGGTCGTTAGCACGATTGAGTCGATGGTAATCTCGTCGCTCGTTCGATGCACGGCTATCGGGAAGCGCACCAGAAGTGTGTAAAAATTTTTGTTGCACCGGATGCTCATCTTAGGTGACGTGGAACAAGTGCGTGGTCGTTACCATGATTGGAGTCAGTGGTAATCTCGTCGCACGTTCGATGCACGGCTTTCGGGAAGCGCACCACAACTGTGTAAAAAATTTTGTTGCACCGGATGCTCATGTTAGGTGACGTGGAACAATAGCGTGGTCATTACCATGATTGGAGTCGGTGGTAATCTCGTCGCACGTTCGATGCACGGCTTTTGGGAAGCGCACCAGAAGTGTGCAAAAAAATTTTGTTGCACCGGATGCTCATGTTAGGTGACGTGGAACAAGAGCGTGGTCATTACCACGATTGGACTCGGTGGTAATCTCGTCGCACGCTCGATGCACGGCTTTCGAAGCGCACCAGAAGTGTGCAAAAAATTTTGTTGCACCGGATGCTCGAGTTAGGTGACGTGGAACAACTGCATGGTCATTACCACGATTGGAGTCGGTGGTGATCTCGTCGCACGTTCGATGCACGGCTTTTCGGGAAGTGCACCATAAGTGTGCAAAAAATTTTGTTTCACCGGGATACTCAAGTTCGGTGAAGTGGAACAAGTGCTTGGTCGTTACCATGATTGGAGTCGGTGGTAATCTCGTCGCACGTTCGATGCACGGCTTTTGAAGCGCGCACGAAGTGTGCAAAAAATTTTGTTGCACCGGATGCTCATGTTAGGTGACGTGGAACAAGTGCATTGTCATTACCACGATTGGAGTTTGTGGTAATCTTGTCGCACGCGTTCGATGCACGGCTTTTCGAAGCGCACGAAGTGCGCAAAAAATTTTTTGTTGCACCGGATGCTCATGTTAGGTGACATGGAACAAGTGCGTGGTCATTACCACGATTGGAGTGAGTGCTAATCTCGTCGCACGTTCGATGCATGGCTTTCGGGAAGCGCACCGAAGTGTGCAAAAAATTTTGTTGCACCGGCTCATGTTAGGTGACGTGGAACAAGTGCATGGTCATTACCACGATTGGAGTCGTGGTAATCTCGTGGCTGTTCGATGCGGCTTTCGGGAAGTGCACCATAAGTGTGCAAAAAATTTTGTTGCACCGGATACTCATGTTAGGTGAAATGGAACAAGTGCGTGGTCGTTAGCACGATTGGAGTCGGGCGGTAATCTCGTCGCTCGTTCGATGCACGGCTATCGGAAGCGCACCAGAAGTGTGTAAAAATTTTTGTTGCACCGGATGCTCATCTTAGGTGACGTGGAACAAGTGTGTGGTCGTTACCATGATTGGAGTCGATGGTAATCTCGTCGCACGTTAGATGCACAGCTTTCGGGGGGCGCGCACCAGAAGTGTGTAAAAAATTTTGTTGCACCGGATGCTCATGTTAGGTGACGTGGAACAAGAGCGTGGTCATTACCACGATTGAGAGTCGGTGGTAATCTCGTCGCACGTTCGATGCACGGCTTTTGGGAAGCGCACGAGAAGTGTGCAAAAAATTTTTTTGCACCGGATGCTCATGTTAGGTGACGTGGAACAAGAGCGTGGTCATTACCACGATTGGAGTCGGTGGTAATCTCGTCGCACGTTCGATGCACGGCTTTTGGGAAGCGCACCAGAAGTGTGCAAAAAATTTTGTTGCACCGGATGCTCATGTTAGGTGACGTGGAACAAGTACATTGTCATTACCACGATTGGAGTTTGTGGTAATCTTGTCGCACGTTCGATGCACGGCTTCCGGAAGCGCACCAGAAGTGCGCGCAAAAAAATTTTGTTGCACCGGATGCTCATGTTAGGTGACATGGAACAAGTGCGTGGTCATTACCATGATTGGAGTGAGTGCTAATCTCGTCGCACGCTTCGATGCATGGCTTTCGGGAAGCGCACCAGTGTGCAAAAAAAAATTTGTTGCAGCGGCTCATGTTAGGTGACGTGGAACAAGTGCATGGTCATTACCACGATTGGAGTCAGTGGTAATCTCGGCGCGCGTTCGATGCACGGCTTTCGGGAAGTGCACCATAAGTGTGCAAAAAAATTTTGTTGCACCGGATACTCAAGTTAGTTGAAGTGGAACAAGTGCGTGGTCGTTAGCACGATTGGAGTTAGTGGTAATCTCGTCGCTCGCTCGTTCGATGCGGCTATCGGGAAGCGCACGGAAGTGTGTAAAAATTTTTTGTTGCACCGGATGCTCATCTTAGGTGACGTGGAACAAGTGCGTGGTCGTTACCATGATTGGAGTCAGTGGTAATCTCGTCGCACGTTCGATGCACGGCTTTCGGGAAGCGCACCACAACTGTGTAAAAAAATTTTGTTGCACCGGATGCTCATGTTAGGTGACGTGGAACAATAGCGTGGTCATTACCATGATTGAGTCGGTGGTAATCTCGTCGCACGCTCGATGCACGGCTTTTGGGAAGCGCACCAGAAGTGTGCAAAAAATTTTGTTGCACCGGATGCTCATGTTAGGTGACGTGGAACAAGAGCGTGGTCATTACCACGATTGGACTCGGTGGTAATCTCGTCGCACGTTCGATGCACGGCTTTTCGGGAAGCGCACGAAGTGTGCAAAAAATTTTGTTGCACCGGATGCTCGAAAGTTAGGTGACGTGGAACAACCGCATGGTCATTACCACGATTGAGTCAGTGGTGATCTCGTCGCACGTTCGATGCACGGCTTTTTAGGAAGTGCACCATAAGTGTGCAAAAAAATTTTGTTTCACCGGATACTCAAGTTCGGTGAAGTGGAACAAGTGCTTGGTCGTTACCATGATTGGAGTCAGTGGTAATCTCGTCGCACGTTCGATGCACGGCTTTCGGGAAGCGCACCAGAAGTGTGCAAAAAAAATTTTGTTGCACCGGATGCTCATGTTAGGTGACGTGGAACAAGTGCATTGTCATTACCACGATTGGAGTTTGTGGTAATCTTGTCGCACGTTCGATGCACGGCTTTCGGGAAGCGCACCAGAAGTGTGCAAAAAAATTTTTGTTGCACCGGATGCTCATGTTAGGTGACATGGAACAAGTGCGTGGTCATTACCACGATTGGAGTGAGTGCTAATCTCGTCGCACGTTCGATGCATGGCTTTCGGGAAGCGCACCAGAAGTGTGCAAAAAAATTTTGTTGCACCGGCTCATGTTAGGTGACGTGGAACAAGTGCATGGTCATTACCACGATTGGAGTCAGTGGTAATCTCGGCGCGCGTTCGATGCACGGCTTTCGGGAAGTGCACCATAAGTGTGCAAAAAATTTTGTTGCACCGGATACTCATGTTAGGTGAAATGGAACAAGTGCGTGGTCGTTAGCACGATTGGAGTCGATGGTAATCTCTGTCGCTCGTTCGATGCACGGCTATAGGGAAGCGCACCGTAAGTGTGTAAAAATTTTTGTTGCACCGGATGCTCATCTTAGGTGACGTGGAACAAGTGCGTGGGTCGTTACCATGATTGGAGTCAATGGTAATCTCGCCGCACGCTCGATGCACGGCTTTCGGAAGCGCACCAGAACTGTGTAAAAAATTTTGTTGCACCGGATGCTCATGTTAGGTGACGTGGAACAATAGCGTGGTCATTACCATGATTGAGTCGGTGGTAATCTCGCCGCACGCTCGATGCACGGCTTTTGGGAAGCGCACTTTAAGTGTGCAAAAAAATTTTGTTGCACCGATGCTCATGTTAGGTGACGTGGAACAAGAGCGTGGTCATTACCACGATTGAGTCGGTGGTAATCTCGTCGCACGTTCGATGCACGGCTTTCGGAAGCGCACCAGTAGTGTGCAAAAAAATTTTGTTGCACCGGATGCTCGTGTTAGGTGACGTGGAACAAGTGCATGGTCATTACCACAATTGGAGTCGGGCAGATCTCGTCGCACGTTCGATGCACGGCTTTCGCGGTGCACCATAAGTGTGCAAAAAAATTTTGTTTCACCGGATACTCAAGTTCGGTGAAGTGGAACAAGTGCTTGGTCGTTACCACGATTGAGTCGCTGGTAATCTCGTCGCACGCTCGATGCACCTGCTATCGGAAGCGCACCAGAAGTGTGCAAAAATTTTTGTTGCACCGGATGCTCATCTTAGGTGACGTGGAACAAGTGTGTGGTCGTTACCATGATTGAGTCGGTGGTAATCTCGTCGCACGTTAGATGCACGGCTTTCGGGAAGCGCACCAGAAGTGTGTAAAAAATTTTGTTGCACCGGATGCTCATGTTAGGTGACGGGAACAAGAGCGTGGTCATTACCACGATTGGAGTCGGTGGTAATCTCGTCGCACGTTCGATGCACGGCTTTTGGGGAAGCGCACGAAGTGTGCAAAAAATTTTTGTTGCACCGGATGCTCATGTTAGGTGACGTGGAACAAGAGCCCGGTCATTACCACGATTGAGTCGGTGGTAATCTCGTCGCACGCTCGATGCACGGCTTTCGAAGAAGCGCCGAAGTGTGCAAAAAAAATTTTGTTGCACCGGATGCTCATGTTAGGTGACGTGGAACAAGTACATTGTCATTACCACGATTGAGTTTGTGGTAATCTTGTCGCACGCTCGATGCACGGCCTTCGAAAGCGCACAAGTGCGCAAAAAAATTTTTGTTGCACCGGATGCTCATGTTAGGTGACATGGAACAAGTGCGTGGTCATTACCACGATTGGAGTGAGTGCTAATCTCGTCGCACGCTTCGATGCATGGCTTTCGGGAGCGCACCGTAAGTGTGCAAAAAATTTTGTTGCACCCGGCTCATGTTAGGTGACGTGGAACAAGTGCATGGTCATTACCACGATTGAGTCGGTGGTAATCTCGGCGCTGCTCGATGCACTTTAGGGGAAGTGCACCATAAGTGTGCAAAAAAATTTTGTTGCACCGGATACTCAAGTTAGTTGAAGTGGAACAAGTGCGTGGTCGTTAGCACGATTGAGTCGATGGTAATCTCGCCGCCGTTCGATGCACGGCTATCGGGAAGCGCACCAGAAGTGTGTAAAAATTTTTGTTGCACCGGATGCTCATCTTAGGTGACGTGGAACAAGTGCGTGGTCGTTACCATGATTGGAGTCGGGTAATCTCGTCGCACGCTCGATGCACGGCTTTCGGGGAGCGCACGGAACGTAAAAAAGATTTTGTTGCACCGGATGCTCATGTTAGGTGACGTGGAACAATAGCGTGGTCATTACCATGATTCGAGTCGGTGGTAATCTCATCGCACGCTCGATGCACGGCTTTTGGGAAGCGCACCGCAAGTGTGCAAAAAATTTTGTTTCACCGGATACTCAAGTTCGGTGAAGTGGAACAAGTGCTTGGTCGTTACCATGATTGGAGTCGGTGGTAATCTCGTCGCACGCTTCGATGCACGGCTTTCGGGAAGCGCACCAAGTGTGCAAAAAAATTTTGTTGCACCGGATGCTCATGTTAGGTGACGTGGAACAAGTGCATTGTCATTACCACGATTGAGTTTGTGGTAATCTTGTCGCACGTTCGATGCACGGCTTTCGGGAGCGCACCGGCGTGCGCAAAAAAATTTTTGTTGCACCGGATGCTCATGTTAGGTGACATGGAACAAGTGCGTGGTCATTACCACGATTGGAGTGAGTGCTAATCTCGCCGCACGTTCGATGCATGGCTTTTCGAAGCGCACCAGAAGTGTGCAAAAAAATTTTGTTGCACCGGCTCATGTTAGGTGACATGGAACAAGTGCATGGTCATTACCACGATTGGAGTCTGTGGTAATCTCGGCGCGCGTTCGATGCACGGCTTTCGGGAAGTGCACCATAAGTGTGCAAAAAAATTTTGTTGCACCGGATACTCATGTTAGGTGAAATGGAACAAGTGCGTGGTCGTTAGCACGATTGGAGTCAGTGGTAATCTCGTCGCTCGTTCGATGCACGGCTATCGGGAAGCGCACCAGAAGTGTGTAAAAATTTTTGTTGCACCGGATGCTCATCTTAGGTGACGTGGAACAAGTGCGTGGTCGTTACCATGATTGGAGTCAATGGTAATCTCGTCGCACGTTCGATGCACGGCTTTCGGGAAGCGCACCAGAACTGTGTAAAAAAATTTTGTTGCACCGGATGCTCATGTTAGGTGACGTGGAACAATAGCGTGGTCATTACCATGATTGGAGTCGGTGGTAATCTCGTCGCACGTTCGATGCACGGCTTTTGGGAAGCGCACCAGAAGTGTGCAAAAAAAATTTTGTTGCACCGGATGCTCATGTTAGGTGACGTGGAACAAGAGCGTGGTCATTACCACGATTGGAGTCGGTGGTAATCTCGTCGCACGCTCGATGCACGGCTTTTCGAAGCGCACCGAAGTGTGCAAAAAAATTTTGTTGCACCGGATGCTCGTGTTAGGTGACGTGGAACAAGTGCATGGTCATTACCACGATTGGAGTCAGTGGTGATCTCGTCGCACGTTCGATGCACGGCTTTCGGGAAGTGCACCATAAGTGTGCAAAAAAATTTTGTTTCACCGGATACTCAAGTTCGGTGAAGTGGAACAAGTGCTTGGTCGTTACCACGATTGGAGTCAGTGGTAATCTCGTCGCACGTTCGATGCACGGCTATCGGGAAGCGCACCAGAAGTGTGCAAAAATTTTGTTGCACCGGATGCTCATCTTAGGTGACGTGGAACAAGTGTGTGGTCGTTACCATGATTGGAGTCGGTGGTAATCTCGTCGCACGTTAGATGCACGGCTTTTAGGAAGCGCACGAAGTGTGTAAAAAAAATTTTGTTGCACCGGATGCTCATGTTAGGTGACGTGGAACAAGAGCGTGGTCATTACCACGATTGGAGTCGGTGGTAATCTCGTCGCACGTTCGATGCACGGCTTTTGGGAAGCGCACCAGAAGTGTGCAAAAAAATTTTTGTTGCACCGGATGCTCATGTTAGGTGACGTGGAACAAGAGCCTGGTCATTACCACGATTGGAGTCGGTGGTAATCTCGTCGCACGTTCGATGCACGGCTTTCGGGAAGCGCACCAGAAGTGTGCAAAAAAAATTTTGTTGCACCGGATGCTCATGTTAGGTGACGTGGAACAAGTACATTGTCATTACCACGATTGGAGTTTGTGGTAATCTTGTCGCACGTTCGATGCACGGCTTCCGGGAAGCGCACCAGAAGTGCGCAAAAAAATTTTTGTTGCACCGGATGCTCATGTTAGGTGACATGGAACAAGTGCGTGGTCATTACCACGATTGGAGTGAGTGCTAATCTCGTCGCACGTTCGATGCATGGCTTTCGGGAAGCGCACCAGAAGTGTGCAAAAAAATTTTGTTGCACCGGCTCATGTTAGGTGACGTGGAACAAGTGCATGGTCATTACCACGATTGAGTCGGTGGTAATCTCGGCGCGCGTTCGATGCACGGCTTTCGAAGTGCACCATAAGTGTGCAAAAAATTTTTGTTGCACCGGATACTCAAGTTAGTTGAAGTGGAACAAGTGCGTGGTCGTTAGCACGATTGGAGTCGATGGTAATCTCGTCGCTCGTTCGATGCACGGCTATCGGAAGCGCGCACCGAAGTGTGTAAAAATTTTTGTTGCACCGGATGCTCATCTTAGGTGACGTGGAACAAGTGCGTGGTCGTTACCATGATTGGAGTCGGTGGTAATCTCGTCGCCGTTCGCTCGATGCACGGCTTTCGGGAAGCGCACCAGAACTGTGTAAAAAGATTTTGTTGCACCGGATGCTCATGTTAGGTGACGTGGAACAATAGCGTGGTCATTACCATGATTCGAGTCGGTGGTAATCTCATCGCACGTTCGATGCACGGCTTTTGGGAAGCGCACCAGAAGTGTGCAAAAAAATTTTGTTTCACCGGATACTCAAGTTCGGTGAAGTGGAACAAGTGCTTGGTCGTTACCATGATTGGAGTCAGTGGTAATCTCGTCGCACGTTCGATGCACGGCTTTCGGGAGCGCACCGAAGTGTGCAAAAAAATTTTGTTGCACCGGATGCTCATGTTAGGTGACGTGGAACAAGTGCATTGTCATTACCACGATTGGAGTTTGTGGTAATCTTGTCGCACGCTCGATGCGGCTTTCGGAAGCGCACCAGAAGTGCGCAAAAATTTTTGTTGCACCGGATGCTCATGTTAGGTGACATGGAACAAGTGCGTGGTCATTACCACGATTGGAGTGAGTGCTAATCTCGTCGCACGCTCGATGCATGGCTTTCGAAGCGCACCAGAAGTGTGCAAAAAATTTTGTTGCACCGGCTCATGTTAGGTGACATGGAACAAGTGCATGGTCATTACCACGATTGGAGTCTGTGGTAATCTCGGCGCCGCGTTCGATGCACGGCTTTCGGGAAGTGCACCATAAGTGTGCAAAAAATTTTGTTGCACCGGATACTCATGTTAGGTGAAATGGAACAAGTGCGTGGTCGTTAGCACGATTGGAGTCGATGGTAATCTCGTCGCCGTTCGATGCACGGCTATCGGGAAGCGCACCAGAAGTGTGTAAAAATTTTTTGTTGCACCGGATGCTCATCTTAGGTGACGTGGAACAAGTGCGTGGTCGTTACCATGATTGGAGTCAATGGTAATCTCGTCGCACGTTCGATGCACGGCTTTTCGGAAGCGCACGAGAACTGTGTAAAAAATTTTGTTGCACCGGATGCTCATGTTAGGTGACGTGGAACAATAGCGTGGTCATTACCATGATTGGAGTCGGTGGTAATCTCGCCGCACGTTCGATGCACGGCTTTTGGGAAGCGCACCGAAGTGTGCAAAAAATTTTGTTGCACCGGATGCTCATGTTAGGTGACGTGGAACAAGAGCGTGGTCATTACCACGATTGGACTCGGTGGTAATCTCGCCGCACGCTCGATGCACGGCTTTCGGGAAGCGCACGAAGTGTGCAAAAAATTTTGCTGCACCGGATGCTCGTGTTAGGTGACGTGGAACAAGTGCATGGTCATTACCACGATTGGAGTCAGTGGTGATCTCGTCGCACGTTCGATGCACGGCTTTCGGGAAGTGCACCATAAGTGTGCAAAAAAATTTTGTTTCACCGGATACTCAAGTTCGGTGAAGTGGAACAAGTGCTTGGTCGTTACCACGATTGGAGTCGTGGTAATCTCGTCGCACGTTCGATGCACGGCTATCGGAAGCGCACGAGAAGTGTGCAAAAATTTTTGTTGCACCGGATGCTCATCTTAGGTGACGTGGAACAAGTGTGTGGTCGTTACCATGATTGGAGTCAGTGGTAATCTCGTCGCACGTTAGATGCACGGCTTTCGGGAAGCGCACCAGAAGTGTGTAAAAAAATTTTGTTGCACCGGATGCTCATGTTAGGTGACGTGGAACAAGAGCGTGGTCATTACCACGATTGGAGTCGGTGGTAATCTCGTCGCACGTTCGATGCACGGCTTTTGGGAAGCGCACCAGAAGTGTGCAAAAAAAATTTTGTTGCACCGGATGCTCATGTTAGGTGACGTGGAACAAGAGCGTGGTCATTACCACGATTGAGTCGGTGGTAATCTCGTCGCACGCTCGATGCACGGCTTTTTCGAAGCGCACTGAAGTGTGCAAAAAAAAAATTTGTTACACCGGATGCTCATGTTAGGTGACGTGGAACAAGTACATTGTCATTACCACGATTGGAGTTTGTGGTAATCTTGTCGCACGTTCGATGCACGGCTTCCGGAAGCGCACCAGGCGCGCGCAAAAAAATTTTTGTTGCACCGGATGCTCATGTTAGGTGACATGGAACAAGTGCGTGGTCATTACCACGATTGGAGTGAGTGCTAATCTCGTCGCACGTTCGATGCATGGCTTTCGGGAAGCGCACCAGAAGTGTGCAAAAAAATTTTGTTGCACCGGCTCATGTTAGGTGACGTGGAACAAGTGCATGGTCATTACCACGATTGGAGTCGGTGGTAATCTCGGCGTTCGATGCGGCTTTTGGGAAGTGCACCATAAGTGTGCAAAAAAATTTTGTTGCACCGGATACTCAAGTTAGTTGAAGTGGAACAAGTGCGAGGTCGTTAGCACGATTGGAGTCAGTGGTAATCTCGTCGCTCGTTCGATGCACGGCTATCGGGAAGCGCACCAGAAGTGTGTAAAAATTTTTGTTGCACCGGATGCTCATCTTAGGTGACGTGGAACAAGTGCGTGGTCGTTACCATGATTGGAGTCAGTGGTAATCTCGTCGCACGTTCGATGCACGGCTTTCGGGAAGCGCACCAGAACTGTGTAAAAAGATTTTGTTGCACCGGATGCTCATGTTAGGTGACGTGGAACAATAGCGTGGTCATTACCATGATTCGAGTCGGTGGTAATCTCATCGCACGTTCGATGCACGGCTTTTGGGAAGCGCACCAGAAGTGTGCAAAAAAAAATTTGTTGCCTTTGGATGCTCATGTTAGGTGACTTGGAACAAGAGCGTGGTCATTACCACGATTGGACTCGGTGGTAATCTCGTCGCACGCTCGATGCGGCTTTCGGGAAGCGCACGAAGTGTGCAAAAAATTTTGTTGCACCGGATGCTCGTGTTAGGTGACGTGGAACAAGTGCATGGTCATTACCACGATTGGAGTCGGTGGTGATCTCGTCGCACGTTCGATGCGGCTTTCGGGGAAGTGCACCATAAGTGTGCAAAAATTTTGTTTCACCGGATACTCAAGTTCGGTGAAGTGGAACAAGTGCTTGGTCGTTACCACGATTGGAGTCGATGGTAATCTCGCCGCACGCTCGATGCACGGCTATCGGGGAAGCGCACCGAAGTGTGCAAAAATTTTTGTTGCACCGGATGCTCATCTTAGGTGACGTGGAACAAGTGTGTGGTCGTTACCATGATTGGAGTCGATGGTAATCTCGTCGCACGTTAAATGCACGGCTTTCGGGAAGCGCACCGAAGTGTGTAAAAAAAATTTTGTTGCACCGGATGCTCATGTTAGGTGACGTGGAACAAGAGCGTGGTCATTACCACGATTGGAGTCGGTGGTAATCTCGTCGCACGTTCGATGCACGGCTTTTGGGAAGCGCACCAGAAGTGTGCAAAAAAAATTTTGTTGCACCGGATGCTCTTGTTAGGTGACGTGGAACAAGAGCGTGGTCATTACCACGATTGAGTCGGTGGTAATCTCGTCGCACGTTCGATGCACGGCTTTTCGGGGCGCACACACGAAGTGTGCAAAAAAATTTTGTTGCACCGGATGCTCATGTTAGGTGACGTAGAACAAGTACATTGTCATTACCACGATTGGAGTTTGTGGTAATCTTGTCGCACGCTTCGATGCGCGGCTTTCGGGAGCGCACGTGTGCGCAAAAAATTTTTGTTGCACCGGATGCTCATGTTAGGTGACATGGAACAAGTGCGTGGTCATTACCACGATTGGAGTGAGTGCTAATCTCGTCGCACGTTCGATGCATGGCTTTCGGGAAGCCCACCGAAGTGTGCAAAAAAATTTTGTTGCACCGCTCATGTTAGGTGACGTGGAACAAGTGCATGGTCATTACCACGATTGGAGTCGGTGGTAATCTCGCCGCTGCGTTCGATGCACGGCTTTCGGGAAGTGCACCATAAGTGTGCAAAAAAATTTTGTTGCACCGGATACTCAAGTTAGTTGAAGTGGAACAAGTGTGTGGTCGTTAGCACGATTGGAGTCAGTGGTAATCTCGTCGCTCGTTCGATGCACGGCTATCGGGAAGCGCACCAGAAGTGTGTAAAAATTTTTGTTGCACCGGATGCTCATCTTAGGTGACGTGGAACAAGTGCGTGGTCGTTACCATGATTGGAGTCAGTGGTAATCTCGTCGCACGTTCGATGCACGGCTTTCGGGGAAGCGCACGGTAACCGTGTAAAAAGATTTTGTTGCACCGGATGCTCATGTTAGGTGACGTGGAACAATAGCGTGGTCATTACCATGATTCGAGTCGGTGGTAATCTCATCGCACGTTCGATGCACGGCTTTTGGGAAGCGCACCGAGAAGTGTGCAAAAAAATTTTGTTGCACTGGATGCTCATGTTAGGTGACTTGGAACAAGAGCGTGGTCATTACCACGATTGGACTCGGTGGTAATCTCGTCGCACGTTCGATGCACGGCTTTCGGGAAGCGCACCGTGTGCAAAAAATTTTGTTGCACCGGATGCTCGTGTTAGGTGACGTGGAACAAGTGCATGGTCATTACCACGATTGGAGTCGGTGGTGATCTCGTCGCACGTTCGATGCACGGCTTTTCGGGAAGTGCACCATAAGTGTGCAAAAAATTTTGTTTCACCGGATACTCAAGTTCGGTGAAGTGGAACAAGTGCTTGGTCGTTACCACGATTGGAGTCAGTGGTAATCTCGTCGCACGTTCGATGCACGGCTATCGGGAAGCGCACGAAGTGTGCAAAAATTTTTGTTGCACCGGATGCTCATCTTAGGTGACGTGGAACAAGTGTGTGGTCGTTACCATGATTGGAGTCGCTGGTAATCTCGTCGCACGTTAAATGCACGGCTTTCGGGAAGCGCACCAGAAGTGTGTAAAAAAATTTTGTTGCACCGGATGCTCATGTTAGGTGACGTGGAACAAGAGCGTGGTCATTACCACGATTGGAGTCGGTGGTAATCTCGTCGCACGTTCGATGCACGGCTTTTGGGAAGCGCACCAGAAGTGTGCAAAAAAATTTTGTTGCACCGGATGCTCTTGTTAGGTGACGTGGAACAAGAGCGTGGTCATTACCACGATTGGAGTCGGTGGTAATCTCGTCGCCGCACGTTCGATGCACGGCTTTCGGGAAGCGCACCAGAAGTGTGCAAAAAAATTTTGTTGCACCGGATGCTCATGTTAGGTGACGTGGAACAAGTACATTGTCATTACCACGATTGGAGTTTGTGGTAATCTTGTCGCACGCTCGATGCGCGGCTTTTTTCGAAGCGCACCAGAAGTGTGCAAAAAATTTTTGTTGCACCGGATGCTCATGTTAGGTGACATGGAACAAGTGCGTGGTCATTACCACGATTGAGTGAGTGCTAATCTCGTCGCACGCTCGATGCATGGCTTTCGGGAAGCCCACCAGAAGTGTGCAAAAAATTTTGTTGCACCGCTCATGTTAGGTGACGTGGAACAAGTGCATGGTCATTACCACGATTTGAGTCGGTGGTAATCTCGGGCGCCGTTCGATGCACGGCTTTCGAAAGTGCACCATAAGTGTGCAAAAAATTTTGTTGCACCGGATACTCAAGTTAGTTGAAGTGGAACAAGTGTGTGGTCGTTAGCACGATTGGAGTCGGTGGTAATCTCGTCCGCCGTTCGATGCACGGCTATCGGGAAGCGCACCATAAGTGTGTGTAAAATTTTTGTTGCACCGGATGCTCATCTTAGGTGACGTGGAACAAGTGCGTGGTCGTTACCATGATTGGAGTCGGTGGTAATCTCGTCGCACGCTCGATGCACGGCTTTCGGGAAGCGCACCAGAACTGTGTAAAAAGATTTTTGTTGCACCGGATGCTCATGTTAGGAGACGTGGAACAATAGCGTGGTCATTACCATGATTCGAGTCGGTGGTAATCTCATCGCACGCTTCGATGCACGGCTTTTGGGAAGCGCACGGTGTGCAAAAAATTTTGTTGCACCGGATGCTCGTGTTAGGTGACGTGGAACAAGTGCATGGTCATTACCACGATTGGAGTCGGTGGTGATCTCGTCGCACGCTCGATGCACGGCTTTCGGGAAGTGCACCATAAGTGTGCAAAAAAATTTTGTTGCACCGGATACTCAAGTTAGTTGAAGTGGAACAAGTGTGTGGTCGTTAGCACGATTGGAGTCGGTGGTAATCTCGCCGCTCGTTCGATGCACGGCTATCGGAAGCGCGCACCGAGAAGTGTGTAAAAATTTTTGTTGCACCGGATGCTCATCTTAGGTGACGTGGAACAAGTGCGTGGTCGTTACCATGATTGGAGTCGGTGGTAATCTCGTCGCACGCTTCGATGCACAGCTTTTCGGAAGCGCACCGAAGTGTGCAAAAAATTTTGTTGCACCGGATGCTCGTGTTAGGTGACGTGGAACAAGTGCATGGTCATTACCACGATTGGAGTCGGTGGTGATCTCGTCCGCACGTTCGATGCACGGCTTTTCGGGAAGTGCACCATAAGTGTGCAAAAAATTTTGTTTCACCGGATACTCAAGTTCGGTGAAGTGGAACAAGTGCTTGGTCGTTACCACGATTGGAGTCGGTGGTAATCTCGTCGCACGCTTCGATGCACGGCTATCGGGAATCGCACTGAAGTGTGCAAAAATTTTTGTTGCACCGGATGCTCATCTTAGGTGACGTGGAACAAGTGTGTGGTCGTTACCATGATTGGAGTCGATGGTAATCTCGTCGCACGTTAGATGCACGGCTTTCGAAAGCGCACCCGGTAGTGTGTAAAAAAATTTTGTTGCACCGGATGCTCATGTTAGGTGACATGGAACAAGAGCGTGGTCATTACCACGATTGGAGTCGGTGGTAATCTCGTCGCGCACGCTCGATGCACGGCTTTTGGGAAGCGCACCGGAAGTGTGCAAAAAAAAAATTTTGTTGCACCGGATGCTCGTGTTAGGTGACGTGGAACAAGTGCATGGTCATTACCACGATTGGAGTCAGTGGTGATCTCTTCGCACGTTCGATGCACGGCTTTCAGGAAGTGCACCATAAGTCTGCAAAAAAATTTTCTTTCACCGGATACTCAAGTTCGGTGAAGTGGAACGAGTGCTTGGTCGTTACCACGATTGGAGTCAGTGGTAATCTCGTCGCACGTTTGATGCACGGCTATCGGGAAGCGCACCAGAAGTGTGAAAAATTTTTTGTTGCACTGGATGCTCATGTTAGGTGACGTCGAACAAGTGCGTGGTCGTTACCACGATTGGAGTCAGTGGTAATCTCGTCGCACGTTCGATGCATGGCTTTCGGGAAGCGCATCAGAAGTGTGCAAAAAAATTTTGTAGCGCCGGATGCTCATCTTAGGTGACGTGGAACAAGTGCGTGTCGTTACCACGATTGGAGACCGTGGTAATCTCGTCGCACGTTCGATGCACGGCTTTCGGGAAGCGCACCAGAAGTGTGCAAAAAAATTTTGTTGCACCGGATGCTCATGTTAGGTCACGTGGAACAAGTGCGTGGTCGTTACCACGATTGGAGTCAGTGGTAATCTCGTCGCACGTTCGATGCACGGCTTTCGAAGCGCACCGTGAAGTGTGCAAAAAATTTTGTTGCACCGATGCTCATGTTAGGTCACGTGGAACAAGTGCGTGGTCGTTACCACGATTGGAGTCAGTGGTAATCTCATCGCACGTTCGATGAACGGCTTTCGAGAAGCGCACCAGAAGTGTGCAAAAAAATTTTGTTGCACCGGATGCTCATCTTAGGTGACGTGGAACAAGTGCGTGGTCGTTACCACGATTGGAGTCGATGGTAATCTCGTCGCATGTTCGATGCATGGCTTTCGTGAAGCGCGCGCATGTGTGCAAAAAACTTTGTTGCACCGGATGCTCATGTTAGGTGACGTGGAACAAGTGCGTAGTCATTGCCATGATTGGAGTCGGTGGTAATCTGGTAATCTCGTCGCATGTTTCGATGCACGGCTTTCGGGAAGCACACCCCGAAGTGTGCAAAAAATTTTGTTGCATCGGATGCTCGGGTTAGGTGACGTGGAACAAGTGCGTGGTCGTTACCACGATTGGAGTCGATGGTAATCTCGTCGCGCATTCGATCCACGGCTTTTTCGGAAGCGCGCACCGAAGTGTGCAAAAAATTTTGTTGCACCGGATGCTCATGTTTGGTGACGTGGAACAAGTGCGAGGTCATTACCACGATTGGAGTCAGTGGTAATCTCGTCGCACGTTCGATGCACGGCTTTCGTGAAGCGCACCAGATGTGTGCAAAAAACTTTTGTTGCACCGGATGCTCATGTTAGGTGACGTGGAACAAGTGCGTAGTCATTGCCATGATTGGAGTCAGTGGTAATCTCGTCGCACGTTCGATGCACGGCTTTTGGGAAGCACACCAGAAGTGTGCAAAAAAATTTTGTTGCACCAGATGCTCATGTTAGGTGACGTGGAACAAGTGCGTGGTCGTTACCATGATTGGAGTCAATGGTAATCTCATCGCACGTTCGATGCACGGCTTTCGGGAAGCGCACGAAGTGTGTGTAAAAATTTTTGTTGCACCGGATGCTCATCTTAGGTGACGTGGAACAAGTGTGTGGTCGTTACCACGATTGGAATCGGTGGTAATCTTGTCGCACAGTCGACGGCGGGCGGCTTTCGAAGCGCACCAGAAGTGTGCACAAAATTTTTGTTGCACCGGATGCTCATCTTAGGTGACGTGGAACAAGTGCGTGGTCGTTACCACGATTGGAGTCAGTGGTAATCTCATCGCACGTTCGATGCACGACTTTCGGGAAGCGCACCAGAAGTGTGCAAAAAAATTTTGTTGCACCGGATGCTCATGTTAGGTGACGTGAAACAAGTGCGTGGTCGTTACCACGATTGGAGTCAGTGGTAATCTCGTCGCACGTTCGATGCACGGCTTTCGGGAAGCGCATCAGAAGTGTGCAAAAAAATTTTGTAGCACCGGTTGCTCATCTTAGGTGACGTGGAGCAAGTGCGTGGTCGTTACCACGATTGGAGTCAGTGGTAATCTGGTCGCACGTTCGATGCATGGCTTTCGGGAAGCGTATCAGAAGTGTGCAAAAAAATTTTGTATCTGTTATGTGCCGGAAGAGGACCAGGAAGCAAGAGGCGCCAAAGGAACTGAATCAAGCCTGATGGGCTACAAGCTAAGCGCGTTTGACAGCTGCCGTATAAAGGAGACTCTTGGCTATGTTGCGGGCATCGACCCAGCTGTACCAGAATATTTCCCCCTCATTCTAAATTCTAAACTCTGTTCCCTTCGATCCCCCAATCTCTGCTACTCTATATCCCAATTCCCTTCCAGTTCATTTTCGTACTCTGAGATTTCCTCGTAATTGAGATACTGAGTTGAGTAATCGCGAGTTCTGGACTGGGTTCATAACAATTGGTATCAGGAGCCTCTCTCGTTTGGGGGAGAAATTTGTTTCCATGTGTTCCGATCCATCCCAAACTGGTGCCGAAGCGGAAGCAGACAATGTTCCAGATCGAGATGGCCACTTGCAACTTGGAGTTGTAACTTGGAGTTGTAACCTGCATCCTCTGGCTAGACACACATTTATGTTCATCCACTAAGACGGTTACCTACAAAAACAAAAAAAATGATATTAAATTACATAACAAGATGAATAATTGAATTAAGTGATATAAAAAATATTTTACCTCCACAGTAGCGCTGCCATCCAGTTTCGAGCCATTTATCCTCCAAGGACAAGGACCTGTTGATTCATCACCAGACTTGCAAAAACCCTTATATTTCTTTGTAGTTGACTTCTCTACTCCTAAATGGAACTCCTTCTTGATGGCATAGGTCCGCACTGCCAACTTGAACTCTTCCATTGTTGGGTACTGTGTCCCAACCTCCATCGATGGGTTGTCCTTATCATATGAAATGACAATCTCACCCGGTACAGCATCATTAGTAGGAATAGCAGCACCATCAACATCTTGACCAAGCTCATTGCCCTGTTCATCCATTCGACGATCAAATCCTTGTGTAGATATATTTGGTGTGCCCTCATCTGCCAAGCCTAAAAGCTCGCACATTTGACTCTCGCTCATAAGTTCAATTCGCCCCTCATCATCTCGTGTCTCCACAATTTGTAATGTTGTCCAATCAACTCTTTCCAAATTTTCCACATCATTTACTTGAGACCTATAAACAAGAGAAACCTACTTTTACTACTGTCTTCTACTGGACCAAAAACAAAGACAGGAAGAATTATATAAACAATAAATAAATAACTGTGTTCGTTGGCGATTGATTGACGAAAAGAATAAAGTGTTCGTTCTCTTCTACTGGAATAAAGTACTACTACTAATGAATGAATAACAATTAAACAAGAGGCAGCTAGCAGTGTTCGTTCGAAAGAATATATAAATAGTAAATAACTAAACAACAACTGATTAAACACTAGGACCAAATAAAATAATAATGTTTCAATACATCCCATACCGAGTCCTCCGCCACTGCATCAAATATTTACTACTGACTACTACTGTACTGGTATGAAATAATAAGATCAAGTGCATCGAAATTATACCTTTCCAATTGAAGAACAGGAAGGTTGTATTCTATTGCCGGATGACTAGTAGTAGGCAACAGAGACCTTGCATGGGCAACAGCATCTATGGGCGCTTGGTCTGCCTGGACATCGGGTGCCATCTCCATCCGTACGGCGTCCCAGCACTTGGCCATCTCCACCTTGGCCGGTCGTGGCCAGCCGTCCAGCGCCCTCTGCTGCCAGCCCTACGGGCGCTAGGCGAGGCAAGCCCTGGGTCGCCCGCCGTCTGGTCTCCTGCCAGTGTGACGAGGCTGCGACATGGTGCCTGCACGGCCGCCGAAGGGAGCAGATCGGGCGCCGCCGTCGGGGCTCGTCGGGCGATGGCGGATCGCCGGGAGAGGCGACGCCGTGGTGGGGCGGCGGCGGAGTCGTGATCGACGGAAGAGTCGCGATCGATGGAAGAGGAGACGTCGTTTTTTTTTCCTTAACTGATTAACTGAAACGTCGTGTACAAAGCCTGAAGGGCAATACAGTCATTAACTGAAAATACATGTATTTTGAATTACTAAATTTGATTAAAATGAAACAAAATATCATTAGAGCTTATAAACAACGTTTGGAGTCCTATTTGAGAGAAACAAACGTTAGGAATCCTATTACGGAGAAGCCACTTGTTTAGAGTCCTATAATAGCCAATTTCTCGTCCACCATGGAGGAGATGGCCAAGCAACTTGCTGGTGTGCAGGATGCAATGAAGCAGGTCGCCGTGTTCTAGGAGGCGATGACTACTGCCCTGGACAAGCTGCACGAGTTGGAGAGTTGGTGCTCCATCGCGGAGACGTCCATGGGATCCATGATGCAGCAATCAAAGGAGGTGACGGTGCACTCGCAAGTCCTGGAGACGAGGCATCAAGCTCCGCCGACTCCTCCAGCAACGATCCGACCACCACTCTAGGTCACGCACCCTGCGTTGGACCTGAACCAGGCTCCAGATCCCTCGGCGCACGCATCTGCGTCGAGTCGGAAACGGCCCAGTGGGCACCGCGAGGTCGGCGGGGGGATCCTCAGACCCTACCCGCCGCAACATCATGCTGGTACGTTGCCTCATCCTCCCCACCTACCTCACGATGATACAGCATCGTCTGTATCTCGCGTGAACCCATTTCCAAAATTGATGTTTCCCAAATTCTCTGGGGAGAACCCACAACTTTGGTGTGATCAGTGTGAAATGTATTTCGAGGTATACGCAGTCCATCGACGCTGAAGACTCGGTTTACGGCTCTCAATTTTGTTGGATCGGCGGTGGCTTGGTTGCAGACAGTGGAGCGCAAGGGCAGGGTCAATGATTGGGCACAATTGTGTGAGCTGGTGTTTGCCAAGTATGATAGAGATCATTACCCTTTGATTAGGTAGTTTGACTCACTGAAACAAATGGGTTCAGTTGTGGAGTATCACCAGAAGTTTGAGGAGCTAGCACATGCTATTCTACTGTGCAACCCAGGATTCGATGATCAGTACTTTGTCACACGATTCCTAGGAGGCTCAAGGAGGAGATACGGATGCCGATTGCCTTGCATAGACCGCGTGATGTGGACACAACAAGTGCATTAGCGCTGCTGCAGGAGGAAGAAATTGAGAGTTCTCGTAAGAAATCGGGCCCAAGGACTATGTCAGATCTTCCTTCAAGGCAGCAACCCCAATTGAAAATTCCAAACTAGTGGAACTTGATAAGCCCAAGCTCAAACCATCTAAATTCAGGGGCATGGGATCATTGAAGGAGCACCGCAGAAGCAATGGATTGTGTTTGACTTGTGGAGAGAAATGGGGTCCAGGCCATAAATGCCCAGCTCAAATATCCATTAACGTGTGCAGGAACTGCTTCAGGCATTGAAGAAGGTGATACTTCTGAATCTCCTATTACTGAAGAGGTGGATGAGCCTGATGTTGTTCTGGTAGTGGATGAGCCAGTAGATCAGTGTCTGAAAAAGAGAAGAACTATGAGGCTCAATGGGGTTGTGGACCAAATGGAGCTCCTTATTCTTGTGGATTATGGAAGTGTTGGCTCGTTTGTCAGTATGAATGTGGCAGACAAGCTGACGAACCAACTACAGGACTGTGTTTAAGCTCAATATGTTACTGCTGATAGCTCACCCATGATTTGCTCCAAACAGATCCCAAACATGAGATGGTCAACTCAGGGCCATGTATTCACTTCCTCAGTTGGGGTGCTACCCTTAAAATGCTATGACATGATCCTTGGCCAGGATTGGCTAGAACAATGCAGTCCCATGTGGGTGCACTAGACTAGAAAGGTGATGAGATTTATGCATTAGGGTTCATAGATTACTTTGCAGGGCATTATTTCAGATGTCACCAAATGTTTAGCTATTACTGCTGGTAGGCTAAAGGGCTTGTTGAGAAGACATGCTGTTACACATTGTATACAGTTCACACAGCCTTCTGAAACTAGGGCTGATCAGTCTGTGTGTCAGGTTCAACAGCCATCTATTCATACTGAAGTTTAGTCTCTGTTGACTAAATATGCAGAGGTCTTCAGAGCACCCAGTGCCTTGCCTCCAAAGAGATCCTATGACCATTAGATTGAATTGATACATGGGGCACAGCCAGTGAATGTGAGGCCTTATAGATATGCTCCTTTGCAGAAGACTGAAATTGAAAGACAGAACCAAAATGCTTGCTCATGGCATTATCAAGCCTAGTAGCAGTCCCTATGCATCACCAGTGTTGCTTGTGAGAAAGAAGGATGGAACATGGCGATTTTGTGTGGATTATAGACATCTCAATGCCATAACTGCTAAAAATAAACACCCATTGCCTGTGGTTGATGAGTTGATTGATGAGTTGACTGGAGCAAAATGGTTCTCCAAGTTGGACTTACATTCCGGGTATCACCAAATCTGTGCTGCTGAGCAAGACACTCACAAGATTGCTGTCAAGACACACAGTGGCCTCTATGAATTCTTGGTTGTGCCCTTCAGTCTTACCAATGCTCCAACCACATTACAGGGGGTTATGAACTCAATCTTTGCACCATTGCTGAGGAAGGGAGTCCTTGTGTTTATGGACGACATCTTGATATATTCATCTTCTTGGGAAGAACATGTCAGTTTGCTGGCCCAAGTATTTGAGATCATCAAAGGACATCAATTCTATGTCAAATTGAGCAAGTGTTCCTTTGCCCAACAACAAATTAAGTATCTAGGTCACTGCATATCTGCTCAAGGAGTGACTACTGAGCCATTCAAGATTGAAGCTGTTCAACAGTGGCCTATTCTAAGGAATCTCAAGGAGCTCAGAGGCTTCCTAGGACTTACTGGGTATTATAGGAAGTTCATAAAAGGCTATGGCATGATTAGTCGACCCCTCACTCAGTTGCTCAAGAAACAAGCACCATTTGTGTGGACAAGCTATACTCAAGAAGCATTTGCCCTTCTCAAATAGGCATTAGTTCAGGCACCAGTGTTAGCTATTCCAGACTTCACTAAGTAGTTTGTGCTTGAAACAGATGCCTTAGACATTAGTTTTAGTGCTGTCTTGATGCAAGAAGGCCACCTAGTGGCCTATTTGAGTAAACCTATCAGTGATAAAAACAAGGGACTGTCCACTTATGAAAAAGAATGCATGGCCATCATCATGGCAGTGGAAAAGTGCAGGCCATATCTTCAACTCCAGGAATTTCTGATTAAGACTGATCATCGCAGCTTATTGTTTCTCATTGAGCACAGGGCTACCTTGAAGCTACAACATAATGCAGTCCTCAAGCTCATGGACTTGAAGTTCAAGATACAATTTAAACAAGGCATATCCAATTTGGCAGCAGATGCTCTCTCAAGATGCCATAGTGCATAGGCCATTTATGCCATCTCAGCTTACACTCCAGCATGGATAGCAAATCTGATCCAGGGGTATGCTGATGATCCAGTGGTAGTAAGGTTATTGGAACAGCTGGCTGTTACTAAGGAGAATGAGCAGGGATATACTCTGACTGATGGGGTTATCAGGCATAAGGGAAGAATATGGATTGGTAACAACTTGTTGGCTCAGCAACATGTGATTCAGTCTCTGCACAACAGTGGCATTGGAGGTCATTCTAGGTTCCATGCTACTTATCAGTGAATCAAACAACTTTTCTCTTGGCCAAAAATGAAGGAGGCAGTTCAGGCATATGTGAAGGCTTGTGATGTCTGCCAGTAGGTAGAAACTGAAAGAATCAGACTTCCTAGACTGTTGGATCCCTTGCCAGTGCCTGAGAAAGCGTGGTCAGTAGTGAGTCTTGATTTTGTTGAGGGATTGCCTTACAGTAACAGATATAATGCTATACTAGTGGTAATAGACAAATTTACAAAGTATGGGTATTTTATTCCTTTGGCTCACCCATTCACTACTTTGCAAGTGGATCAAGCTTATATGGATTGGGTATACACGTTACATGGATTACCACAAATATTGATCTCTGACAGGGATAGAATTTTCACTAGCTCCTTGTGACAACATTTGTTCAAATTAACAGATACTCAGTTGCATATGACCTGAGCTTATCACCCACAGTCTGATGGGCAGACAGAAAGATTAAATCAGTGTCTAGAGGCTTTCTTAAGATGCATAGTACAATCTTGTCTTAAACAATGGAGTAAATGGTTACCATTGGCTGAATATTGGTACAACACTGCTCATCACTCAGCTTTGGGGAGAACTCCATTTGAGGTTTTGTATGGCCACCCTCCAAGAAACTTTGGTATTACTAACATAGATGCTTGCCATCCTACTGAGTTGGAAGAATGGTTATCTGAAAGGCAGATATTGAATCAAGTCATTCAGCAACAACTTCAAAGGGCTAGGCAGAGGATGAAAGACCAAGCTGACAAACATCGTTGGAGAGGGAGTTTGAAGTGGGGGATTTGGTTTATCTCAAACTTCAACCTTACATTCAAACTTCAGTGGCTGCAAGAGCTAATCAGAAGCTTGCACACAAGTATTTTGGGCCGTTCAAAGTATTGTAGCGGATTGGGCATGTGGCATAGCGGTTGAACCTCCCTGAAGCAGCCAAGATTCATCCCATGATCCATGTATCACAACTGAAGAAGCATGTTCCACCAGCCACTGTGATTTCTGAAGAGCTTTGTCTTAACTCTAGTCCACATCATTGCTTCTCGGGTCGTTAATCCTGGTATGACACCTAAAACTAAGCTGCAGGTACAGTGGTCTGGATTGCCTAAGAAGATGACTACTTGGGAGGAGGCCTTTGATTTGTGTCGACGCTTTCCCACTGCTCTAGCTTGGGGGCAAGCTGGATTTCAAGGGGTGGGCACTGTTGTCGATGGGGGATCCACAGGGCTCCCCATGGAGAAGAGAGAAGAAGACCCAGTCCAATTAGGACTTTCCATATGTAATTATAGTAGGACTGCTACCTTGTAATCCTATTAGAACTTCAACATTGTAACCAACTAGGACTCCTACCTCCTAGACTATGTAAAGAGACGCAGGGATCCCTAGATAGACAGACACAACAAGGCTCAACAGCTAAAACCACCAAGCGTAGGGCGCAATATACTATCCACCCCAACTGGAGTAGGATGTCGTGACTTACCGGTGTACTGAACTAGTATAAATCGTGTCTACCTGTGTTTCCATCCAGTTCCTGCATACGCCAACACCCCTCCAAACAAAGACCGTCCTGGATACCCTCGTGGCGGGCTATCAGTGGCAAAACACCGACGGCTGGCGCGCCAGGTAGGGGTTCTCGGCGCTTTGCGTTCGAGAGCTCGATGGACCTCAAAGATCAAGATTTGTCACATCACTCGTCGTCCCTCATCAACAACTCGCCGTGGCTCAACATAGCACTCGTCGGCTTACATCGACAACTCCACTAGTACATATAGGCTCTGTACAGGCGGTTCCGCACACCTTTTCCACAGGCGTTTTGGCCTGCCGCCTATGCAAGAGGCCAATGAAAATGTTGCAGGTTGCTTGAAAACTGCACGTGGAAATGCATTTTCACAAAGCGGTTCACATAAGCAACCGCCTGTGGAAATGGCATTTCCATCGGCGGTTCACATAAGGAACCGCCTGTGGAAATGGCATTTCCACAAAGCGGTTGCTTTAGGTGAACCGCCTTGTATTAATGTTTTCCTGCCCAAATTCATTTGAATTTTCAATTTTTGAGTTGGCACCCTCTCCTCTCTCCCTCCCTCAGTCCCTCCTCTCTGTCCTCCTCCCTCCCTCCTCCTTTCCTCCCTCCCTCCTCTCTCCCACCTCCCTCCCTCCTCTCCCCCCTCTCCCCTCATCTTCCTCCCTTCTCCCCCTCTTTTCTCTCTACTTTGATCAATACAAAGGGTATTTAATTATGAGAAATACATTAACAAAAAGTAATTATACCATACAATACTTATATACATATATACAACATTAACAATTTAATTACATCATACATTGTATACCTTAAAATTGTTTTTCTGCCATGATGTGATAATAAAATTTATAATGGAGAGGAATCTAATAATCATTTTGACTTAATTTCAAATCGCTAATTTCCCTTAGCGCCTGAACTCGGCCTCGCTAAGTGGCTTTCTCGGGTGGTGATATTTTCCTCTGTAGGAATGATATCTCTCAAGATAAATGAGCTGAGATCCTCAATTATGCCGCATAAAGTTAGGTCATCAAAGTTTTCAGACTTTGACTCTTGATATGCCCGAAAAGGAAGTTTGTAAGCATTATATATATTTCCATGTGTCGACGTAAATTTGCATCGATATAAATACAAATGTTACTATTAGTGGTACCTTATTAGGGTTTTCGATGTACCATCCGGCCGTTCTCATGAACTCGCACGCCGTAGAATCCACAAAGGTACCGAACCGATTGGTTGCTTGTGGCACTACATAAATTGCATACAATTATTTACTTGTAATACCATCTTATATATTAAACATGCATGATATTGATTCATAAATTTACATACCGGCCACTTGTGAAAAAAATCTTATTTCCTACCCCTTCATGGCCTCGTCAAACACTCCACCTCTTAACTTATGGAATCTATAACATCTATGATCTCAAAAAGAATCGCTTAGCAGCAATCTTAAACTCTCATCGATAAAAAGATGCATGCTACATTTTGTCGGCTTACCGTTCTAAGATGGTTTGGAATTTTGCATATCTTTCAGATCAGTAGTCGGGCGGAGTCAAAGACCAGCACCTTTCCCTCCCTATGATAAATGAAGAAGCATATCCCATGGTCGCTGCGCAAGACGATCAAAATCGAGTTGTTATGCATTTATATAAACCGATACTTAAGCCGATGTATATATATGAACTCATACTTACCTAAAGTTATAAGGGGCAACTCGACTTCCCTATGTTTGACCGGAGCAATGCATGGCCTACGTAGGTGGCGTATTTAGTCTCACGATCCTTCTCTAGATCTTTTATTCTCTTTGCAAATAGTTTTTTTGATAACCCCTTCAATTGATCGCTGTCGTGACCAATTCAGAAGGTGTGCTCATTCTCGCATATTTTTTTCGAGCTAAGGTACCCAGCCCGCTTTGCTTTCATTCTGGTTTGATCCGGGACCGTACACAAACTCGTCTTGATCATATTGCATTCTACAAGGCACAAGTGCATGTTGGAAATTCAATCTTAGTAGAAGTCAATAATAATAAACGAAGTTCATGTTAGTACGAGAGCTACACTTACAATGCAAATAGCGTGACGAGCTGAACGTCGAGCCGCTTAAGGTTCATCATCAACCATATGTCCTTGAAAATAACGGAAGCCATATCTCGTTCACTTTTGAATGTAGATGGTGGTATATTTTCTTGGATTGCGTCGATCCCGACTTTAGCCGCCGCATGTACCAGTCATAAAGTCTTTTTTATACCAAAGCGGGAGCTTTTGGAGTTTTTGCCAACTCGGTAGAGGCCTGCCCGGTACATATGTATCGTGGGACATTTTCATAGTCATCCCATGTTGGCCTCACCATCTCTATTGCTCGATCCGTGCTGCTTCTGCAGACTTTGTTGCTCGGCTAAGTCCACGGTGCGTGACTTGCGAGTCTCACGCAATCCCTTCCAAAAATTTGGCGGTGCTAGCTTTTTTTTCTTTGACTCGTAGGGGGAAACCAATTTGGGAATAGGAAATTTTTTCTTCTTAGGTTTTTCTTGGCTCTTCTTTGGTGGTGGCGGTGGTGTCCAAGGTGAAGCTTCCATGTCTTGAGGGGGTGGGGAAGAAGCAGGCCCAAGGATTGGTGTAGGTGTTTGTGGCGGAGATCCCGCTGGTTTCGATGTTGACGGTGGGGTTCGTGAAGGTTCGGCGACGAGGGGGGTGATGGTGGGTTAGGATCCTATTGATGGTCGAGAGGTGCTGACTCCTGAGTTTCTGGCAGGGCTTCTGAGGAAGGTGGTGGCTGGGTCAACTAGACATCTATTCGAGGGCATAGGATGAAATTATTAATGGCCTGTCCCAAGTGTCTCAATACCCTCGGGGCTAGATATTTCTAGCATGTCATCCTCGTAGCCCGGGGAGGACCGTCACCACTTCTACCCCGCAGTACACTTCTGGTATAGGATCACCGTGGTAGTCACGTCCGAGGATCGCAAAGCCCGTGGCTACCTCCTTTGTACGTTGATGCTTCGTACCATAACGTATGAGCATTTTGCAAGGTGTCGGCCCATTCATGTCATCCACAGGGTAGTGGTGTGTGTTTCCCGTAGACCCCACACTACATGGAAAGGGAGTAGATTGAACGGGCCTAGCATGAATCATCTCCTGAGCTGTAGGCAAGGGTTGTGTTGGGACGAGCTGCATCTGTGGGCCTTGTGTGCTCATCTGCTGAACAGACATTGCACTAGCTAACTACTGCACCAGCTTTGGATCAGGATTTATTAGAAAGTCTGACATCATGCTTCTGAATTGTTCCTTAGCCTTTTCCTCAAAATAGTGTTGCATGTCTTCTTTATATTGATCTCGTTTCTTATACATACCCACCCACTCCTCACCAAATCCTTCTTTCCATCCCATCTTAGACGAGATGCCTCGTACACGCCCGTGATGCTCGGGGTTGCCCCGTCCCAATACTCGGGATGTCTCTCTCTTTTGTGGCTTCAGTTTCCCTTGTTTGACCTCCACCGCTAGCTCCAACATCTTATCACCAAATTTGTGATGTCTAAGGGACGCTTCACACCGGTAGCAGTTTGTTTAGTTTCTCTACCTCTGAGCCAATTAGCTGTCCTCTCGCCAACTTTCTCTGATAGCACAGAAATACCTTTTTTCTTTAGCTCCTCCTCCTCTGCCCGCCATTTTGGAATTTGTTTCTTATAACCACCAGTGCCAAGGTGATGGTGGTATTTGTTCTTCTTTGCTAGTTCTGAAGCAGCTTTACTCTTGGCTTTGAAAGATGGGTCATTCTTCTGCGCCTTGAATATCTCCCCACCGTGGCAGTACCGTGATCTTATACTTGCTTGTTGGGTCGTACCCATGCTTGAGAAATTTGGTATTCATCTCAGATCTATAGTTACGGAATGATGTTGTAATCTATTTGAAAAAATACCCCTGGGCAAGTTTGTCCGTCCCCGTAGGGAAGACAAACCTTTCTATAAACTTGTTCCATAGCTCTTTCCTTTTATCCACATCCACATCCTTCCACCTAGGATTGTGATGTCTAATTTATCCCTGACCAGAAAACCAATTGCATTCCGTATCTCGGCAGCCACCTCATCAGACACTAGAGGCTCTCCTTTTGGACCGATGCTGGGAATTATATATGTCTTCTCTGGCCACTTGTTTATTCCTCGGTCACCGTGTTTCTGGTCACTCTGTTTCCTTTTTCTTGATTTGGAAGTGGTTGTCTCAGTCGTTTCTGGTGCTTCGTTGTATGGCACGTCTTCTTCTTCCGCTAGAATGTCCCACATTTGAGACAAAACCTCCTGGCCGAAGGAATTCAAGAATGTAAGGATCGGCGCGTATAATACTATTTGGTTTTCATGTACTAAGTATACCTCATCATTTAGATCATAATCTGGGTCAACACTTTTTGACGTTGTCTATCTATGCTAGGGCATGGATCACTTCGATTGCCGTCATCTTCCTCTTATTCCAACATGTCACCATGGAAATCTTCTTCTTGTCCTTCTTGCTCGGGGGGTGTGTGAGTCTTATTGGGTGAATCACGACGCTGCTTTGTTCTTCCGGAGGATTTATAGTTCTATGCATGGCAATAACTATGTTAGTTACTTTGATAGGGTTCTACGTTAAAAAGTGCAAGGCTTCGTAATGCCGTGAAACTCACCGTGCCTCCTGGGGTGTGTGAGTCTTAGTGGGTGACTCTCGCACGCTGCTCATCCGCCTCGATGGTCTTTAGATTTTGGAGACGCCATCTTCTTTGATAACTTCAAATATAATAAGTCAATAACACTAAGTCAATAACACTAAGTCATTAATACTAAGTCATTGACACTAATGCCATAAACACTAAATCAATAACACTAAGTCATTATGAAATAACACTAAGTCACTAACACTAAGTCATTAACACTACGTCATTAGGAAATAACACTAAGTCATTAGGAAATAACACAAAGTCATTAGTCAATAACACTAAGTCATTAGGTAACACTAACTCATTATGAAATAACACTAAGTTATTATGAAATAACACTAAGTCACTAACACTAAGTCATTAACACTATGTCATTAGGAAATAACACTAAGTCATTAGGAAATAACACTAAGTCATTAGTCAATAACACTAAGTCATTAGGAAATAACACTAACTCATTATGAAATAACACTAAGTCATTATGAAATAACACAAGTCTAAGTCACTAACACTAAGTCATTAACACTATGTCATTAGGAAATAACACTAAGTCATTAGAAAATAACACTAAGTCATTAGGAAATAACACTAACTCATTATGAAATAACACTTAGGAAATAACAATAAGTCATTAGGAAATATGTACCTGTGATAAAACATGGAGAAGAGACTGAATCTAGGGCGGCGGGGAACGATGAGAAGACGGTGGCACGATGATTCACTGGTGGGTATCATGACGGTGACTGTCAATTAATAGAACACAAGAGCGAGGATATAATTTATAAGCTACCATGAGTGAGGATATAATTACAACAAATATAATCACATGTCATTAATACAATTATAAATTAAAACAATTAATAATTGATACAATTAATATTTAATATTATAACAAAGTGCTTAGCACATACAAAGTACTTGCCACATACAATATATTACATTTACATAAGATCTTTGAAAATGCTAAGACATTAAGATCTTTGAAAAATGCCACATACAATATATTACATTTAATATTTAATATTATTGCAATTACTACTTAATAGAGTTACTAATTAATACAATTAATATTTACTAGTTTTACTTAATAGTTTTACTTAATACAATAATACAATTAATATTTACTAATTTTACTAATTTTTACAATTTCTAACAATTTTTACTAATTAATACAAATAATAATTACTAATTTTACTTAATGGTAATACTTAATACAATTAATACAATTAATATTTACTAATTTTACTAATTAATACAATTAATACTTAATAGTATTTCTTAATAGTATGACTAATTAATACAATTAATACATAAAAAAAAAAAAGGAAAAAAGCCACTATTGGGCCTTTTGCATCCAACAAGGGCCCAACTAGCGCCGGCGTGGGCACACGGGCGGCACCACGCCCGCCCTAGGCAGTAGGCGAGCCGCCGCTGCCACACCGCAAGCCGCCGCCGGCGACGCGCCCACAGCCGGAGCCGCACACGCCAAGAAAATGGAGGCCCTCCTCACCGGCCACCGCAGTAGGAACGGTGGTTGGCGGCGGTGGTGCTCCGGCCGTCGGCGGTCCTCCAGCCGGACGGGAAGGCTCGGTGGTGCTCTGGCGCATGGGGAAGGGGCGGCGGTCCTCCGGCGGGCGTGGATCGAGCGGCGGTGCTCCGGCGGCCGTCGATGGCAGCGGTGCGCTCCGTGGAAAATTCGGCAGCGACGGGCGTCGATTTTCAAGATCTCGCCCACCAGACTTGTGAAAAATTTAAATCTAGTGGGCGGTATAAGTAGGGGAGCATTTCTACAGACGGTTGTCCTAGACAACCGCCCGGTAGAAATCCCTTTCACAGGGTGGACTTAGGCAACCACCAGTGGAAATGGATTTCCACTGGCGGTTGTCTAGGTCCACCGCCTGTGAAAACATTTTTCTTTTTTTCCTTAATCAATTTCTTTTGTGTATGGCATTAACTCTAACTGAGCTTATAATCAATAATAAGCTAGTATTTCTTTAAGATCTAGGATCTAGTATTTATTATATTTCTTTGACATACTTTTCTTTTTATTTCTTTTATTTTATTTGTTTAGGTTCTTTTTTTCTTGGTTATTTCTTTTTAGGTTAATTCATTAGGTTATTTTTTAGACTATTTCTTTTATGGTTATTTTTTATGTTATTTTTTACGTAATTTCTTCTAGTCATTTGTTCTGGTTATTTTTTTATCTTATTTCTTTAAGGCTATTTATTTTAGGTTATGAAGAAGTAGAAAGGAAAGGAGTTAAAGATTTAGAAAATAAATACCAAGAAGAGCAATTTCTTTTTAGATATTTTGCTTGTAGGTTATTTCTTGTAGGTTATTTGTTTTAGCTTACTTATTTTTCGACCTTAAATAATTATAAAATAAATATCAAGAAGTAGAAAGAAAAGGACTTAAACAATTAGAAAATGAATAACAAGAAGAGCAATTTCTTTAGGTTATTGCTTGTAGGTTATTCTTGTAGGTTATTTCTTGTACGTTATTTGTTTTAGCTTACTTGTTTTTAGACCTTAAATAATTATAAAATAAATATCAAGAAGTAGAAAGAAAATGACTTAAACAATTAGAAAATAAACACCAAGACAAGTAATATAAGAGTACAAATTATAAATAACAAATTGTTACATATGACAATAACTAATATTTAACTTAACTAGATACAAACTAGCCTCAAGCATCGTTTGCCTTCTCTATTGTGGCGCACCCATGGCAATGAATTTTTGGGATGCTACGCTCAACATTCTTTATCTTTAAAGGATGACCTTCAAAGAGAGATATGTGTCCAAAATGGTTGAAGTCATCTAGGTCAATTACACCATCAACTCCTAAACCTTGCTGATTTCCGAAGAACTATATGCTTGGTCTTATCACTACTTTTCTTCTCTTCCTTCGAAAGGATCTGTTCGGCATAGAAGACCTGTGCAGCATGGATAGCAAGGATCCAAGGATCATCCTTGTAGCCTACTTTACTTAGATCAAGAACTCTCAGGCCATAGTTGTCCACTGTGACATGTTTGTCATCAACCCATTGGCATTAAAACACAAAGCGTTTTCATCCGAATCATCTATGGCCTCGCAACGAACACCACTGTTTTGCGCCATGCTCTTTTTGTCACTAGAAGTGGTATAAAACGTGAAGCCACTAATGTTATAGGTCTGCCATGATGTGACCTACCAAGATGGTCCAGCTGCCAACCTCTTCATCGTTTGTTGCTCAATTGTTTCTCCATTTGGAATATTCTGCCCATTAGCCTGAAGTGAATCGATGCTTGTGTTCCTTTGATAGCCAATCCTCTATTTGCCTAGGGTTATGATCGCTTAGCTTTTCTATGTGTTGTGTGATCAGAGGCTCCATTATCGAGAGCTGATGCATGATGCTATGATGCGCCTCAAGGACTATATTATAGTCTAACGGGATGAATGATTTCCAGTCCATCCTCCCACACCCATGTAGTCTGCCCTCATGTCGGGACGGAGGCAAACCTATTGCAATCTGGTATTTTAGGAAATTATTGCAGAATGGACCTCCGGAATCAATGGCCTCTTCGGTAGTGTATCCCTTTATCATGGATGCCTCAGGACGAGCACGAGTGCATATGTACCCATTCAGTATTGACATAAAATGTTTATATATCCACATCTCATGCAAGTACATAGGACCCAATGCCTATATTTGTGGCACCAAATGCACGATAAGGTGTACCATTATATCGAAGAAAGATGGTAGGAAACACATCTCAAACTGTGACACTGTCTCCACTCGCGAATTTCTGAAGAGACTCCAACTACTCTCGGTCAATTACCTTCTCGATATCTCGTTAAAAAAGAAGCATAACCATGTGATTGCCATCTTTAAGAACACCAGGCTTATAGCCCTAATGGCAATAGGGAGAAAGGTTGTCAACATCACATGGCAATCATGTGAGTTGTAGTTGGTGAGTGAAAGATCCTTCATTGACACAATGCTCTTAATGTTAGAGCAAAATCCAGCTGAAACTTTCAATTTCTTCAACCAAACACACATCGCATGTTTCTCATCCGTACTCAGATTGTAGCTTGTCGCCGGAGGTGGTACTTTCCATTATCTAGCAAAACCGGATGAAATTCTGGTTTTATCTTCAAATTGACCAGGTCCCGACGTGAACTCAATCCTTCCTTTGTCTTGCCCTTTATGTCTAGCAAGGTACCAATTATGCTTTCAAACACATTCTTCTGAATGTGCATACCATCTACCGCATGCCGTATGTCAAACTCTTTCCAATATGGCAAATACTTGAAGAAAATTGACATCTTCTTGAATGTAGCCCCAGGAGTTGGCTTCACATCCTTTCTTGCTTTTCCATATTTTGTCTTCTTGCCAAATACAAAACTTGATGTTCCTAACTATCTCGTACACTCTATGACCTTCACTATTACCTGATGGAGCAGTGGACCTTGTTTCGTCATGATTGTCAAAGTACCTATCCGTCGTTCGCAAGCGGTACCTATGTTCTTTCGATAAGAAATGCCTATGTCTCATGTATACTATCTTGTTAGAGGCACCGAGGGACACGTAAAAAGGTTTCATCTAAGCATACTACACAACCGACCTTACCCTTGAACTGTCCTAACAATACAAAGAGAGCTGGGTAATCGTTGATCGTAACAAAAATAATTGCTCTTAGTGTGAATGACTCTTTTCGGTATTCGTCTAACATGGCAACACCTGTATCCCACAATATTCTCATTTCCTCCATTAATGGCTCCAAGAATACATCCATGTCAACACCAGGTTGTGTAGGTCCAGAAATAAGAATAGTTAGCAAAAGGTATTTGCGCTTCTGCAACAAGTGTGGAGGGAGGTTGTAGATAGTGAGGATCACCAGCCATGTGCTATGCTTGCTGCTCCTTTCGACGAAGGGATTCATTTCATCAGTACATAGTGCGAACCGAACATTTCTTATCTCCTTAGCAAATTCGAGGTGGTCAGCATTGAATTTTTGCCATTGCTTCCCATCGGCAGGATGTCGAAGCTTTCCATCTACTTTGTGCTTGTCAGAAGCATGCTAGGTCATAAGCTCTGCATCCTCAGGGTTTGCAAACAAACACCTCAAATGATCAACTACTGGAAGATACCACATCACCATAGCAGGAACCCTTCTCTGAGCATAATAGTCTTCTTCTTTATTTTCTTTATTGCACGGTTTTGAACTCTGTTGGGTCTTCTTTCTCTTCATCCCTTTGGAAACAGAAATTGCATTCTTCTCTTGTAGATAGTCTTTTTTCATCTTGTATCGACTTGCACTACAATTTGGACATTGGTCCAAGCCTTTATATTCAGATACAGTGATTTCTACATGCGTGGATCTTCTGGGCACTCATAGTAAGCGGGCTGATTAGCTTCTTTGCATAGTAAGTGTTAGCAGGCACTTTGTTCTCCTTTGGAAGCATATCTCTGAGAGTACAGGCATCGGACCATCCATACCTAGCCTTCAACATCAACAACTTAAGCACAGACCATAATGTCGTGAACTCTTTGGTGCGATCCTTACTCTCATGGTACAAGGGCTCTGCTGCTGCCTGCTCTAAGGCCTCCATCCCTTTCATGAAAAACATTGATGGATCCGTATGACGACGCAATAGTGCATCCATCAATTCTGCGTCTTCATCCTCCACTTGAGTTCTGTTGGCGTCGGTTCCTCCAACATTTGCATCATCATCATGAACATCAGGCACAACATGTTCACTCTCTTGGGGACAACAAGTTCTGCGTCTCGTGTCCGAACCGGCATACATTATCAACAAGTATATCTGGACCATTGGCACTGAGATTCACAGGGTCTTCAGCTACATACGTTGCAGAGCTACCCTCTCCATGCTTTGTCCAAATCAAGTAATCATTCATAACTCCTCGGCAGACTAGATGAGCCATGATTGGACTTGTGTCTTCAAAAACAACAAGATTTCTACAGTCTGTGCAAGGACAATATATGTGCTTCATCTGTGTTCTAAAAGCATGATTTTTAGCAAAGATCGATAAAACCTACGGACCTCAAGTACGTATGATGGATCTACTGCCTAAGTTATACATCCGTAATGCTCGTCCGTTGTTACCAGTTATAGAGTTTAATAGATTTAAATAATGTAATCACTAAAAAGAAGACATAAATATTTTGTGATATTTATTAACAAACCTTAAGATGATCAGCAAACTCCTTCAATGGATTATAGATGAAAAGGACTCCTCGCTTATATATTTCTCAAATAATACATGTCCGGGCTAAATCACATGTAGTTAAAAGAACTAGTTAAATAAATATGCCTATCAAAAATAACTAAAGAAAGACTAATTAATAAAACCCTAATTAAAGAATCACCGGTACTTAATTAAACAAAACATAACTAAATAATTAAAACATCAATTTATTAGATAAAATCCTAAAAAACTAAAGCAAGACTACTTAATGAAACCCTAATAATTAAAGCCTAACCACTACTTAATTTAACAAAACAAAACTAAATAATTAAAGAAAAATTAATTTCAAGCATCAATATGACAAATAAACTAGTAATTAAATAAGAGTAAACATAACTAAATGAACTAAACATAATAATTTAAAGCATCAATTTATTAGATGAAATCCTATAAACTAAAGCAAGACTAAATAATAAAATTCTAATCAAAGCCTCACCACTACTTAATTTAACAAACATAACTACATATTAAACAAACACTAATTTCAAGCATCAATATGATACATAAACTAATAACTAAATAAGAGTAACTAATAATTAATGAAACCATAATTAAAGAATCACCACTAAAAACATCACTACTAGCTAATTAAACTAAACATAACTAAATATTTAAATAAGAGTAACTAATAAAACTCTAAAGGTTAAACCCTAGATAAAAAGTGAAACCCTAGATAAATAGTGACTAGAATTATTGAAAAAAAACAAAAAAACCTAGCTACTCTTCTCTCTCTCTCACTTGAGGTGAAACCCTAGATCTCAAAAGTAGGTGGGGTTGAGCAAGAATGGTGGAAATGAAGCAAAAAAACACATAAACTAACCTATTTTAGTTACCTCCTCCGAAGAAATCAAGAGCAAGTATTTGGTGAAATCAAGCTACAGTTCTGTTGGAGCACTGGTGGGGAGGAAGATGGGGGATATATATAGGAGAAGATCACCACAGGAGGTTGACATAAGGAAACCGCCTGTGAAAATAGTGTCAATTTTCACAGGCGGTTTTCTTAGGCAACCGTCTCTGAAAATGTACATTAGCACTGGCGGTTCCTTAAGTGAACCGTCAATGTAACCGACGCCATTTACACTGGTGGTTTACTTAAGGAACCGCTAGTGCTAGCCCTTTTCCACAGGCGGCTCTAAAACTAGGGCCCGCTTGTCGATTTTCAGTGGCGTCTCTCTCAGCTAAAACCGCCTGTAAAAAAAGTTCACACCGTCAGCACAAATGCTTTATGTACTAGTGCTCGCTGCCGCTCTTATTGACCTCGTCAACAACTCGTCGTACCCCACGACGGACCTCGTGCTCAACAACGCTCACGATGATTCAGCGGCTCGTGACAGAGACAAGATTAAGAAATTCCTATTCAGCACGCTGTCGCCGTCACCATCAAATCCATCCACAAGACGGAGCTCAATTAGCTGGTCAATCTTCACTAGGAATCAATCAGATCAACATGCTCTGTGCACACATCCAGCACGGAATACTGTTCATCGATCATCACCCGACCTCACGTATGGAAATCAGTCAGATCAGCATATACACGTGTCAAAGAAAAATCAATTCTCCAAGCTATGACAACACGTACAAATCAAGGCATTGATCAATACAAGATACGTGAGATGATGCACGGATACAGAGACATCAAGACCAACTCCACTTCAACCGAGTTCGACTCCAACTTGGAGTCTGGACCGACTCCAACTCCTGAAAGCCACGACAATGGCACACAGAACTACACCGACAACGGAAGGTCCTATTCTGATTCAGTCAAGCACACACGTCGAAGCTGTGTCCAAAGCTGTGCCCAGCACGAGATAACAAGGAGATCTGCAGAAGCTAATAATACAAGCCATGCAAAACTACCATGGAAGCAATACTACCCTTACCAGCATGCAAGTCAACTAAAATCCGACTACTCACCGAGTTCAACTACTACTCAGACTTGACGCACAGGAACCCGTTCTAGCCACTCGGCCATGAACAAGCTAAGTCTTATTTTTAATATTTTTCTAAATATACTTCAAGACTTCATATATTTTTGGATATTAACAATGTGCCTCCATGGCTAAATCAGGACCGTTCAAAACAACATCGGTCTGCTGCAACACCATCCTTCTGTAGCCTAAGGATAAGCCAGGTAACTTGACGCAACTCGCGCAAGCCAAGAAAGGATCAAAACTAATTACTCCGGCGTGCCGAAGCCATTCCGAATTGTTTTCCCAACGCCGATGAGAGTACGGCAAAGGAGCCAACACTCGCCCTATCCTGAGTTTTTCAGCCTGGATAAGAGCAAAGATACTCGCAAATTGTTGAAGTGCAAAAGGGCTACAAACTAACCTGAGCCCAACCATTCCAAGTTGTTTTCACAACACCGATGAGAGTATAGCTAAGGAGCCAACACTCGCCCTATCCTAGCTTCTTTTCAGAACTAGATGAGAGCAAAAGATAGCTCCACCTATCCCGACTTCTAGATTACAGAACTCGGATGAGGGCCTACGGTCCGAAATGTCCTAGCTTCTTTTCAGAACTTGATGAGAGCAAAGATAGCTCGATCTATCCTGACTTCTAGATTACAGAACTCGGATGAGGGCCTACGGTCCGAATCCTAGCTTCTTTTCAGAACTAGATGAGAGCAAAGTTAGCTCGACCTATCCCGACTTCTAGACTACAGAACTCGGATGAGGACCTACGGTCCGAAAATCCTAACGCCTTTTCTGATGAGGACATCACTCCTTTGGATACACTTAATAATGCTCCGCTGAACATTCAAGGTCCAATCACAAGAGCTCGCGTGCGACAATTAAATTTACAGGTGAGCTCATTCCTAAGCAACTCTTTATATGATTTGGAGAATAGATTGCTACCTAATGATTATATTATGATTAGGAGTCATGGAGAGGACCGGGATATACATAGAGGAGGGCTTGGAGGCGTGAAGGACCAGCAAGGGCGCTCAAGTCAAGGTGGAGGCACAGCCCAAGTCGACTTCGAATCAGTCTCGGAGTCCAGGAGCAGCCTGTACTAAATCGGACGCCCAGGATGCATCCGAACTCAGAATTGGACGTTCTTAGACTCTAAAGAAAGATAACGAGAAGTCCTTCCCAGTGCGTCTTGTTGGAGGCCCAAATTCATCAGGAGTCATCGGGAATCATCTGAACAAGTTGACGTCCAGAATCTGTCCTGACGCTGCGACGTCGTATTTTGGTCTTTGGGCCTTGTATCGAGTTGGAACACATTAGGGGTGCGTCTAGGGGGTCTTGCACGACCTTAGACCCTTTATAATCAGTGACCGCCACCAAGTTAGAGTTTGGGTTTTGCTTAGATTAATCTATCTAGAACAATTTCGCCGTTTCATTGGTTTGTGAGACCCCAACTCGTGAGCTTAATCATTCATCTGCAAATTGGTTTCTTTCTTCCTTGTTCTTGCTTGTGTTCTTCGATTTGCAGGCAAGGATTAGCCTTCTTGGCGAGGTCAACCGTGCAACGCCGGTTGATAACCAGAGGAGACGTGGTACTGCGATTGCGGGGTTTCGGATCGTGTTGTTCGGAAGCCGGATCGACTTGTGTCTCGTTTCCACCAAATCGAGAGTTACTAGAACCTGTCAGAAGACCGGGAACCCTTGTTCACATCAAGTGGTATCAAAGCTTCAGGTGTACCGTTAGGTTCATATCGACCCTTAGTTTTGAGTGTTTCGCCTTCGTCCCATAGTCCACTGCCATATTATTTTCATGTCCTATAACCTTCCGCGCCATACCCTTTGCATATTTCAGTTTCAGAGTACGTTGTGTTGACTTTGTGTCCTGGTCGAGGTCTTGTTGCTGGCTAGGTCGTGCTAGAGTCTATTGTGTGTGTTTATCCTCTTTGTATCATCCCATCCACCGTTCCTAGACAACAAATCGAAGCCACCATATTACTCGACTTGCCCGCGCTAGCCGCCTTGTGTGATCTCTCGCCGCCGCGCTAACCCTAGATAGGTTGTCAGCCGCTATTATTTCGCCTGCATCACAGCTCTCCTTACATCATCTGGCGAATACCTATGATCGGTGTTGGAGTTTAGGGATGCTTTGACCTAATTGCCGCCGCCGTTTGTGTCTTCTGGAAAACATAACTTGAGATACCTTCGGTAAAACAGGCATAACTTTCCGCTCGCTTATCGAAAAAAATCTGAAAAAATTAGCAGCTTCTTGACACCATTTGGAGGGGACCCAAACTGTCCAGTTTCATTAAAATTGCCAAAAAAATTTGGGAAAATAAAGAAAAAATTGTTAAGGTTTCTGCACGCTTTTCAGAGAACATGCTGAATTTTTGTAGACCACATCCCACCTCAGTTGTTGGTGCCAATTTTTGTGGTTACATCTTTTATGATCTTTGTTTAGAGAAAAATATAAAAAATAGTGAAAAAATAAAAAAGTTTAATTTCTACTAGTGCCTTCTGCAAAAATCCGTGGAAAATTCAGAAAAAGGAAAAATCCGAGGTCTTGGCTTGTGAGCAGTGTGTTGTGTTGTGCCTTGTTTCTATTGCTCTTGCTATCCATCATACTTGTTTTTCCACCATCTTATTTGGTCACACACATCTAGAACTTGGAGCATTTTAGGCCGGCAACAAGAACAAAACACTGTGGACTATAATTCAGCATTACTATCTGTTTCTCGACTTGTGTCCTAGATATACATATTTGTTTGTCTCTTTGTGTGCCTTCCAAGCTCCATATTCTAGACAGCACAGGTTTGACATCCCTGCAATCGTGGTCTATGACTTCCTGGTGTCCTGTGTCTTGCTGGTAAGAACATTGGTGAGAGCTTGGTAAGAAGTGATTACTTTGCTGATCCTGAGAGGCACCACTCTACCGTTCATAGTAGCATTTTTAGGGATGGCCTTCACTATTTGTTGCTTGTGTTTTGTGTCTACAATGGCAGGTGACAATGATGCTAGTTCTCCCAAGGAGTTTTCAGAGTGTGTCAGCCAAGAGCAACTAAAAACTATTGTAAGTAATGCTTAGAAGGAAATGAACAAGGCAGTCACAAAGGCTATAACTGCTGCGCTCATTGACCTCAAGCTCGGCAACACACTTGAGAGATTGGACAAATGATTGTCCACACTGACCGACAGGGTAGCTGCCTTAAAAGACCAACCACCACCTAGAGAAGATCATGGACGCAGTGAGGACGTTGGTGATGAGGTCTATGACACTAATGGCAATGTTGATCAAGCAGCGATAAGGGAAAATAGATTACGTCGAAGCCTTCGCACCAACACCACAAGTATGGGTGGCAACCGCTATTGAGGTAATCGTCCTCATGCTCCTGATGATCCTTATGCTAAGGTCAAATTTACTATACCTTCTTTTTCGGGACATTATGATGCTGAGAGATACCTTGATTAGGAGATGACAGTAGAGCAAAAATTTAGTGCCCACCATGTGCCTGGGCAACATAAAATTAGACAAGCCACTAGTGAATTTAAAGATTTTGCTATCATTTGGTGGACTGGTTTAGTTGCAGATAAAAGCCAACCTAGAACTTGGAAAGAGCTTAAGGTTGCTATGCGTGATAGATTTGTACCGCCATCATATCATAGGAACCTACGTAAGAAATTGATGCGCTTAGAACAGGGAGATAAATCTGTGCAGGATTACTATGGTGAGCTTCAGAAAGGATTGATGCGTTGTAGCATAGTAGAGGGAACCAAGGATTCTATTGTTCATTTTTATTCAAGTTTAAGGGAGGAAATTCAGAACATAGTTGATTTGGATTTTAACACTGTCAACCAGTTGTTTCAGTTTTCTATGCTTGCAGAGAAGGAGTTGCAGGGACGTAATAAGCAGGGCAAAGGCAAGGTTGGCACCTCGTACACTCCGCGCATGGTGTCTTCCTTTGGACTTCCCAAGGCTTCCTCTTTTCGGGCACCTCTACCAGCGAACAAGCAGACATTCGGTTCAGGTAAAAATTCTCTGCAGGAAGCTTCAAAGAGTGCATCCTCTGTTGCTTCAACAGGACGCACTCCTGGCATTCAGTGCCATCGCTGCCAAGAATTCCGACTTATGTAGAAGGATTGCCTAAGTCAGCGGGCATACATTGTTACAGAAGATGGTTACATCAGCGCCTCTGACATTGAGGAAGAGGATGAAGAAGATCCAGCTGTGGAGGTGGACAATGAAGTATTGGGTACTAATGACACAACCACCTATAGGAGCGTCATTGTGCAACGGGCACTCAGCACAAAGGTTCAACAACCAGAGAAGTTGCAACGCCATAACTTGTTCCAGCTATTCTTCGTCATCAACAATCGGTGAGCACGTGTCATCATTGATGGAGGTAGTTGTCAAAATTTGGTGAGTTCAGATTTGGTCAAGAAGCTTGGCTTGGCCACACACCAACACCACCATCCATATAACCTACAGTGGTTTAATGATGCGGGAAAAGTCAAGGTAACACAAACTTGCAGAGTTTCTTTTTCTATTGGTTCCTATACTGATTATGCTGATTGTGATGTGGTACCTATGGAAGCTTGTTCACTTTTATTGGGTCATCCTTGGGAATTTGATAACAATGCTATGCACCATGGTAGAAGTAATACTTACACTTTTATGCATAAAGGAAAAAAATTACTTTGGTTCCTATGACCCTGCTGAAATTGTACAAGCTGAAAAAGAACGAGATGCTAGTTCACATGATGCTAAATCTGAAAATCAGCAAGTTGCTAATTCTATTTACCCTCCTAAAACAGATAAGTCGGCACCTAATTCTAAGGTTGAGGGAATTAAATTGAAGGGTGCTGTTATGCTTGCAACAAAAACTGATCTTGCTAAAATTTCTGATGATGATATATGCTATACTTTGGTTTGCACATGAGCTTTGTTTTCGCTTGAAGATGTTGTTAGCTCATTGCCTCCTGCTGTCACTAACCTTTTGTAGGAGTATGAGGACATTTTTCCAGCGGAGATACCCTCGGGGCTGCCACCTATGAGAGGAATAGAGCATCAAATTGATTTGATCCCGGGAGCAACACTGCCAAACCGAGCTGCTTATCGAACCAACCCCGAGGAGACTAAGGAAATTCAGCGACAAGTCCAAGAGCTTGTGGACCGCAGGTATGTACGTGAGAGCCTTAGTCCCTGTGCCATTCCTGTGATTTTGATTCCTAAGAAAGATGGTTCTTGGTGTTGATTGTAGAGCCATTAATAATATTACTATTAGATATCGTCATCCTATTCCTAGGCTTGATGACACGCTTGATGAGTTGTGTGGCTCTGTAATTTTCATAAAGATAGACTTGCGTAGTGGCTAGCACCAAATTAGAATGAAACTTGGAGATGAATGGAAAACAGCTTTTAAAACCAAATTCGGGTTGTATGAGTGGTTGGTAATGCCTTTTGGTTTGACTAATGCACCTAGTACTTTCATGCGCTTAATGAATGAGGTTTTAAGAGCTTCCATTGGACGATTTGTGGTAGTTTACTTTTGTTGACACTCGTTAGCGTCAACTTTTACTAGGACTTTATACCTGAGGGAGAACATGAAAACACACTAGTCTAGTGCTTTATCTGACAAATTCCACGAGTTTTGCATATTCTGTATTTTCCAGGGTGATTTTCAGAAAAGCTGAAAAAGAGGGATTCTAGCACAAAATAACCACAAAACTTATCCACCACGGGAGATCACACGGGAAGACTCAGGAACCATCTAGAAGACACCCGAAGAGACGGGAGGGGCGAGCCACCGCCCGGTGGGGCCGGGCGGCGCCCCTAGGGTTTCTGCCCTCCTCCTTCTGAAATGTTCCTCCACCGCCTCCAAGGATGCATCTCAGCCCTACGTTACGTCGGTTTGATCCTGCGGCGCAAATAAGCATCCCACCGGACTATAAATATGTGGGTAGACCCCGGAGAGAGCAAATCCATTATTCATCAAGGCCTCAAGCCATCAAGCATCAAGAGCCTTCAAGTTCATCAAGAGCCTTCTAGTTCATAGGATTAGCTAGCTAGATTAGAAGTAGAGGAGATCTAGTTCTTCATCGGGATCTGGAGCCCACGGCGTGCGTGTGGAGCGTGAGAGTTTGGTAATAGATCTAGTTCTTAATTACTTTATTGTATTCATTATTCAGATTAGGGAGACTTTACTCTAAATAGATTCATATGTTCTTAATTGCAATAGTCATTGTCTACTTCGATTATATGTCTAGTTTAGTTACTTTGATCTTATTGAATTCATGTAATTGCTCGTATAGCGTTTATCCAATTGTACAATGGGTAGATGAAAGACGATATGTAGATGTGGTGTCTAGATGTCTTGTTTATCTGCGGGTGCACCCTGATATGCCGGGACATGTGGTAGTCTGCGTGAGGTGACACAGCCTACGTTAGTTCCTCCGTAGTCCACCCCCGTATGTAGGACTAGCATGGGCACGGTCCGCGAAGGAGGTGACCTAGGTCTTAATACCCTCATTAGTTGATGCCTCTTTACATGCAATGATGATTTAGGGTTGACTTAGCGATGATTACTAGATGTAGTTGCACTAATTAGAGTTATTCATTGACGTAGTTATAGACCTACCTCCCTAGTTTATCTAACGGCTAGCTATGATTATGACTAGTAAGATGCTCTGATGATTATCCTTAATTATGTTACTTGATGATTATGCTATCACCCATATTTATCTTTATTTATCTTGTGACCTCTGCCTGTTATGAGTAGAGTATATGACTTAGGTAATATCGTTTATTCATTCTATATAGTTTCTTATCAATATGATAGATGATAGTTTATTACATAGCTTTCCCAGAAGTATAATTATAAATCGACAACCTAGATACTTCCCTAGGTAAAATGCTACAACGGTATAATTATCTGTCCGCTTGCAGAACCCATTAGTTTACATTCATATTATATTCATATCTTTATCTGCCTAGTCATATTAGTACATGTAAATCTATGATAATTTCCTAGCAATATAATTGGGGATGACAACCTACTTCATGTTTAGGAATGTTAGGAATTCGAGAGTGTCTAGTTGCTAATGACAAGTAATTATATACCGACCATTTCTGGTGTCGTTGCTAGAAGTAGGATTTATCTCTGCTTTTTAGTAATGACGTTAGAAATGCCAACAAGCATTTTTGGCGCTGTTGCCGGGGAAGGCACAATAAACTTAGGATATATTGATAGCCTATATACAAATGGATAAAGTCATATTACCAATCGATCTCTAACTCTATCAGGTACACCCTTCGTTGTTATCATTTTCTTATCTTATGCAGGGTGATGAATGAATGGTTTTTCTCTTCCAAAGAACTTTACTGACGATCCAGAGAAACTCCTTAGAAAGAGAAGGTTTGTAGAAGCAAGGGACAAATTCGAGTCACCATCAAGAACACCCTCTGCCGCTCAAGCTAGCTCTTTAGAGGAGCCAGCTCCAACACTGGAAGAAGAATTTGAAGAAGAAATAGAAGAACAAGCGGAAAGAGTATTTAGGTGAAAACCTAGCTCCTCGTGTTTGAAGACATGGCCGAGAAGTCACTGCGAGTTCTCTGCCCCCCAACAACAAAGAAACATCCGGACTGGACCAGCAATCAACACTGGGGAGAATGGATTCAAGCTCAAGCCTGCTCTCATCACCATGGTTCAAGCCAGCCAATTCTATGGAAAAGGACATGAAGATGCAAGTGCACACTTACAACACTTTCTAGAGATCTGCAGCACCTTCACGATCAGAGGAGTACCAAAAGATGCTATCTTACTCCGTCTTTTCCAGTTCTCATTATTGGGGAAAGCCAAGCAGTGGTTCTACATCAACAAAGATAAGCACACTACATGGGACCTATGCTCAATCGCTTTCCTAGCGAAATTCTTTCTTACAGACCAAGACCAATGCTCAAGCGTGGGAAGATTTCAAGTTTCCAACAACAACATGATGAATCATTCAATCGAAGCATAGGAAAGATTCTAGAACTACATTGAAGACTGTCCTCATCATGGGATAGAGGAGTGGCTGTTAATGCAGACTTTCTATCACGGGCTCATCTCTAGCACCCGTGAATCTATTGATGCTACAATTGGGGGAGCTTTCCCCGTCACTAAAGCTCTCGATGCTAAAGCACTTCTCGAGAAGATGGCCTCAAATTCAACATGCAATGAAGAACGTACTCAGCCTCACAAGAAGGGAGGAGGAGTCCATCATCTCAAGGAAGCCGACATGGTCACCGCCATGCCGCACCTCATCATGAAGAAACTCGACATAGAGAAGAAGGAAGTCATGCACATCAATGATTCCCATATGACATGTGAAGAATGTGGAGACTATGGGCACTCAGCTGTCAGCTGCCCTACACTACAAGAGGATGTGAACTTCATCAACAACAACACCTACTATCGTCCTCAACAAAATCAAGGGTGGAATCAACAACCTCGACAAGGTAATTACCAAGGTAACAACCAAGGTAACAACTTTAATAATTATAACCTTCCGCCTTTGAGAGAATTAGTTACTAGTCAATCCAAACTGCTAGATCAAATGACTAGGAAGCTAACATCAAATGATAAAACTTTGGAAAACATACATGCTAGAATGGATACTTTTGCTTCTACTGTAAAGAATCAGCATAGCTTCAATAAAATGTTAGAATCACAATTAGCTCAGTTAGCTGCTGCTGTTTCTCCATTAGAAAAAGGCAAGATTCCAGGCCAACCAGAAGATTTAGAAACTGCTAACCTTGTTGATATTCACAATGCAACCCAATATCATATTGAGCCTGTAGATGTATAGTGGATTGACCACTCTCCACCAGGGAAGATGGGAGACCCTGGAAGACCTATCATTCCTATCTCAATAGGATGCCACAGCTTTCCAGAGGCTATCTACGATTTTGGCGCAAGTGTCAACATTATGCCCAAGGTAATCTATGAGAAAATATTAAATGATCCCCTGTTGTACACAAATATGCGTTTGTAGCTTGCAGATGAATCCATTTGCTACCCTGAGGGAGTACTAGAAGAAGTTGTCATTAGAGTGGGGCAATCATATGTCCCAGTTGACTTCGTGGTCATGGAGACAGGAGTAGATGAAAAGGCACCCATCATTCCTCGCGACCATTCCTATGCACAACAAAAGCCATCATCTATGCGAGTACGCCAAGATCATCCTATCCATCAAGGACAAGAAAGAGAGATTCACATTCAAGAACCGCGTCCCGAAAGCTCCCCGCAGCCCCGAAAAACAATTCCAGCAACAAGAAGAGCAAGAATAGCAACCAATGCCGAAGAAGAAGAACAACATGAAACAACAGAAGATGGAGGAGGACCAAGCATGCACCTGAGGAGACAACTCAACTAATCACTGCTCTCAACACAGAAAATGATCACATGCTACCCAAGCCATTTCCAATCAAGAGACGTGATCCGTGTCCCAATCATTGAATACACAATCAAAGACACCACCTTTCCTCACACCGTCGGCAACACCGGATCAGGCGCAACGTAATGTCAAAACAGGTATATGATGAGTTGTTTGATTTACCTTTATACCCAACATGTATTCATTCATGGATGGCGGATCAATCATTAAGATTTCCTAAAGGAGTAGTCAAGGATGTCATGGTAAGAATTCAAGGACAATATATACCAAGAGATTTTCTAGTCCTTGACATGCAGGGAAACGATGATTCCTCGATCCTCTTGGGAAGACCGTTCCTCTACACAGTTGTTGACACCTCTTAATGTTATCTCTAATAACGGCGCCAAAAATGCTAGAGTAGCGCACCGCCACTAGAATGCCAAGTTGTCATCCCCAGCATAACACCAAGGGGTGTGGTATTAAATCATGCCACCATCTAGAATGTAGAAATGTATCCGCAAGCGCCATGGGATCAAATACCATTGTAGCATTTTACCCGGAGTATTACGGGTTGTCATTTATATTTTCCCAAAGGAAGGTCTACATGGCTGTGTAAAGGTAGTGTGTTGACCTAGAGTGTAACGAATAGGCATAACCATGTCCTCGCTACTCAATGCAGGGGTAAGTCACATGATTATTGATAAGGTAAGTATATAATCATCAGCATAAACAGATAGAGACTCCTAGCTATATCGTTAGGGTTGCTAGTAGAACATCAAGAGATATTCCTAGGTTATTCCTAGCTACATGCCAATGTATATTATGGTTAGTGCAATACACCTAGTAATCATGGCTAAGGTTAGCATTACAGTTATTCATAGTGGACATACTAGGGAAGTTTGAGAACATAGCACGCCCTTCCGTCGTATACAAGCCCCTACATGTGCCTATAAACGGGGTTCGGATTACATAGGACTCAACAGAATGTCACACCCGCGATCTACCAAACCCAGCCTATAGGGTGCATTCTCAGATAAACAACGTATAAGCACCACGCTTACACAATGCTTATCACTCACCCAACGATCAATTAGATGAGTGCTATAAGAACCTATGGATAAACATAATGTGAATCTAGCTATACTAAGCATATAACCACAATAGACAAAAAACATAATAACTATGAATATAAGTAAATGAGAATTCATCAATTCAATTGTAGCAATCATATAACTATACAATGAAAGAGAACAAAGGCGAGAGGAGGTAAGAACTATACCAAATCCAAGCTTTGATGGCTCCGGAATCCAAGCCTGCGCTTGCCTCCCTCTAGTTCTAATCTAGCTATCTAGGCCCTAGCTAAGGAGCTCGATTAGGGTTTACGGCCGATGATCTGACTTCTAAATGAGAATGAATGAATGGGGGGGCCTTCTCCTAGGGGGTGCCTCTCCTTTTTATAGCCCCGGGCGATGGTCGTGAGTCATCGGATCAAACCGACATTGACGGGCGGCTAGGATTGATCCTCAAAGGCGGTGGAGCGAACCGGCGAACCGGGACCCGACGGGGCCTGGGCCGAGACCGGGCCGGTGGGACCGGGGACCGGCCGGTGCCACGTGGTGGCCTCCGGGCCCCCCGGCTCGGCGTGGTGCCTTCTCGCCTCTCTTCTGGAATCTTCCTGTGTAGCCGTGGAGTCCGTTTTCCGTTTCCTTCTTCCGATAAGCTTGTATGTTTGCGCCTTTTCCGGTTTACGCCTGCATAAATAGTGAAACACCAAAACTCGTGGAATTCGGTCAGTGTAAACCCTATGTCTACTTCGGTGATCACATTTGCATCCTTTTTATGGCTAGTTGACGGTTGAATTAATACAATAACGGCCGTCAACAACTCCCCCAAGCTTAACCTTTGCTAGTCCCTTAGCAAAGAAAACTTAGAAAAGTTATTAAAAATATGTGTATGTTTAAGCATTGTAGCCATCTCGGAGCAACTCTCTCTAAGTATACCCGCAAATGGGAAATTCTCCTCCAAGTTATGCAATAACTGAGTTGGATCATCAAACTTACCCATATTACCTTTGACTGTGGGGCTTATTATCTCTTCCTTGGGTCTTGAGCACTTGACGACAGAAAGATTCCATCTAAGCACTATGTCTTAAGTTCTTCGATCAGCTATCATTCTGAGTTTTTTAGAGGTTTCAAATTGAACTCAAAGCTTTCCATATATGACACTCTCAAGTCTCTCAAGATATGTGGTATTTGTGGATTCTCACCAAGGCAGTGATGATGATTGCCTTTCTTTTCATCCTATAGCTAAAGCTTTTGTGGAGCTCATAGGTAAGGAGAAAACTGAAAGAGCAAACTTGCAATGCATATGTTGCTAAGTCAAACAATGGATCCATGGTGAAATGAGTCATGCAATCAAATCAAGATGTATAGGTGGATGGATACGGTGGATATATGGTGGAACCTAATTCTGCTCAGCTCCTTGGATGATTCTCTCTCCCTTAAAACTGGCCAGAGGTTATGAGCTATCTTTTCTTCTCTCTTCTCTTTTTTTCAGGGAGTCGGGTATCCAGTACCCATTGTTTTGCATTGGGACACTTGTCCATCTTTCTTTCTTCTCCCTTTTTCTCAAATATCTTTTTGCATAGCTCATAGCACTCCTTTTAGCATTGACGGATTTAGAGAGATAATAAAGGAACATGGAGCATTTATTGGGTGGCTATCCTAATGGAATATTTTGGTGTTCTCTCCCAGTGTAGGAGAAAAACATTTTTAGAATGGATGTAAGTGGAATGGCATGTTGTTGCGCCTACTCTAGTGTGGAGTATTGCATATGGAGGTGGATCTTGATTCAAGAGCATGACAAATTTCTCACCAGGGTCACAAAGGTTGACAAAACTCAATGCTTGAGCATATATGTGGAAGTTTAACTAGCCTATCTCATCATGTTTGGCTCTGGTGGGAATGTAAGCTTTGTCATATAGGAACTCATCATGTTTTTGCATTTTTCAAAAGATAAATCTCCAGAACTCTAGTGTCACTCAGAACAAGATAAATAGCAGCTCAGATTTTCTCAATCTTATCAATCAGGTACCTAGACTTAGTTCAAGCGTATGCAACCCACAAGTTTCAGGCTCAGAGCAAATTCTCATGTCAAAACAGTTGGAGCTAAAACTTGGGAAAACTTTTGTCTAAACTCTAGGCATTTCAGAGGTGTTGTAACAGAGCAGCTTATCATCAATTCAATTCATCTCAAGAGCTTCCTTTTTATTGACTCTAGATAGACAAACATTTTTATTTGGTTTTTCATTTTTCAAAGACTCAAATTATAAAACTCAAAAGACTCTAAGGACTCTTAAAAAGCATGGACCTTCATGTGCCCATATATTTTTGGTATTTTTAGGTTTTCTTAGATACTATGGTGAACCTTCATGTGCTCACATATTTTTGGTATTTTCAATTTTTATGACTGACTCGATAATCGCGTAGGTACACTTACCTGGGTACCTAGGGGATGCCTTCCCCCAAGCTGATTGTTGTCGCGGTTGAGCATTGAAGCGGAGCAGTCCTCTTGATGGAGCTCAAGCTTGTAAGAGCTAGTGTAGCCAAGAACCTTCATCTTATCGAACAAGAAGTTGCTTCCTTCACACAAAGGGTTAGCTGTGCACAAAAAGGTGTACTTCGAAAGTGATGATGATGATTATTCTTAGGTGGACTAGCTCTCGAGTCATCCTACAAAGAACATCTCACAAAACACCAAAACTCGTGGAACGGATTAGGATAAACAGTTAGTGGTTAGCCGTTCGTGGATTGGTTGTTGTGAGAGATTTCCAAAAGTTATTATAGTGCATTCAATGCAGCAAGATGCTCAATGATTATTTTTGGATTTTTTTTAAGTAAGTATCAGAATTGGAATTATGTATGCTAATTTGATTTTATTTTTATGCCACCACAGTGAACACTCCTTTAGCTTGCGCTGTAGGCATGTCACATGGGGCTTTAAGGTTTTCCAAATGTTTTTGTGGTTTTCTATAAAGATGATGAAACTAACCATGAATTAAAAGTGCAAGAAAGTAATTAGATAACTACCATTGTTACCTTGTGGCAAGGGTCCGGAGTTTAAAGTCCTCCGGACAAGACTTCTCGTCGTCTTCACTCCTGGGGTACTTCATCGGATCCCAAGGATGGGGACCCTGATGTTGGACCTCCTGGTGACGATGACTCAGTTGAGGAGGTTACCTTTTCTTTCTATACCTTTGTAGGTTGTGTCTTTGATGCTGTAGATTCTTCCTTGATTTCCTCCTCCTCAACATTGCTCTTTTGAGAGCGATTCCTCCCAAGGCCGACGCCTCCTCTTGGGCCGGGGTAAAAGCTGCTAATCTAGGAGAGTTATAATCTTTAAAATAACAGCGTACCTTCTCTCCTGGAAATTGGAAGTGGACTTGGCCTGATCCATTGTAGATGATCGCGTTGGTGGTGCTGAGGAACGGCCTTCCAAGTATGTTGGGCGTCTCGTCTTCTTCTCGCATGTCCAGTATCATGAAGTCGGTCGGGACGTAGTGGTCCTGGATCTTGACCATGATGTCTCTTGCTACTCCCTCGAGAAATCTCGTTGTGTTGTCCACCAGCTGCAGCTGCATATAGGTAGGGTATAGAGGTGTATCGAATAATAGATCATATACCTTTTTAGACATTATGTTGACAGCTGATCCGGTGTCGCAGAAGGCATTGTAGAATGAGCACCGTCCCAATAGTGCAATCGATGGTCGGGCGTGCTGGATCCTCTTTCTTGGTTAAGAATGGTGAGGCTAAGAGGTGGTCATACTTGTACTCGACAGACCTTGACTACTTGGACTTGCTTCCTCACTTGTCTTCTATTCCTATTCTTTCTCTTCCCATTTGAATTCCTCTTGATTCCTTCATTTGTTGGCTTGATTGGGAAGTAAGCTCCTCTTGGATCTGTAGGAGCTTCAAGGGTCTTGTTCTTAAAACTGAACTTCTCTTTATTGCCCTTGATGGTGAAACAAATCTTGGCACTCGTCCGTAGATGACGGCCTTTGCGGTACTCAGGAATGGTCGGCCAAGAATTATTGGACTCTTGGGGTCTCTACCGGTATCCAGGACTACAAAGTCTACAGGGACATATGATCTCCGATTCGTATGCACACGTCATCTAAGATTCCTTTGGGATACTTGATCGCCCAGTCCGCAAGCTGCAAATACATATCTGTGTACAACAAAGATGCCCAGGGAAAAACTTGATCGAAGATTACCTTAGGCATGATGTTGACACTGGCGCCTAGATCGCAGACAACTTCAGGGAAGTCATGCTTTGCCCAATAGAGATGGGGATCACGTGTCTCCCCGGATCTCCTCTCTTAGGTGGCATGGACTCATCCTTCCATCTTGATGATGCTTCAACGTAGTAACCTGCATACACATCAACCAGATTCACGGTCTCAGGCTCTAGAGGTTGCCCTGGAATGTTACCTTCATTGTGATGAGGACATCAACAACAACAATGCATCCCCACCGACACCAGTACCTATTGCTGGTCCTCTTACTCGTGCTCGTGCTCGTCAACTTAATCATCAAGTGAGTTCCCTCTTGAGCTCTTGTCCATCTTGTTTAGATCTTGGAGACACGCGCACTCTTGTTTTGCTCGGGGAATGAGGGAGAAGACCAACATGGAAACGGAAAAAGATCAACAAGGGAAGGCTTTACACTGGCTGCGTTCAGATTGCGGCAATGCCAACTTGTCAAGGGATGATTGCATATGGGAAGCATGGAACCTTAACAAAGATGATTGGGAGCCAAGACCAAGTATCCTCAACGTCCTCAATCAGGCTACCACGTCACTTCTAGCCTAAGGAAAGAAAGAGTCCAAATCCAACACGTTTTGGAATTGGATTCGGACTGCAGAACAGCCCCAATTTGTGCGGGTCACCATGGCTTCATATGGAGTCCAATTGGGACGTTCTAATACTTGTTGGAAAGCTTATCAAGTCTACTTTCATATGGATCTAGTCCCATGTCCATATCTTCTCGGAGTCAGCGGCAATGATCAAAATAACGCCGACCAGTTTTTTCTGTCCAGTGCTTTGCGTCACCTTATTTTAGCCCGATGGGCTGTGTATCTTCTTAGGGTCCATTAGGGACGTGTCCTAGGGTTGGAGCACGACCCAAACACCTTGTGGTCGTCCCTTCCCATGTCATATACCCTCTCGGCCGCTGCCAGAACACTCGGGTTTTGTTTAGATCAAGTTTAGCCTTCGCTACTTGCTTGTAAGCGTCTTTGGATCGACCGCCGCCTCTTCTTGTCTTCGAACCCCACTTCATTGGAGATTGAGTTTGAAACCTTCATTTATATCTAGTAATTCAGTGCTTGTTCTACTTGTTCTTGCTGGTTCTTCGATTGCTTGCAGGACGAGTGCCCTAGTGGCCGTGTGTTGCGCCCACAAGATCGTGACAGCCATTGGGGTGGTGTATCGGTTGCTAAGGCGCAGTCTTGGAAGGTCTGTAGTCGAGCCGTGAACGCCATCTCCATTCACCAATCGAGTTATCCCACGCCTCTCATTGAAAGATCGGGCAAAAACCCTAACGGGTTCACATCGGTTGGTATCGAGCAAGGTTCTTCGGTGAGAGACTTCTAATCCTTCGCTGTTTTTAATTTCCTATAGTCCGTAAAAAGCCAAAAGATATAGTAGATTAGTTTTTCCATAATCCTATAAAACCTTTGTGCCGTGGCTCGTCTTGCTTAGTTAGGGCTTGTTGAGTTTGCGTTTGCTTCGGTCGTGTCAAGTGCTGGTTTTAGTTTTAGTCCTTTAGAGTTTCGAGTTCTTGTCACGTTTTGGTCACTATCACTCATTTACATCTTCGCTGCCTTCACCACCACCATATACATCTCCGCTGCAAACATTACTACCATATCCATCTTCATTGCACCATATCCATCCTCGCTATTATCAATCAAGTTTTGTTCACACAAAGAAAAAATCTGAGTTGCTAATTGTATTCTTGTCACCCCCGAAAAGAAAGAGAAAATATATTGTAAGTTCCTTCTTTTGAAATCTGATTTGTGAATATTCAGATTTGTTTAGTTGTGCAAAGCAAAAAGAAAAAAAAAAAAAATAGAAAAGAAAAGAAAAAAAAAGAGAAAAGAAGAGTTGAGGAAAAGAGGGGGTGTGATTCCTTGTCGTTACGTGTCTTTTTCCGATTGTATTGTGACTTCGTTTGTGTCCAAAGCTTGCGTCTCTAGCACGGTCTAGGCTAGGACCAAGACAAGTACCACCGTTGAACGTTTGTTCAGCTTGCTTTTATAACTAACGTGGTGCTAGTTCGTTCCTTGTTTCAACCCCTCCTATAGCTCCACATATTCTACAGCCTTGACAAAGTCTTGTTGCTTTGCGGGCGCCGATACACTTCATTCCATTGCTGCACACTTGTGGTCGCTGATCCCTCCTATTGAGCTAGGTAAGGATTGGTAAGAACTTGTTAAACAGGTTGATAGAGAGTGCCTTGCTGCAGCCACGTCCTATTAGTTGTAGGGCATTTATTTCTTCACCTATTTTCTTGTTTCCCCTGTGTTTTTGTTGAACCATGTCGGGGATCGAAGACAATAACCAAATGCCACAATCACCTCGCACTAAGGGCATCATACAACATTTTCAAAGGAAGGTGAAGCTGCACACGAAAGGACTTGAATCAGACTTGCAGGTGACGAATGACAAGCTTGGTCAATTGGAGACCACGCAGATCGCCACCAACACCAAGCTCACAAGTTTGGAAGCATCATTCTGGTGTGGATAAGAGTCTTGCTTGCTCTTCTCAAGCGTTTTGATGATTTCCACGCAATGCATAAAGAGAAGCAAACAGAAGAAACCAAGGAGAAAGATCAAGAGGACAATAAATATGATGATGATTACACGGCCGATACTGAATATGATGATGGAGACACTCATGATCGACGCCGCCTACGTCCACAACCGTAGAGGTATGGGTGGCCACCGCCCGACGTGATGTATACAATAATAATGATGCTTTCAGTAAGATTAAATTTAAAATCCCTCCTTTTGATGGTAAAATACGACCCTGATGCATACATTACTTGGGAGATTGCTGTTGATCAAAAGTTTGCATGTCATAATTTTCCCCGAGGACACTCGTGTTAGGGCTGCTACTAGTGAGTTCACCGATTTCGCTTCTGTTTGGTGGATAGAACATGGTAAGAAGAATCCAAATAACATACCTCAAACTTGGGATGCATTGAAACGAGTCATGAGGGCTAGATTTGTTCCTTCTTATTATGCACGTGATATGTTAAATAAGATGCACAATTGAGACAAGGTGCTAAAAGTGTAGAAGAATATTATCGGGAATTACAAATGGGTATGCTGCGATGTAACTTAGAGGAGGGCGACGAATCTGCTATGGCTAGATTTTTTGGGCGGGTTAAATCGTGAAATTCAGGACATCCTTGCTTATAAAGATTATACTAACATAACCCGTTTGTTTCATCTTGCTTGTAAAGCTGAAAGGGAAGTGCAGGGGGGCACGTTCTAGTGCCAAGTCTAACTTTTCTCTGCAGGGGAAATCTATATCATGGCAGCAACGCAGATCTACTTCGTGTCGGTCGTGCACCGCCCCCAACAAGCCGATCAACAGCGCCACCACCTTCCTCCAGTGACAAACCACGTGATTCTTCTACAAATTCAGCAACCAAACCAGCTGCTAGTGCCACTTCGGTTGTTTCCACGGGAAGAACAAGGGATGTCCAGTGTCATCGATGCAAGGCCTATGGACACATGCAGCGTGATTGCCCTAACAAGCGTGTTTTGGTGGTCAACGCTGATGGTGGGTACTCCTCCGCTAGTGATTTTGATGAAGATACACTTGCATTGCTTGCAGTGACCATGCAGGTAGTGAAGAACATTTAGAAGAACATATTAAGGCCGGTGAAGCGGACCGCTATGAGAGCCTCATTGTGCGGCGTGTGCTTAGCACACAAATGGAGAAGGCGGAACAAAATCAGCGACACACATTGTTTCAAGCGAAGTGTGTCATCAAAGAGCGTTCGTGCCGCATGATCATTGATGGAGGTAGTCTGCAACAACTTGGCCAAGCAATGACATGGTGGAGAAGCTTGCGCTTACCACCAAACCACACCCACATCCATATTACATTCAATGGCTGAACAATAGTGGTAAGGCAAAGGTAACTACACTTGTGCGAATCAACTTTTCCATTGGATCCTATAAAGATGTTGTTGAATGTGATGTTGTGCCTATGCAAGCTTGTAATATTCGCTAGGTAGACCTTGGCAATTTGATAGA